>JBBBVU010000016.1:54107-72406 GCA_037177055.1 Atherinosoma microstoma | reverse complement strand
GGACACTTCGACATGCAGTCAGGGGAATCGAACCGCCGACCTCCTGATTAGTAGACGACGGCTCTATCCACCTGAGCTACAGCCGCCCCTGAGGCCTGTGGAAAATCAACAGCTGTCCCTAAAACTTAAAAAGACTGAGTTGATGCAGAGGTGGAGGCTCCATCCTAGAAGTCCATGTTAAAGGGAAATGTGGAGAAGGAGCCCACCTGCTGGGACGACTTCTGGAGCAATGTCCAAAACAGACAATGACTTGTGTGTGCTGGCGACAGCTGGTTCTTCTGGGGTGTCTGAGTAACTATAAAACACTGTTTTAGTCACTAAATGGATGACTGATGTATACATTGGAATTATTATTGCTTCCTTAATATGTTTGTTCTTCCTGTTGCTTAGCCCTCGGTTCTGAAGAGCTGTCTTAGCTACTAAATATCCCTCAGCTCTGTTCCCTTTTTTGTTTGTTAAACCTGAAAAGTTAATAAAAACTTGAATGACAAGAAAAGAATTCAGTACTGATTGCATTTCATACAGCTCCTCGGATAAATATTTTACAGGCTGATGAAAGGGTAGCATGTGGGAAATATTTCTTAGTAGCTGTACAGCCTGAGAATCAATAATCCAGTCAATATTATTTCAATTATTTAGCAAGTTTTCCGACTCCCTGACCAAAGTTTATGGAATAGATTTCTAGACCGCACCGACAACACTGTTACAACCAAACAAGAAAACAACAAACAAACATGTCTGAGGCCTTGATGTTAGCCATGATTTCGACAACTACATCTTTTATCAACAAGTGGATACTTGTTGAGGTACAAAACACTCAATATCCACAAAAAAAAAAAGAATGTACTTTGGTGACTAACCCTCTGTAGATACAGGGGAGGTAGAGGACAGAGTATCTGCATCAGTCTGGCCGTGTGACAAAAAATCCAAAGGGACCTTCTGTTGCTTCGAGGGATTCAAGTCATTACATGAAAGAACTTCAGGGTTTACACAAGGTTAATCAATACCAATTCATCAACTTTTTAAATCCAGTTTAATAGGGTTCTAAGTTTTGACATCTAATAGATTCTTATAGTGCACCAACAACACTGTGCCAAAATCAATACAAACTTCCACAGC
The DNA here is from genome assembly GCA_037177055.1 of Atherinosoma microstoma. NCBI lineage: Eukaryota > Metazoa > Chordata > Actinopteri > Atheriniformes > Atherinidae > Atherinosoma > Atherinosoma microstoma. The sequence continues at coordinate 71,287 of JBBBVU010000016.1, read as the reverse complement.
GTGATGACCTAAACATCTTTTTTTAGTTTGCACGAAACAGCAGTTTTTCAGTGTGTTACTTTTGTAAAGTGACATCTAGCTTTGATGTGCAAACCGCAAAAGATGCATTAAATAAATCTGCAGCTAATAAAGTTAAATAAATTGAATGGAAGAAATAAGCTTCTGCAGCAGTAGGTAGCTCGGCTGGAGCTAATGCCAAAGATAGGCTCTTTAATTATTCATATTTAGAAATGAATAAAGGCCAGCTAGTTCATTTAATGGACTAAAAGAGTTTGATTCATGATTTTGTTGTGCTTGAGAATTGACACATTATATAATAAATAAATATATACGTATATATGCAGATCCAGGCAAAAAACACAAACAATGCACAAATACACAGGTATGTGTAGCTGTGCTGCCATGTAAGCAAATTAATTTATTATTACCAAAAGGCCTGAAGAAATCCCAATAAAACCCATTAAAGCTGCACCATACAACATCAAAGCTATTTTGGTACCATCACGGTCTGAATATATTGATTCATACAGCCCAAACACACAGCTCACAGCGAGAGTGCACTTTACTTCAACCCACCTGTAAAATAACATGTCTGAACAGGCAATAAGGTGGTCCGTACAGGAGCTGCCGTTTGCTCTGCTGAGATGTTCACGGGATGTCATTTGCTCCACATATACAGCTACAGGTAAACTTAAATATACTGTTGAGTCTGAAAGTTCATTTGTTTGCAAAGAAAAAAAACGTACTATTTAGTTTAAGAGATTGCACTGGAGCCACATTTGTTTACAACAATCTAAAGGAAGCGTGTTTCATTCCTCTGGTTTTATTCCCTGGCACTTTGGTTTTTATTTCCCAAAGTGCAAATACAGCACTTCTGATGCATCTTTATATCTTAGGATGCAAGAAAAAGAGAAAAAATTGTTTAGGACCTGAAACGTGGAGCATAAAGAGTGACGTCCTGCAATTCCTTTTTTTGTTAGGGCATATTATATCTTAGAAAGAAAATTTTAATCAGCTGAAAAACTGATATTGGCGCATCTCTAATATAAGCTCACTTAGAAAAAAAAAAACCTTGATTGTTGTTATTTAAAAAAAAAAAAAAAAGGTTGTGTAGCTCACTTTTTTTTTTACTGAGCCAAAAAGTAAAATAAGCTAATGATTCATTAACTGAAAGAGCACATAAAGCAGATATGGACTAGCAGAGAAACTCGGATGATGTCAAACACTTGGAGCAGAAAATATAAAAATCCAATCAGTGTTATTGTGAGAATGGCTGGAAAAGTATCTGCTTGCCAAAACAAGAAATAAGCTGCCACGTTCGATCTAAAATACAAGCATCATGGGAAAATAGCTGCCTGCTCTCTTTTATCATGGCAATGAAATAATATATCTGATACTCAAGATCACCTCAGCGAAGCACATTTTACTATTTTGGATCTTTAGTTCACTTCACTTGGTCCAAAACTCAAAAAACGTCTTTATTTGAGTGATGCAGCTTTTAAAGCCGACAGCAGTGACATTAACCGTTTTCATTCATCAGAAAAGCTCCACTCATCACGTCAGATTCCCTCAGGGGCGAATAAAACAGGATGCATCTGATCAATTCATTACACACGATGAAATATAAAATATAATAACTGACATGGCAGAACGATTAATCTCTTCAAGATACGAGTTTCTGCTGGGGGTTTCGTTCACTCGGGGGAGGAGAGAGGAGCCTTGAGGAATACAGAAAGCGCACAGCAGCAAACACCCTCATAAAAAACAAAGAGGCAGATATACTTGAAAGCAATATGAAAACCACAAGGCCGTGCCAGATGGAGCAGCCAGCGCACACAGCTGGGACAACAACAGGAGAACCAATCTACAGATTACAGACTATTGAAATGAGCTCCTTCATGTTTGCACTGAGTGTAGCTCCAGTTGCATCAATAAATAACCTGCAGGTGAAGTAGGATGGAAGAGCTTCAGTAAATTCTGCTTCAGCCTTCAGGAGAGCAAGGAGTAATAAATCTAGCTGACTGCTGACCCCTACTGACTGGGACCAGTAAGGATCAGAGTGCATTTGGAAGAGTCCTTATGGAAAAATAGATGCTACATACATTCATGTCTTTCTCCTCTTTATTCTTGCTATGTGTAAAAAGAGAACTACAGCCAACCCCAGCATGTGTTTAGTGAAAGCTGAAGAACCACAGCTGACTAAAAAAAGAAGAAAACAAATCTTTATGTTGAATGTAAATACAGCCAACAGCACCAAATCCCCAAAACAATCTGGCCCATTTCAAAGGTCCTCCAGGGATTTTAGCATTGGCTTTCCAAAAGGCTGCGCTGACTCACAAGGGATTTAAACAGAAACCGAAGCAGAATCAACACATCTTGTATTCCAACTCATTGTGGCACCAAAATAACCCCGGATCCTACAGCTCCTAGAATGCAACTCTTCAATATAACAGAATGTGCAGATATACGTGCACAAAACTGTGGGATCGATCCACCATGTTGGGGGAGAAAGTATTTCATCTAGTTCATCCTCCATTTCCAGGCTTGGAGGCCGAGCAGTGATAGACATCACAGAGAGAAGCGGGCTTCTGCAGAAACTGCTTCCAGGTGATGGGGTCCTGGCTGACCGTGGTGTTGACAGAGGACAGTTTGGGCTTTATGTGTGCAGAAGTAAAGATTTATGCATTTACAAAGTGTCAGCTGAGTGAACACATGTAGAAAGGATTCCTGTAGAAAGGGACAAGTACAGGATTCTGCATGAAACAGGAGCGATCTGAAGGACACCCCCCACGTGCAGATGCTCGCATGCTCTGATTAACATGTGTCCCTGTGTTGCTCGGCCAGACGTCCAGTCAAAGGATTGTTTACTTGTTTTTAGACATGTCAGACCGTCATAGATCCAGCAAAGTTTCTTTTAATGAATAAATAAACTTCCACATATTTTTACTGCTCCGTTTGCTGAAGTTAAAGATATTAAATGAATGATCTTATCCTGTTTATATACACGTCTTTTTCATATCGCCCAGAATATATTAATATATTAGAAATGAACCCACACAGATGAATGGATAATATATTCAATATCAGCATCAAATTATCAGAATTAATATTTAATCAACATACATTTTCAGTATGATGGTGTAGTTGCAGCCCGACAGTATGTCGACCTCCAAGTCTTGCATCCACCAATTAGTAAAATGGCTACATGTGCATTTAATGATTTGTGTATAAACTTACAGCAAACACAATATACCCCGATGTCTGAGGCTGAAACTGGTGGCAATGCATCTAAATCTGAACTACATTTGTTGTTGGGCAGCTCCCGAGGATCCAACTTCTTAATTGGTGCTATTTTTGCATTGCAGCGACTATGCTTCTCTTGTGAGCTCATCATGATAAGGACATTATTTTCTTAGTGTGTTGATAAGCATCTTTTAGCAGAGCCTATGAGGATGAAACCTGAAATGCAGATGTAAACAATAACAGTACAACATGGCGGATAAAACCCCCGTCGTGATCTAAGCTGCACATTCTCTCTTCATCAGACCTCTCAAATCCTCAAAGCAGAACGTAAATAAAACCTTGAATACTCCATCATGGTCAAGTTTTCGGACCATTAACAGCTTTAATTTTCCAACAGTTATTTATGTTTACTGTGTTTTCAGAAGAGAGCAGAAACCCCCCAGTAACATTCCCCCAACAGAGTACATTCAACACGCTGAAAATATCCGTTTTGACAGCTTAATCCACAGTCAGGCTGATTTAAATTGCTAAGAAGCAATCCTGGTTTCAAACGCAAACAAAACAAACAACCTGACCAAAAAGGCTTAAAGAGGAACAACAGATGCATTAATTGGACCAGATGCCAAAAGATAATCAGAGGGTGATTTAAGCCTGAGTTACACAAATCCTCAGATGTAAACTTTGAGCCACTCGCCTCCTCAAAGGAAAGCGAGTCAAAAACAATTAAAATCAGGCTGTATTTCACAGACAACTGCAAATCCTCAACCCTTCTGCTGGATCTATTACAGCTGAGGCCAATCTCTCCATTTCTTCCCCAACTCTGCAGGGAAAAAACTAAAGAGATCATCAGGTTTGTTTTGTTTTTTTTCTACACCATGACATGACAGAAACCCGTCACGGTGCAAGCTGCTGCATGAGGATGATCAGTCTTGCTCCTGCTTTAAGTACCCATCACTGTGGATGCATTTGATTACACTTGGCATTAATGCAGTAAAGATATCCCAAGAGAGGGTTCAAGATGGTACCTGAATTGTGCCGAAATCCACGTTTTCGTAGTGGAAGTGAGCGCACTCTGCCAGTTTTGGGAAGTGGCCCTTGGTGAAGCAAAGTCTGGAAACGTAACACACACACATGCACAGTTTGTTTAGCACATCGTCTGGGCATAGTAACACCCTGGCATGTGCACAGTGTAGGAGGCGGGTGGCGATGTGAACATGATGGGAGTGAAAGGAGAGGGAGGACATGGGAACAGACTCGACGAGACGGAGGTGACGCAGATCACGTTAAAAGACACAAATACTAAGAATGTGTTTTTGCTACTTACTTTTTAACATTTTTGACCTTCATGCTGGCCGTACTGCTGCTGCTGGAGCGCATGAGGGGCTCCGCCCTCAGCTCGGGGATCTCTGCACTTCTTGCCTAAAAAATGATAAAACACAAACAACAATGAAGCTGGTACAGACGAATAAATCCCAGGCACAGTTTTACTGCAGCGACGTCATCAGACTCAACACGACTTTCATTTTGGTCGAGTAAGAAACTGGAAAAGGCGACTAAAATGTTTATAATTAATCATGACTGACTGGTGTAACCAGCACTAACGTGAACACCATCATTTGCCCCAGGAAGCACATCGATTAATTGATGGTGCTGCCGACTGTTTTAACATACTAGTCCGCAGGCTTGTTAGATTAAGCCATTTTCAGGGGACCACCGCCTGGCATGATGAGAATCAGTAACCATTTACTTTCAGCTCATCCCTTGTTTTCCATCAGCTCTTTTTATTGGTTTATGAGACAAATTGGTTTGAGGCAGAACTTGTGACCAAACCAGCACAGACTAGAACAGCAGGGTGGCTCCTTAAGTAGGTTTTATACTCATTGCAGAGGGAATTTTGGGCCTAAAACGTGCTGCTAACAAATACACTAAAGCAAATATCAACACTTTAATTTATTGCAAACGCCTGATTAATATCATTAGGCGCCAACACTAATGGAGAGGACTGATATCAATCTTTTGGAGGGTGATACTGGCTTGTTTAAGCTAAAAAAAACAGGACAACCACCACTTCTACTGAATAACAACCTCTAGCAGCGTTGCCTTTATTACCACCCACTGGTGACGCAGTGCAGCCCAGTTTGTTTGGTTCAAACCAGATAGTAAAAAGTCTTGTTCACATTTGTTATTTGCAGCTTTGCTTCACTCCGTAAGAGAAAACCTACTTGTGTGACCTTTATGAAATGAAAGAAGTCTGGGTTTGGTGAGCATGATTGTTTTTTGGCAGAAGAAATGAGCCAAAACTAAAAAGGCCACACCCAATATAGCAGGAATACACTTCAGTAGAAGCAAAATAATGTGTTTTTGTTCCATCACTGAACTGATTATATGAAGGTTTATATCATAGTTTTCTGATTAAACCTGTGCTTTACAAAGGTTTTCAACAACCTGAACATTCAGGTGAGGGCAGCTCTGGCTGAAGCCCAGTTCATTAAGCTTCATTTAGTTTAAATAAAAAGGGAAAAATCCTCTAATGGCAACTTTATTTTACCACAGGATGCATTCTCTGGGAATGTGTTCATTTATAATCTATAAAATTAATTACAATAAAAATAAATGAATACATTTTTTTAAAAATCAATGATGAAAACAATGAAAAATTCAAATTCAAAATAATGATTTTTTTTTTAAAGCTCCAAAATAGAAAGAAAAAAAAGAAATCAATTTGAGACTGGCTATAAATAAATGAAATAAAATTTGAAAAAAACAAAACTGAAAAAACTAATCTAATGTGGTGCGTGCAGATTTCACCAGAGGATGTTGTCTCTGGGGATTTATTCATTTTTAACCTGAGAGCAGCTTTCTGAATGAATGAATGAATGAATGAATGAATGAATGAATGAATGAATGAATGAATGAATGAATGAATGATACAAATTCATCTCAATCAAAAAAAAAAAAATTTAATTAAAATAAAATAAAACAATGAATTAGAATAAAATCATTTTTAAAAAGCTGCATGACAAAAATAAAAGGAAAGAAATAAAGATTATGACAAGCTGGGAAAAAAAGTCCCAAAGTGAGATCCTGACTAAATAAAGACTCGGTAGAGTTAGAAGAGAAAGTTTGCTGTATTCAGCGTGACCCCACAGCCAGACGGTGTGTGACAGTAAAGGTGCTATGCAGATGAGGTCAGCTGGGACTTTCAGCGCCTCTCCTATCCGAGGTGTTAACTGCGCCGGGCTGTCAGAGATGACAGCAGCTGTTTATATTTACGGCAGACCTGCGAGGATTATCGACTCATCTTTAGACGTTCGTGGCCTCCAGCTTCTCAGAGTTTTTGCATTATTCTAGTTCATGCGACGGACGAAGAAATTAACCTGCAGCTACGGCTGAACAATTCATTTCTTTACATTTCATTTGTAAATGAATGGTGAAATAACTTAACTTCGGAGCAGAATAAGTCTCACAGGTAATGAGAACAGCTCAGCTCATCTTTATGTTTCTGTATATTTTCTCTCTTTGTTCATTTCTCCGCTGTCAACAGTTCAACAGGGCGTTGGTGTGACGGCTCACACTAAGTTGCTTAGAGCTCCCCCCCATTTACCTCCTGGAACCACCAGAAGCATGCATAATGGACACCACCCCGGCGCAGAGTCCCTCTCATCATATGAAACATTGAACAAAGAATATCAGACATGCAGTATTAAAAAAAACTCCGCTTCTGATCAATATTCATCAGCCCCCGCTGAAATTGTTGTTCCTCTTTCTCGCTGTTGCCCCGATCGAAGGGAGCACTCGCGATAAGGCTCCAACCACGCGCCGACCACGGGTGGCTCTGCACGTTACCATGGAGACGGCCTCATTTTTCACTGTGCTGTTGATGCAGGATGTAATACCCGCCCGGAAAATAAATAAATAAACACAAATAAGAAAGGGAGGAAAGGAAATAATGAATGATGGTGTCTGGTGAACGGGATCAGCGTTGAGAGATGAGGCTGAAATGAGCAGATGACACGTGGAGTGACAGCAGGAAGATTACTGATCCATGCAGAAAGAGTTGGGAGCGGGGTGGTGTTAAGGAGCCAACAGTCACCTGCATTAATCATGAATGCGCGATCGTGTTTCGAGAGCAGAAGAGACGGTTTCCGAAAGGGGGAGAGAGAGAGAGAGAGAGAGAGAGACACTCACAACTCATCAACCCCGCCGGCTTAAAAACAGACCCTGTTAATAATGTGAAAGGCGGTAAACAGGCTGGTCGAAGCTGCGTGCTAGTGTCACTGGATCTGACACGACTTTGTTGACCCGGACTGACTCCTGAACATCGATGATTGAAACCAGCGGCTCGGCTGATGGATGCAGAGATGCAGTTATGAGAATTGGTTTGATTTTTTTAAACATGTGAGAGTGTGTGCTTTCTCCAGCAGATCACACACATTTATTAACCACTTCTTCACTATTTTTCCTGTCTCCTGCCTAGAACTACATAAATAAATAAAAGTATATCTTTACAACTAGAAGGGATGTACGTTTTATTTTGGCCTCAAAAGAAAGCTGAAACATGGGAGATTACTACAGAAGTGTCAGAATCAAGATATGAGTTACTTATATGTCCTCCTAAAAGAAAACTCAGTGACAGCCAGAGGGTAGCAGCCCAATTCATCTAGGAATTAGTCAAGTAATGTCTAATGAGGAACTGTGCATAAACAGAAGCTAAAAAAAGTGAACCTGAGCACTTCTACAGATGTTTCATGTTAGGATTGCTGCTTCCAAGCATGTGCAAACATCTGTACTACACATATCTGATGCTGCGCCCTGTACCGGGGGGCTCTCGTTAAGAAGAAGTTAATTTTCTGCAGACACTGTAATGGGATTGCTTTATTGCATCCCAGACCCATGTTGTTTCCCATAAGCACTGCAGCCATGATGCTTTCTAGACACATTCAGAGGCCAAGCCAGCTACAACCTGGGAAAATGGATCGCACCGCTGCTCGTTACAGTTTTTTTTTTTTAATGCACCGTTCACCAAATCCTCAAAGGGCTGCAGGGAAATCGTTCAACAGGTGACTGTGTGCGTGCGTTATGAGTAAACATGGAGGTGTGCGTCTGCTGTATTAATGGAGGTTTCTGATGATAGCTGCGCCTCACCATGGCACTGATGGTCTCCTCCCAGTCTGGTCTCTCTCTGGGATGGAGGTGGGCTAGTTCAGGCACGATGTCGTCGTCCTCCAGGTGACGTCCGGGCCTCAGGCTCCTGTAGGCAACACAAACAGTATGAATATTAGATATGTACATTGTTCCTCAGCACATCTGGGTCATGTGAACACTTTGCTTCAGTAAATAAATCATAAACAGTTAAAAGGGTATGATGTCAAGTGATAAAACTGCATTATATAAGTTATTTCAGTCTGTTAAATATCAACAGAAATTGTCATTAAAACCTTTTCACCAGCTCGCCAAATGGTATTAATTTAAATGCTATTAATTGAACTCATGTTTACATGAGTTTTAAACCAGAGGAAATTGAGAAGAAAAGAGAAATTTTTTTGGGGGAGGATGCAAAAATCTGCATCAGGTAAAGCGCTGAAACTATGTCTGCAACAGGATTACTGGACTTGGTGGTCAGGGTCAGACTCATTCAGGATGCAGGAAGGAAAGTTCAGTAATGACTCATCCTCTGTATTCATGGCTCTCCCAAATGATTTTACACTGCTGCTCATTGATCCTTTTACATCATGCACTCACAATACGTTTTTCCCCTCAGTTTAACAATTCTATGCAAGAAACCCAGAAGTTGAGGAAAATACATGATACTACATGTACTATCCAAAAAACAGAAAATCAGTTAAAAGGTGCAAAAATATTCAAAATGAAACCAGGAGAGCATTAATCTACATAAAACTATTACTATAATCATTATTTTTTAATGTAACTACTTTTAGAATCCTGTGTAAAAGTGACCGCTTAGCAAATCATAAGAGGAACTCAAAACACAGTGATGCGTTCAATGTCCATCAAAAGTAATGCGCTTCTGAAAAATGCAACATGTTGAAATAATTTTTTTTTAAAACAGATAAAAATGCCAAGGAAATTTTAAGAAAACAGCGAGAAAATTTCAATTTAAAATGTATATATAAAGAAATTAAAATAAAAAATTTAAATTTATGTAAAAAAACAAAACAAAATGTAAAACACAAAAATCCAATTTAAAAATTATATATTAAGAAATCAAAAATAAAAGAAACAAAATTAGAATTGAAATAAAAAAATTTCAATGATAAATTCTAATTAAAATGTAAAAAAAATAATCAAATTTACAATAAGAAAATTAAAATTAAATGTTTTCCAAGAGATGCTACTTATGTGGAGGATGCTACTGTGGCTGCTATCAGCCCAAAGTGCTACCTGTGCAGTCACAGCTACCAAACACTCAATCAGCTTCACCATCCAAGAAATTCAGGGTGAGAATTTGAAGCAACTTCAACCAAAGCGATGAATCAGCATATCATTTATAAATGCGATATTTGTCTATAAATACAAACAGAAAGCCATTTGGGAATACAGTAAACAGCCTGAGAGCCGACCCGACCCTACACCGTCATCCCAGCTCAGAGTACCACACACCAAGCTGGCAAATTTTTGATTATTTACTCTCTTTTCAGCCACTGACAGCTGGTGCTGGTCCCACCTCTAGTTACAATATCAGTGCAAGTCATGAGTAAAACTGGTCCCGGCTGATAAAACGCTGCACCACAGAACATCACGGCCAGCCGGCAGGTTTATACTCCATCCTAAAGTCACGTTGTAATTCCTCCGCCACATATCAGCTCCATAAACTCCGGCCTTCACTGCTGCTCCGTTCAGCTGTGCTTTAAGATTTCAGAGACTAAATTAAAGCGGTCCCAAGTGATGGCAGACTCACTGATGGTGCATTCAAGATGAATGGGAAAGTCTGAATTTCCATTTTCCGAATGGGATGACAAAATTGAATAAGTTTAACTGCTGAAACCTAAAACATGTGCTCTTAAGCACATAAAATTAAATTTTTTCATAATATGTCTGATTTTAGATCATCTCCAACCAGAGATTCTTACAGGAAATGATTCATTCCGTACCATAGCTTCAAGTATCTATCTCCAGTTCTTTACGAGGTTCTAAGCAACAAAAATAAATAAAATCTGTGTCATCACAGTCATTAAATTTGAGCAGTCAGGAATCCCTTTAGTCTCTTTAATGAGATGGAACAATTGATTTTTACTCCTTGTGTAAATCGCATTTGTCAAATTAAGCAACCGGCTTAGAAATCCAATGAGCTGCTTTCTGGTATTAAAGTTATCAAACCAAAAATTGTGAGGAAACGAGCTAAAGAAGAAACGAACAAACTCTGAAAAGGAATTTGAAACAACTCTAAATGTTTTCACAACTCTGCAGATCTTTCGGGGGAATTTCACCTCCCACGTTCTCCTCTTTCCCAACATCACACCCAAATTGGAGCCTGCAACAACTCTTCATCCCCTTACTTTTCCTTCCTTACCTCCAGGCTAGTTGTGGGATGAATTGCTCAGTTTGGAGCCACTTGAAAAATCACTTGTTTTAAAAGATTTATAACCAGCCATTTGTCTGTGAAAATGTGCCGTCCGAGAGAGGCTCAAGTTTCCAGGAAACATGAAATGGTGTCAGATCTGGAGGATAACCAGTGGAGAATCCAGCCATTACCATTTTCTTCTTGATATTTTGGAGAGAAATTATGTGCTGCGAGTGTCTTACACCATTAAAGCGACAGAGTGAGGCAGAGATGTAATTATACAGCTGTCTGTGCTGTAGCATAAGAAAGCCGTCTTGTCATGTGGTAAATGATGAGAAACAACTTGCGAGGAGGCTTCCAGAGTTCCTGACATCCCACAGCCACTCTCACCCAAATGACATGCTTTAAGCACCACTTACCACGGAGACTTGAGAACTACTGACAGAACTTGAGGCACTTTCAGGCAGTCACTCACTGATCGTCGCCCTTCTCTCAGGGCACTCCTGGAATTTCCAGCCTTCCTTGATGTGGAGGCATGTCAGCAGACAGGGACGGCTCTCTCCGGCACCTGCTGCAAATACTCCCCAAGCAGCGCAGCTAGAAGTCTCGTCTCATCGTCAGCAACGCTCTCCCCTGCTTCCCGTCTACCTTCAACACCAGCAGATAACTGAGGAAGCTAACTGGAGGCATTTTCATCCAACTTTCTGCCCTGTAGCTGTGTAAAAAGGACAACACGGAGAGCTCCACATTTTAAAAGTTTTCAATCCGCCTCCTCACAATTTTGGTCAATAAAAAAAGCTAAATTTTTTTGCTCTGTAATGAGAGCCATGAATTTTATCCACAACCACCACCACAGCCTCGCCACTGGAGCCGCTGAATGTCTGACTCAACAGGGCTAATCGTTCTGGCTTTATATCATCCACCAATGTGGAAGCGGAGCGCTGCTCGTTGGAAATTGCCTGATGCAATCAAACAAACAAGTAAAAACCTGAATCGGATCGGTTTTCAGAGCGACAGATCTTGCAATCGCTCGAGCTACTTGAGCTTGTTCCAACATCTTTTGAGAGCTTGCCACAGTTCATCTGTGGATGTTGAGATCAGGACGCTGAGGGCCAGACCATCTGTCGGAGGACTTGGTGTTGCTGCAGAGAGACTCTGTTTAGACTTGTTGCATTGCTCCCTGAAACTGGGACGCCTTCATGACAGCTTTAAGTTATGGTGAAGACTCTCCAGAGGCAGCTGCACTTTCTCCGTATTGACTTTTCGAAGGTATATTTGTGTGAAAAATGAAAACACTTCATGTTAGAAGCTTCAATTTGTGACCGACTGCCAGTTTGAACATAATACGAGACCAAAAATCCAGCAAGGAGACGAGACGTGAATAAACACAGTGAACATGGGTTGCCAGTTTGGAAGGCTGTGATCTCCGTTTATGAGAGCAACTCTTCAGAGCATCGCATGTTTTCTGTAGTGGACTGAACACACATGGATACATGCCACTTTTAGATCTGCCAATAATGTCCTCCAGAGAATATAGTGGCACTGGTCTGATGAAAGAGATGGCCAATGAGTGGTGAGTGAAGGCTGCCAGGGAGCGCAGTGTCTCGTGTTCAGCTCCATAATAAATAAACAGCCTTTTATTTAGTTTATATTTGTGGTTGATTCATCCGTAAACCTGAATGCATGAACTTTAACTGGCTTGGATTTTCAAAAGTGACTAATATAAAGTTAATGCAACGCGGCCGGCGAGTTTCTGTCCTGACCGAGCAATAAAATAAATGGACATAATATCATAATAATAGTGAGCAAAACTTAGTTTAGGAGGCAGTTGTAATCTAATCAAGCTTCTACAAGCCGCCTTTGTCCTGTCAAGTGTTGACAGGACAATTATTAAGGGATGTTCAGTGGAAAGAAATGAAATAAATGTGCTGCCTGTAAAAACAACAGCAGGTAACCAGAGATAAAATCCCTCCTCAGTGATGTAGATCTTGTATTAGTGTAGTTTATTATTATAAGAAAATCAGGGTATTTACATAAATCAGCTTTAACATTATAATTATTAGGTTCTCATGCTGCCAAAAGACCTCTGACCACTGTAAAGTGCCTTAAGATGACTTTTGTAAACTGGCGCTATACCAGAGACAGGCAAGTTTTGTCCCTGAGAGCCGCAGTCCTGCAGGTTTTAGATGTTTTCCTGCCCTAACACAGCTGATTCAAATTGAATGGATCCAACAGCTCATCAGGTGTGTTGAAACAGGGAAAGATCTAAAATTGACAGGACTGCGGCTCTCTAGGAGCGAACTTGGCGAGAATTTCCAACACAAGCCATCCTTTTTTGGGACCCTTTCGTTGGGGTTCCAATCTCACCGATCTGACCCTAAAGGGTGGAGCTTGACATACTACAACGCACTGATTGGTCGAAAGAATCGTCACTTCCCACGTGACTCAGTAATAAGAACAAAGCAGGAACAGCACCGTGTTTAAATATACGATGGGTTTTTTTTGTTTAAAGCCACGTGCTAGGAGGAGAGAACACTAACTCCTCGATGCCCGCCATTCTCCTCCTTTGTTTCGCATTCTTATTTATTATAATTCAAGGAAGGTGTCACGCTGCTCTAGTGCAGCCGACACATCTGTCGCTATCCGGCTTATACCCACCCGAGGTAAACCCACAGGTTTTACCCACAGGTAAAGCTACGGTTTACCAAACCAAACTGTCCCATCCCAAGCCGGACCCGTTGATGGAAACAGGACACCCAGAGTCCAGATTTTATGTGCACATACAACCACCGAGCTAAGGGAACCGAGAACATCCAGAGTGGTTCAGAGTCAGATGGAAACTATGGACGTAGTTCTGATGAGAGCTCTGAAGACATCCAATTATTTGTCAATTAAATAAGAAGTTTGGGTCAGTACTTAGTTAAAATTGCTGAATTTATTTATCTTTTTTTACTTTAACTCATCTTTGCTTATTTACCCTGAAAAATAATTCGTCAAGTGGACATTTTGAATCTACCATAAACATTGGCTGGTGATCATAAAGGTTCATTTAGAGCCTTGCCTGTGGGTTAACATTTGGTCTGAGTGGCTTGAACTTGCTTCCCACAGATGGCATCAGATCCCATCTGATTCGGCTGGATGAACACCTCTAATATCCTTCAAGCCCATCCTAAGCAGGTTTTCAGTTGCCTCTCCTGCTTGGGGATGTTGCTACTGTAGCGGAGTGAAGTTGGCATTTTTGTGTAGGATGGCTGGTCTCCAAAATGGTTTAGGTAAGTGGTGAATGTCAAGTTAATATCCATGAGAATGACGGAAAGGCCGGCTGCAGGTTTTCCCAGCAGAACTTTGCATAATAAAATGAGGAGTGTTAACCACTTTACCTGTCAGTGGTATAGTATAATAAGTGTACAGACTGCCATTTAGTCTTGATTTACATGAAGGCCTACTAAAGGGAAGTATTTAGTAGGGAGGTAGAAAGGGAGACTCTAACAACATGACATAGTGCTGCAGATTTTATCCTTGATTGTCCAAACAGTTCATTCCATAGCATTTCCTGTCATGCTCAGCCAGCAGTGATGCATCCAGTTAAAGACTATTTGTATTCATTTCACTTCAATTCTTCCTGTAATATCTTCAAACTCTAAACAAGAACACCTTAAAGTGCATAGATCAAGACAAAATATATGTTTTTCCTGTGCAAAACCTTGTAAATTAGAAACTATAAAGGGTAAAGAGAAACTGCACATAATAAAATATATCATGTGCACATAGAACAAGCTTGCTTGTTAATATAGTAGCTGCATGTCAAAGGTTACTGCCGTTATATCCTGAAAAAGTCACAGAAGCCGTAGTCACAATCACAAGAGCTGCAGTTCTAATTATGACTCACACAATCAGCAGGCTAACAAGCTGCAGAGAGGAGACGGATTCAGCCGACGGCTGTTTTCACCCAACTATAATAGAAATTCACTGCAGCTATTAAACAGCAGATCTGGGAGTTGACCAAATGAAAGAAAGTCGTAGCTGAAGCCTGCTGATCATCCTCAGCTTCATAAAAGGCCGTCTACCTTTTTTGGGGGGAGACTGCTTTGGGGAAACAGAAATGAGAGACTGAAAAGTCTGGATGTATTTTAAAATCTCGATACATTGCTCAGCCCTAGATAGGCTGTGCTCTTAATAAGACAGCTGATATTGCTGCAAGATCCGAGACCTGTCACATTCTCCCAGTTAAAATCTGATGCACATCATTGTCTTATTGTTACCTTCCAGGCTCTGAATTGAAGTTTTATAGATTCATAATGTAAAGGTGTCGGTGCATCGGTCTGTGAGATTGATTTTGAATCAAACAGCTACAGGGAAGCCGTCAACTTGAAGCCTTTTAAAACATTTTTAGTCTAAAGATTATCTCCGAATATGTTTAAGAAATGTCAAGTGAGACATTCATTTAATATCTTAATACATCTGAGCTATTTTTTCCAGCAAGGTTAAGCATAATGTCATATTCCTGAAAGGAATCTATCCTTGAATCATTTAACCCCAATTATAAAAGTGAACAGATAGTGGTAGTTATTGTATAACCTGGGTGTTTCTTAGAAAAACCCCTGCTAAGCAAAGAGCAGCAACAAATAGAGGAAGCTGTTACTGGGAAATGGATCTCATCCACATGGCTGGGAAATCTCTCCAGTTGGCCAACAGTTTAGCTTCAATCCTACTGAGGCAGACTATCTGTCCTACATATGGCAGCATAGACGAGACTTCCAAGGAGAAAGTGTCCAAGTAGCCTGAACCGGCACGTTGTGACGCTTCACTTGCTCTTAAAACCAGAACTTCGGCTCAGACGGCCAATCATATTCAGCTGATACGCATCTGCAAATATTAAAGGCTGAACAATTCTGTGGACACTCAGTTCAATCCTTTTCTGTTCCCTGAGGAGAACTCAGATGTGGATTTAATAGACAGCTGTATTACTGACCGCTGATTTAATGGCAGCACAAGTGTTGTAGAGCACTGACTTAAAACTAAGACAAGAAAATGCTGGATGGGTACCAATTTATGGGATAAAAAGCACTTTATGAGGGAGAATGTTGGCAAACAAGAACAACGTGACGCTCAATTATTAACCCATTCAGACCAGAGCATTGTAAAACTTGATTAGCCTCCTAAAGTCTGAGTGGTTTCTGTAGAACTTGACATAATTGTCAATATCCACTAAAAGCTTTCTTTCTCAGCCACTGAAGACATTTTGATAATGAAATGACCATGTTAGAGATTAAGTGCGTTTAAAATAAAAGAATGCTGAAGACTCGGGGGTCCGACCGCCATACCAACGAGGGCTATCAGCCTGATCAGAATACATTTTCTGTAACTTTGCGGTGGAAAAGCAAACCGTGCATATTACTGGGAATTATTTTACCCTGGTAAATAAATTCTGGGTGATAGAAATTTCTGGAAACTGGATTCTAAAATCATATGTTAACAAATATAGCAAAGAAATTCCCAGAGTTCCGATGAAAACTTCACCTCTGGAGTAAAATTAAGCAATTAATTAAATGAATTAAAGAAAAAACCAAAAGCTGAGAAAACATGACATTATATAACTAACACCTTATTTAGTTACAGAATTTCCTTTTCTGTCGTCTACTCATCCGTCTGACTGGATTAGGAAATCACTGAACAGGATGCGGCTTTACAGCGTTTTTTGCTCCATTTCTCTGTGTCACCTCGTGGGGCCTCATGTCCTCAATCCGCCCTCCTGAGTCCAGGCTGCTGATCCTCTGATCCACCCCTGTCCACCAGGATTCATCGGACAACTTTTCTAAATCACTACTCACTGCTGAATGCTCTTCCCCTGTTGACTCTGACTTTTTTTTTTCCCCTCTTCTTCATACACACTCACTCTCAGTAGTGATGTTGGACTGCTGTCTAATATATGCTAAGCTGCTGCTGCTGCCATGGTAACCTCAGTGCAGGATTTAGACCCAGTTCAGGACTGCAGGGATGGTGAACTAGGGGCAGGTGGAGGGGCTGAGCAGCCTTAACTGTAATCCCCACCACCACACTCCCAAAAAAAAAAAAAGAGAGAGAGAGAAAATAAACAGCAGCACAAATTTCGCAAAAACAGAGACAGATGTAGACGATGTGCCACTAATCCAGCAGAGAGAATAAACCCACATCTGCAGGGAGAGAGGCGCCTCTGGCTACCTGGTTGGATGGCAAAGGATCACTTTGGCATGCTTCAGGGTATTACTGGTCCAAATGTTACCACACCACACATAACGTCTGGTGACTAACAGGAATACTGAAGGGAAATGATGGCTAAATTTGTCCCTGCCTTCATTTCTACGTGTGTGTGTGTGTGTGTGTGTGTGTGTGTGTGTGTGTGTGTGTGTGTGTGTGTGTGTGTGTGTGTGTGTGT
>JBBBVU010000016.1:6048-26909 GCA_037177055.1 Atherinosoma microstoma | reverse complement strand
GTCTCAGTGCTGTGATGTGGCCGGAAACCTGATTGGTAGACATCAAAACAGTTATTTAGTGTCAGGAAGTTGTGTAGCTGCTGGATCTCTGAGTTATTGTCTAAATTGTTCTGCAGTTTCTCTTGTTTGGGATGTCTCAGTAGTCCAGACCTGCAATACCCGATTTTTGTTTTGCCTCCTGGAGGTTTCACTAAAACCAGTCGCCTCCTCATTTAGGGAACAATGCTCGTGAGAGGAGTAAGAATACCCCATGTTAGACTGGATCAGAGACTGGGCAGAGTGGGAGGAACAGTCTGCTATAGGTTGGAAGCAACATTTGGTTCGAGATCTGGTTGTTGGGTAGGTTTTGTTGGAGCTGGAGAGTAACACAAGCAGTGCACACTACCTTCTTCAAAAGCAAACCCAAACTCTTTCACTTGCATC
Source organism: Atherinosoma microstoma (assembly GCA_037177055.1). Classification (NCBI taxonomy): domain Eukaryota; kingdom Metazoa; phylum Chordata; class Actinopteri; order Atheriniformes; family Atherinidae; genus Atherinosoma; species Atherinosoma microstoma. The sequence continues at coordinate 26,486 of JBBBVU010000016.1, read as the reverse complement.
TCAGACCAGTAGACAGCTTTAAGGGTATCCAATAGCACTGGGTAGTAAACTGGTTCATACTGAAAGCTGGTTTTTATTTTTGTTATGATATGAATTTGTCTTGTCCAGCAAACACGGGTTTAAAACAATGCTGGAACCAGTGCAGCAGGAACCTGTTTGAGGGGGGACCTTTTTATCTGCCGCACCAATAATGATACACGCAGCACACCAGCTGGGTTTTTGGAGATGCTGAGCAGTGAAAATTGACAGAGAAAGTTCAGAAAGTGAAGCTGTAGCAGATGTTGAAATTGCACATGGCAACACAGAAAAAATGAGCCGCATCTGTTGTCTGGTGATAGTTTGGTTTTAAAAAGGTCAGACATGGACTGAATAACTATTTACTGCAGATCCTGTTGAGCTAGAGTTGTGGCTGGAGGTCGCAACATAAGCAATCTGATGCACCCCTTTAGCTACTAACATGCTCTGGAGAACCAAGTAAGTCTAAAAGATCAACACACTCCACATCCTCGGGTAGAATTAAAAAAGCTGGAGGACATTTGAGTCAGATGTCACTTGAAGACACGTTTGCTGCAGCCAAACACATGGTTTGGATTAATAGATAGATTCAGGGTTAAGATGATTATACATAATTCAAACGGTTCAGTTCACTTGGGCAAGTCAAGTGTGAAAGCAAACTTGGACCAAAAGAATATCGCAACCTCCAATCGTACCAAGCCTAGCGGATTAAGTGTGAATGCACCCTACGGAGACCAACTTTAGTCCAAAATGTGCCAATGGGAAGTTAACAGGGAGTTAAATCTCAATCCTGAACAAACTCAAGAAGCAGAACTTAATCATAGAAAATTCAATGTGATCTCATGAGTTCTTTAGCTAGACAACTTTTCATTAATTGACTTTATATAAGCACACTTACAAGAACTGGACTAATGTGGATCATAATTACATTTAATTGCATTACAGCATCCTGACTTGGATAATAACTGTTATCAATACAATAACACTGAATTGAAATTGACTTTTTTCTCTCTAAATGAGTAATAAATCAGCATCTACAACTAAAAACTCATATCAGAAGGCCGCTTCTCTCCTTGGCTCTTAAATGCCCTGAAAACTTTACGTCTGTTTATTCCTAATATTCCACAGTGCTGTTATGAAGGTTGTCTATTGTTGTTCTGCTCATACAGCAACACACCCAGTATAGGATACTGACCGTACTGACAGGAGCTGGCCCCATTTCCTCCAGCAGTAAATATTCATGGGGTAATTTGGAGCTTTACAGGAATTAGGCCATGACAAGACAGTCTGCTCTGCATCCTTGAGTGATATTATCCCCATGTGGGTTCAAGTTTTGAAATGCATCCAAACACAAAAGGAAAGATGACTATATTGTCAGACAGTAACTGTAGTGACAGCTTTATCTACTGTTTTACTCTCTCAGATAATTTCTCAGCTTTATGCTCAGTGGACAACAGTCCCAAACGGTTGTAAAAGGGCAATTCAAATCTAGTCTACATGTCAATCTATGGCTGCTTACAGCCAGCTAGTTGGCCGTTAGCTGTCCCAGGAGAAAATCAAAGTAAAAAAAAAAAATCAATGTGTGACTCCGCCTTTGCTATTCTTTTTCCCCTCCAACATTGAGTTTTTAGCAGCTCATTCTGCTTGTCATTTGATGCCCCCTCTTAAGCCTCCCGTCCTCAGCCTCTGTGGACTGGACGTCAGGAGAATGACCTTGTTAATTCAGCTCACCCTCACAAGATGAATACAACTGTGCTGAGAGACGGTGTTGGGTATCAGAAGCAGGCACTTTGGACAACAAAGCAGCTTCACAGATCAGGTTTAAAAGCATACATTTGTTTTGTTGTTTTTGTAATAAAGCAATCTAAAGCATTTCAATTTCTGAAGCAGTGATATAAATCTCTCTGAAACGTTACTTTTTACAGCTGCTACATCAGTCCATGTTACTATACAGCTTTGAGCCATTTCAAGCAAAGTGCACATTAAATGCATCATGTGGAGTGTGGAGTATTGCATGGCAACTACTTAGCACAAAATCTCTCAAGTACGAGAAGCAGGAGAAAGCCAAAATGGTTTTCAGGGTTTTAACAGTAAACCCATTCACTGGTATCTACATCTCATTATAAAGCAACACTATATACTGTACGTCTCCAGGCTTTAACCTCTGTGGTTTATTATCTACATTCCTGGAGCTATCATTACCAGGCAGCGTCCAAAGGCTGAGAAACAGCACTTCACAACTTTTTCTTCCAGCCTGGAGCATCACGTGACAGTTCCTTTGTTTTGCTTTACAGCACCATGTTACACATCAGCAACCGGATATCAACACTTTGGCTCTTTTGAATGTGCACCGTGGCTAAGAATGTGACAGAGCAAGAGACAAGACGAGTCAACATCTGACTGACTTTTACTGGCTGAAAAGAGCTCAGAGAAGAGACAAGATGCAAGATGGATGCTGAATTAGCTTACGTTAGGGGTGCACCAAAGTGCGAAAAATCTTTCAAAATTCTGTAGTGTTGCTTAAAAACCCATCCAAACAGCCTTCACCAACTATGCTGGCTACACATACAAACGCATGACTATTAAAATCAAGGTAATGCAATTGATTAGTCTTTGTTTTAAGCTTTAAACTTTACAAAAATAGACAAGCACTCCTGCAACAATAATATAACTTTATCTATGAAGCAGGTTTCTAAACAAATGTTCCAAAACATTAAATATAGCAGCAGATCGCATTAAAATGAATTAAAAGCAGCTTGAAAACAAAAACAAGAGACGGAATGACGCTCAGAATGAAAGATGCTCAAACCAATAAAGCAAACCTGCTAAACAGCCCTGCTTTTAGCTAAATATTCCATCTCCATTGACTGTTTGTTTACATGCACATTGCAGCTACCATCGACCTCCTCATCTTCTTACTGGTTGCAGCTCTCTGACCCTGAATCTGTACAATATAAAGGGTCTTCATATGATGAAAAGCTGCTCTTACACATCCAACTTCTCTTCCTTCGGCTGTTGCCTAGCAACCAACATAGTTTTCTCTTCATTTAGTTGCTTCTATGTCCCCCTTTTCCACTTCTATTACCTTTCTTTAGTTCTTCTAACAAACCAATGTCAGAATTGCCTCCGTGTAGCACAACGCAGTACCTCAGCTGTTTATTTTTAGTTTATCTGACAAAACTCCAAGTCCGCCATGAAAGCAAACTAAATTGAGTGGATTGAATATCTCCCATGGCTTTCTCAGAAATGTCTCCTTAGATTTTTCTAGTTAAAATCTCATGAGTTCCTTGGCAAAATTAACATATATCTATCGAGCCTTGACAACGTTGTTCTGTGGAGCTGAAATCATATAATTTCAAGGACAAGCATGCTTGGAATTCAAAACTGTCCGAACCCGAGTCTGCACTGACAGAAAAATAAAATCCAGGTTTACGGAAGAGCCTCCAGGCAAGAGATTTAACGAGTATTTAGAAGACTGCAACAGCTCGGCTGAGAAACTATACGGATGCAAACAGTATGCCTGAAAAATCCTGGTGTGCTCTACTTGTGTTCACCACTCTAACGAGCCCTCTTAAGATGTCCTGATTTTCTTATTTGTATGCTGGGAAACTAAACCGGGGCTGGGTTTTTTCTTGATGCTGCCTTATATTCAAAGCATAAAGTCAATTTGCAAGCAGTTTCAAAACTTAAAGAAAAAGGGGTTTTGTTGAACTTGCAGGATAAGAACTGCCCAACTCATCTGTTCACCACAAGGACACTCCAGGTTTCTTTGAGTTACAGTTCTTGGAGACACACTTTAAAATCAATAAATACTTCTAGAGCAATAAATGACTATTCCTAACATAAAGCATGCTGCTGCTTTTAGTTGGCATGTTTCAGTCAATGAAAGCATACGTACAATAGCTCCTTAACACAAATAGCTAATCAACCAATCACATGACAGCAAATCTAAGTATTGTGCAACTTTGTTTTCCTTCCATGCAGATCTACTGATTTGGTTCAGAAATAATCCTTTACGGAGAGTGATGATTTCAACGATATTTATGATGAAGTAATCGATAATCATACTTGATAAAGTGGTTGGAGTGTATATCATAATAAGTAGGGGTCAGTTTTTTAAATAGCCGATTCAGATATCTTTTGATACGATGTCTCAAGGCAGATAAATAATACCTGTATTATGCGTTTTCCTTTCTTTAGTATTTGATACGATATAAAAATTTCATCATGGCAAAAGATTGCTGAATACTTATTCACCACCACTATGTCGGATATAAAGAACTTTATTCTGCATCCAGACTCCATTCATTCATCTGAAGAGAAAAGAAATCTCCCACAACTGATAAGTAGTTTTAAAGCAGCTACAAGGTCATCTGCACTGCAGTCTCCCATGCTCAGAGGTCATCCAGTTTAAGAGTGAACTGGGAAATATCAAAATGCCACAATTCAAATCATAGTTGAACGATAGTTCGTGCATGAAAAGTAAAAAGGTATCAACAGAGTATTGGCTTAGTCAGAACTGTGGACCTTTTAGATTTTAACCATCATGTAAAGGTGGGAGAGAACCAGGGTAACAACATGTAGAGTCCACGTCTGACAAAGGTTCCAACTCAAAAGAATAAATTAAAAAAAAAAAAAAATCAGGATTCAGAGGGTAAATACCTGAATTATGAATCAAATGAAAACCTCATTTAAAAAAGAAAAAAGTAAACCATGAATAATGAATGACCTCTCTTAGTTTCACTGCTTTGTTGTTTGAACTTCATTGCTTTTCAAATATTGAAGCTAAAAAGGTAGCAACGAAAAACCCAGTCTTCCCGCTCCTTCTGAAGAGACATTTTTGTTGTTTTGCCATTTTTTTCTCGCTGTTTTCTCTGTTTAAATAAACTCTCAAATCAAAGCTCAAAAGTTATTGCAACGCTGGACTTTTCAGCAGCCGAGTCTAAGAATATGTGATGGTCCTCTGCTTTAATAAACATGTTGAAATATGACTGAAGTGAATTTGAGATTAATGCACACAGACAAAATGACACCCATCAACCTAATTAGTGGAATAGGGAGTTTGAAAAGTGGGTCTCCAATAAACGTGCAAACGTGACCTGTAAGCCAACCCAGCTTTAGGGGCTGAGCTTGCCTTGCATCTCTGGGTCTTTGTGGTGTCTGGAGCCTCAAGGCTTTCCAGAGTCCTGCAGCTTTGAAGGCTTAAAAACCAGGTTACAGCGAGACCAACACACAGACCGCTGCAGACAGATATGTAATCATTAACCCACTCAAAAAAAACTAAGAAGAATTTTTGAGGTCTAAAAGTATAAAGAGACTGCTAAATCTGACTTAATTTTTCTGGATGAGAGAAATAAAGCCGCTGATTCCCTGCAAATTCCCTGAAAATCAAGTAATTGTTCTAATAATGTCGAGTTTTTCCAGCTTTCTGCAGATCTAATTTGACTTCAAAAAACAAACAAAAAGAAAAGCAGGAAGAGTCTTGATAACTCCAAACCACACAAGATTTCCTCATAGGAGCAAATACCAAACCTTGAGGGGTTTAAAGTTTAACCCAAGACCCAACAGTTGACTTAGATTCTTTAAAACCCAAGACTGGCTGCACTCGCTGTTTTGAGAGGGACGCAAAACAGCGCGGGGGGTGTGGTGTGGATGAACAGGTGGTTTATATTTTTTCTAAGCACATTAAGGCCTCATCCCGACACTGACTCACTGTGAGGATGACCACAATCACCGTCATGTGCTCCTATCAGCTGAGTCGGTTCTTTCAGTGTATTTTTCTCACAGCTTGGTGGGAATTTCTGGGCTGCAAATGCAGGTCAATTATTTGAGGCGATAGATTTGGTTTTTGGAAAATAAGTACATGTGCTGTAATCTTTGCATGGAAAGAAAACACAGCATCCTTTATGTCGTTTTTCTGCTCATTGGATGGGATAATGAAGGGGTGTAATGTGACAAAGATCAGTGTCTGGGAATCATAGCTGCTCACATACTCATTTTACAAGCGTATCAATTATTGACAGCGGTGATGTCATCCCTGTATGACCTCTGAAGCTGAAAGTCTGCAACATGTGGACGGGACAGGAACATTTTTACGGATTCGATTCATTATTCCCTTAAACTTGATTCTACAAGCAATGCATGCTTCTTGTTTCTAACCCATTGTTGGTTGTTTTGTTAGATGAGATAACCATTTCTTTAGAATCCAGAGAAGAAGAAAGAAGCCAACTTTGGAGTTTCCAGCACCCAACACTAGTTTATCTATAGAGTGCCAATTCACAAATCACTTTAAACAAAACTAAAAACATTTCACATCCAATTAAATTCCATAATAATCCAGTCCATTGTGTGAATTCAGGATTGCTACAGGTTAGTAAATAAAGTGCATAAATAATTTCTCTCCACGTTCAACAAAACAGCCAAATAACTTCCTCGACTTGATCGAAGAAGCCGATCAAGTGTCGCCTCCCACCCTTAGGAGAAAAATAGACAAATGAAACATAACTTTAATGAGTTCTCCTCAGAGTAGCACCCGCTTGTCATTTAAAGTCACCGGTGCTCGTGTCTGGTTAGACAGATACTGTAGGTCACCATCAACAGGTCACTGATGTTGGAGTTATGTTCTCAAGGTCCAAAAATAAAGACGGTAGGTTGACGACAAAAGTTTGCAGATAAGGTTAAACTGGTGTGAACATGGACTGGTTCGTCAGAAAGCACCAATGTTCTGAGACTCCAGAAGGGAGCCAGAACCAAAACGGTTTCTGTCAGAAACCCCAGAGTCTCCCAAATGGATCATATTAGCCCATTAGCTAGCTAGCTAGCTAGCTAACTAACTAAAAGGAAATAATGATAATTATAGAGGTCTAAGACTGAAGCTCCAAAATCCTGGGATGAGAATTGATTTTTGATTAATTAATTAATTAGAATAAAATGTTGATGTGATGCTTTTTTTCTTGACTAATCAAAAAACAACATTTTTAAAGTCGTCACCTTGTTATTACAAGTTCATCAACTTATAGAATTTCTAGTATTAAAGAATCTTTCTTTATAATTCTTATTTTAATTTTTACAGTTCGTCGTCAACATGCAGACATTTATTTCTCTCAAGAGAAACCCATCATATGTCTTTTGGTTTTTTCCATTTCGTGACCTCATCCAAACTGAAACAAGTCATTAATCTCATTAATTCAGCTTTCCTCTTTTTAGGAATTATGCTCCTTTAACTCAGTTAAAAACCCTGCTCCATCTTCCATCTTCTTTATATTTTATTCAACAGCTTTAGCATCTTATATTCCAGAACTTGAAAACTTCCTCCTTGTGGCTGTTCTTTGCTGCTCGCTGATCCAATTCCCCCCCTCTAGGATCAATGAAACTAACCGTTTCTATCCTGTTTACCAAAACACGAGGATAAGCCTGAAAACTGAGGCATAACATATCTCTGCAGCACACACCTTTCCTCCAATCACTTTATGGGAAAGAGCCTTCAAACTGCTGACAGAAAACCTAAAAAAAAAACGGGACAAATCTCTAAACCTCTGGTGCATCCAGCTCCAGCAGCTTCCAGTGCTTTCAGAGGCTGGTCTGAACACACTGTTGAATTTTCACTCTTTTGCTAAGACAGCGAGCTCAACTTTCAGCAGCACGGCTTGTCTAAAGTACACCAGAGGGGTTTCACACAACTCAGCGCCAGCACAATCCTGAATGAGAGCTCCATTTTGCAGATCCAGTCTCATTATCCTCCACTGGGCCATTGTGGAAGTACCCGGGCAACTCGCTAATCAGCGCCTGTGTCAATGCCAGGATTGTGTACGGGGGGGAATGAAATCTCTTTTGGGAATGTCACGGCATCTCCAGAGGCCCGACTGCACAACGAGCTTGGGGCGAGATGCTTTTTCACACTCTGAATGGCAAAGTTTGCGGCTCGGTATCCATGTGGGAGAGGGCCTGAAGACAGCGGAGTATGCATCGGGCATAATTAATGAACATACAGAAGGGGGTTTAACAATGGATGCGCCACCCCGCATTATGCGTCAGTATCTAAGGCTGGGGTCAGAGGTCACGTCTGGCTTTTCTGCGTGGCTGTTGAGGACAGATGCAGACAAGGAAACCTTTGAGTGCACAAAGTTTCATGTAAATAACAAGAAGACAAAACAAAGACGCTGGTTGCATAACGGGAGAATGAGGACAGTCGGTCTGCACGCTGCTTTGAAATTTGATTTAAATGCATGGTGCTGAATTAATATGGAGCTGATCGGGACATGAGGTTTTTAAACTTGTATCTCCATGTTTCTCCAAATTAACCAGCATGGATTCATTCTGCAGGTCTGAAAATACAAGGCAGTTTAATACAAGTACAAAGATTTGTTGTACATTTTACACGCCTCCTCAAGAACCAATGGGATATCTCTAATCTTTAAATAATTACAGAAAGAGGAGAGCTAGATTCTGTCTTTCTGTGTGTGAAAAAGTATCAGAACATCTGATCAAGGCCACTGCAGCTCCACAAAGGTCCATCTGGAGATGGAAAAACACGTCTTTACTACTCTGCTAAGTATTCTTACATGTTTTATTCACCCATAAACCGACTTAATGGAGCCATGATGGTCGCGCTGGCCTTGGTCAGCTCTGTCCATAATTAGTTACAGACTAGAGAAATGTAATTGGCTTTTATCATTATCTATTTTACTATCCTTTATTATTGTAATGTGATTTTATTCTAGTCATCTCTTATTGTTTTATTGAGCTAAAGTTTTTACTTGTTTTATTTTATTGCTCCTTTCTTTTTTAGCTTTTAATTTATGAAACACTCTTATGTGCTTGATAAAGTAAGTTCTTGAGTATGCATGTAAAATGTGGGACCAATGAAGCCGTAGTCCGAATGCACCTAAAATGCTCTACAACCTTCTATAGGTGAAAATAATTTTACTTTCTCTAAACCTTTGAAAGCACACGTACAACTGTTCAGTGTTTATGTACTTACTGGAGGACACGCTGTTCTCTAACAAGGTGATAAACCACAGAGAGAAAACAAAAGAAATGTCTGAACCATGAATGCACCACTAAATGTTCTGGTTCAATGACAACATTTGGTCTAAACAGTCCCGTTATCAGTCCCAACGTTCACATTGTGACATCATCAAACCAAGACGACACCTGAACACACGACAAGTTACTGAGACGTTTTATGCTGCCGTATATCCACCACTGTTGGTTGAACATGCCTCAATAAATAGTTCGAGACGAAGGACCATTACATAATTCTGATAAAATGCCCCACATTCATGATATAACATCAGCGTAGCGTCAACTTTTTACGTTTTCTATAAATTTCACCTGAAAGTTTAATAATCCCTAACTTTTTGTCCCTATTCTAGCTCCATAAATAAATGAATGCAATTCTGTTAACAGGATGAAGTGGAATGAATTTTGACTCCTTTAATCCAGAAGTCTTCAATGTTTTCTGGGTCAAGAACCTCTGAAAGGATGGAAAGATGGAGCAGGAACCAAGTGAATAGCATGTGTGTGTAAAAGCTAAATCCAAACTTCCGATATTTATCGGTATATTTTCAGGTCTTCTCTCGTTTATCAGCCACTACATCAGCAGCAGGTGCTGCTTCATCACTTGCATTTTCCCCAGTTGTTTCAGAGGAACGTGTGGTTTTCTAACTGAAAGTAACGTCCTCCGCCTCCATTCATCCGTTCACGACAACACGTCGTATTCATGTTGATGTGCATTTGAGTTTGTGTGGAAAAAATATAAAATGTATAATAAAAATGGTTTAAATCCATCCAAACACCTCCACTCTCCTCATTTTGTCTTTACTTGTGTTTAACCTGACCTCATTTACAAAACCTTATTCTGAACTCCACAACACTAATTCTATTTCAGCCACATACAAACGTCACCGTGATCGACATTACAGCAGATTGGTATGATTGTTGTCTAGCCAGGAGGCACAACCCACTCAAAAAATTGTATAAAAAAGGTCATCATAGCCCAGTGAGCCTCCCCCTGGTCGAATGCCTTTTCACTGTAATATCAGATTTCACTGCAGATACTTCAAAAGAATCAAATTTCTGGCCTGCTGGTTCCCAAGGCAAAGAACAGGTTAGTCAACTCCACACTATTCTCCTCTCATTCACTTTGTAAGTTTCTCCTGCAGGAATAAAAAGGAAACCCGCAGCTCTGGACAATCAAATGGGAAAAAAAGTGATCAAAAATGGAACCAGAGACGGGCAAGCGTCATTTCTTCAGACAAGAATCTTGATCTAAAGCAGAGGGGTTGGATAAGAAAAACACATCAAGAGCCGACACGCTGGGAATGCCGAAGCAGCTGAACAAATTCAGGGTAGTGTTAGTTTTCACAAATACACTTTCACACACAGTTGCACACAAAAACCGCTCCGAGCCGTGACCCCGATAGCAAAAATACCTAATGAACCGTGGCTTGTAATGTGTTCCACCCAATCATGCCGCAGCTATAAATGTGATAGACTTCGGAGGTGTGTTGCTCCACCTAATTAGTCATACTGACTGAGAAATGTTGCAGGAGGGAGATGATTAGAAACCCTTCAGCAAGGCATTTCCTCCAAGAAATGTTGCTGGGGTGGTCAGTGCAACACCGGTTTGGATAAGAATGCTGTTTATGTGTGTATTCCTCCCTTGTTTGCAGATGGTTTGCACGGTTAAATAAGGATTAAAGTCTTCCACGCATGTCTTATTACATTGTAATCTAATACAGGGAGTGTAGCTCCTGAGGACCATAGACACTGTAGATCAAATAACAGGGGAAGAGGGGAGCTTTCAGACACTCCCTTGTGGATGAAACTCAATTTAAAGGTTCAACATTTCACATTCAATCATTATTTTTTAAAGGAAAATGCCAAATAGTTAACATGGACAAACTATTTATTTATTTCAACTAGAGGCAGTGAAGCCTTTTCATTTGATTTTCTGTGGCTGATACAATTCAGTGCACATAAACTCGCAGATCCAGTTACCCATAAACCAGATTATCATCTTAAAAATGAACGCCTTTCTTATTTGATGGCTACCAGAAAAGGCTGAAATACAGGCATAACTCATAGCCAATCCACCCGGTCTGCACGTGAATGCGCCATCACCTGGACACCTTAATGATACGCAACAGCAGTGTGTATTTGGATTAAATTTTAATACTAATGACTACACTTAATGGGGCTCTTTCTCATATTTTGGGAAAATAACATACCCGAACATGAGAAAAGGGATTAAATAACAATTAAATCCTATTTAAATGGTTTAGTTGGGAGAGGAGTGCGGGTTTCAGGGCAAAAAGTGTTAAATCCGCGCTTTCCTGAATGAGAATCCGTGAACTCCTCTCTTCGCGTCACACACATGACCGTCGTCACACACACACAGACACACACACACGTGGGCCGTCTGGCTAATTTAATTCAAGTTTCACGTCTTATTTTGGCAAGTTATGAGAAAAAAAATGGGTTCACACTTCAGGAGTTTCTCTAATGAATGTATAAAAAAGTACCTGGGCTTGTCTGCTGCGGGGCTGCGGCCGTTGACCACCGTCGGCTGGGAGAGATGAGCTTAGCTTTCGCTGTCTCCGTCTGGCGCTTCACCGCTGTTTAATTCCCTCCTCATCACAGCTTAACCCGGCACACTCGAACACATCACACAGAAAAAAGTATTTGGAGGGTATTGTGTTTGCAGCTACCGTCCAGACCGGGAAGAAAGCGCGCCACTGGTCGCGTTCACAGTGAGTTCGGTTAACCCCCCCAAACAAAAAGAGGCTCCCCCCGGGACAACAAGGCGCACGAGCAGCGATTTCTGTCAGTTACTGTCGCTCTTCTGGAGGAGTTAAAAAAAAAATCAGGAATGCCGTCTCCTCCACCGCATTTCTCCCCCCACTCGATACAAAAGTCTGTTAATATCCGTCTCTCCCTTGTGGCTCACCGCGGTATTCCCAGTTTCAAACTTGCCGGAAGGCTGTCCTCCGTGTCGGGACCGAGCAGGACAGCACACACCTCGGGGTGGTGGACACTGTTTGGAACAGAGGAGCAGCGCTATCGCTGCGCTGCCTTCACGGGCCGTCGGAAATGTTGGACACCAGTAGGAGTGAGATGAAGAAATACCATAACAGCCCGGACGTGGTGTTGCATTTAAATGGGGGGAGAAACAAAGTTACACATTTATTATGTTTTTAAGTCTTTATTGAGCAAAGATAAGCCGAAAGTTTAATTCTGTAACCCTTGTGGGTCACTTCAACTTACTACTCTTTCGGGTCATGGTTAGAAAACAAAAACTGCTATAAAAACATTACAGATTCATATTTTTCCAATTTTTTTCCTCAAATATTTAAATAAAATACCCCTATCCCCCTAAGATATATTGTATGGAAAATAATTAATTTTATGGGTTTTATTTTCAAAAGAACAGTTACATAATGTAACTAATGATCAAATTAACATTTAAAAGGTTAAAAAAAATTGAATGATTAAATATTTTTTGATGGTTTTGATTAGGAGTGAAGTTGACTGAGCAATTTGAGCTAGAAAACCAAAAAAAAAAGTGGGGGAAAAAACAAGGAAGCCTCTTTTTTTTGTCCCCTAATGACCTGAAAGAGAAATACTTTCTTACAAAAAAAACATCTCATATGCGGTAAATAGTGACCGAAAATTGAGGAAAAATTTACAAAAAGTACAAAATAATCCCTCCCTCCCAAGGGTTAAATTTGGTAACAAACCAGATTTAGCTAAAAGGCTGCAAAGACAAAACAGAGAGAAGACAAAAGGTTATTTTTGTTGCAGATGACTGATCCATGATTTCAGTAAAGCTTGTGTCAGAAACACAACACTTCCCTAAACTTGAAAGCCATGTGACATGAGGGAAAGGCTCATTTAGATGCTGCTGATTCCTCAAAAACTATCTTCGCCAGTCATCAGATTCCTTCCTGCACAAATTCTTCTCTTGTTTCTGCGACTATCTCAAGGTTAGCCAGCAGTGTTGCCTTAAATGTGTCAGAAATAGTAGAAAACAAAAAAGAAAAGTGTCATTTTAACCTAAAACAAGCTTTGTCGGTGTGTTTTACAGTCTCGTGTTGGAGGTTCTGGTCACATATCTGGTCACAAAAGGATTCAAATACAGTAGAGCTATGTACAGAAAAGGTAAAGCTTTAAAAAAAAAATACAAGAACACCAGTAAGGACAGATTTACATGCACATTTCATGTATTTTATAGATTAGAAGCTCAGGCTGGAAGCTGCAGAGTGGTACTGTATCTGTGAAGACCAGTTGAGCTGGCGTTTTAGACAAAGACATTTATTATGTGAAGATTAAGGATTATAACAAAAAAAATGGCATCGTTTTGAGGAGTTACCAAAGAAGAATCAAAAGAGAATGGAGGAAATTTAAGTCTCGACACTGAATCTCATCTCCTTCCTCCTGCACAAGCTTCTCGCAGACAGACGATCCCGGCTCTGTTTCAGTCCACTTTCCACCTCGCAGGCTTCGATGACGGACCGTCTCAGCCTTCCTGTCAGTTCTGCCGGCCGGAGGCAACGTCCAGTGAGAGGAAATGACCCGAGGCCGCCAGTCAAACACTGTCTAGCAGAGATTTTCTCGCCTGCTTCTCTTCTCTTGCAGAATATGTTCCAAATCTGAGTTTCATGTTTTGTACATCGTGTGCTCTTTTGAAATGACCCCCCCCTTTCATGCAATCCATACAAGCCCATACGGATAATAAAAGGCATTTATTGATGCTCACACTGTGAAATATCCCCTCTGAATCTGCTCTGTAGCCTTTGTTTTAGGCAAATGTGCATCATCTGAAGGATGCAGGACCTCGATTAACAGGAACTTTCACCTGCACACGTTATTTCATGCGTTGACCCGAAAACTATGAACCAAATGAAACATACTTTGTTTTCAAGTGTAGCATCTTTTCATAGCTGTCAATCTTTTTTTTCTTTTTTAAAGGGAAAGAAAACCAGAGAAGAGACAGAACAAGTATCTGCTGTGTTTGGTTGAACATTTCTGAGTAACAATGATTGATCTATTAACATGATCTGGAGCCAGATAAGCAAGGGAAAAAAAGATGTTTTCAGACATTCCAAACATTCATCTCCTTTCTGGGTAAAATGATTTCATTTGCAAACCTGATCAAAACCTGCCCTCTAGTGGCCACATAGATTTCTATAATCATAGATACCTGTATACAAGGCCGTAAATTGGATTAAATTCACTGATTTCATTGCAACAAATGCAATTTCTGTTCACTAACGTTGGATTTTATCGCCTCGCTTGGGCTGAAATTCCTACTGTGACCAAAGTGCTTAAAGGAAAATTGAGTTTTGTCTTTTTCCAGGTTTAAAACAACGAAAAGAGGAGAACAGTTGCCCTGCATGGTCAGTAGTGCTTCACACAGTTTGAGACCTTTTCCATCAAACTAAGAGGCTGTTTGTTCTTGTTTGGGGGATTTTTTTTTTGCTCATTCTTGCAGAAATCCTGTTAACGTGAGATTCTTGAGCTTCTCCTGCACACACCGCTCTCAGACGCAAGTGCACTCATTTTCAATTACGTTGAGGTCGTGTTTTGCGGCGAGCCTCTTGAAAGAGTCCATTGTGAATTTTAATAGCATGTTTAAAGATGGTTATAGTGGTAAAGAACCCCTTTCTTTTCTCACAGACTCATATCTTCTGCAAGAATTCAGCGTTTGATTCAAACCAATTCTTCCTTTTATCAGTGAGACGTCCTCTGTGCCACACCGCCTCCACGTTAAAACAGCCGCAGGAGGTTCTTTACATGAAATTCTGCACCCTTTTTGTCTTTAAAAGTTTCGCTTTAATTCAAGACTTGTCTCCAAAATGGATCTGCCTTGTAAAAATAGTCATTTAACTTTAGATTTTTGCAGAATCAGGGAAGGTTTCCTGCCTCCGACTCCTCCATGATGGTGGTATTTGTGCAGGTGGTCACTGCACGGACCACCTGCTTCATCTTCCTGATGTTATTTTGCAGTCAAACAGTTCTGAGCAGCTCTTGAGGTAATTTATGGTCTTCCAAACTGAAACCTGATCTCCAGCGTCCCTGCTCATTTCCTAATGACATTAAGAGCTGAGGGATCTACTACCTGAGAGTGTTTTACTCTCTCATGGCATTCCCCTGCTTTGTTGGCATTCCTTGTTTTAATTTTCTAAGTGCTTAGCAGCTACTTAGAGGAGTCCCTGGCTTTTCCTGAAGACTTTTAAGCTCGAGCTCTAACGAGGTGATTAAGGCCCGAGAGCTCGCTGCCTGAATTCAGATATACTGCTCTCTCCTCCTATTACCCACTCGAAAATAAGTCACAAAATTAATATACTTGTCTGCCTCAAAAAGATGAAAACAATGCTTATTTTTCCCTCCATGACTTTTTGGAGATTAGTTAATCTTCTACTAAATTTCTTAGAGGAAAAGTTCAAGCATTTAAATGAATAAATTTGCAGTAATTATCATTGAAATGTTTCAAACAGGGAAAACCATGTGCATGCCTTATGCACATGCACATGCAGGCTTCAAATGGCCTTTATCTCACAAAAAAATGTCTCAATTCAACACAAAACATGTTTATTATGTTGCTCCCTTTTAATTAAAACCATAATATAAAATGATTAAAATCAACATTTACACACAGGAAGACAAAATAGTCCATAAGCATAAACCAAAAGGAGGAAGGTTACATTTGCATTGAGCATTATACTGTATATTTTATTATTTCCTATTTTTTAATCACTATTTTCTGATTAAATCAAGGGGAAGGGGGTGCATCTTAGTGTGTTGTAGGACTGAAAAACACACAGTTTACATCCTCCCGGTTTGTTTTTGACATTGTTGAATTGATCAGGCAGGTAGAGATATAATGCAGAATGTTTTAGAGACTGTTTGAAAGTTATTAGGGTCAGAGTTGCAGACAGAAAGGGGATGTTTTTTTTCCCTTTGAGGCAGGGAAACTTTTCTGCAAGTGTGTTTTGACGAAAAGAAAAGAAAATCTTATATTTGCAGGTTGGTCTGCTGATCCATCTGTTTGTGTTTACACACATGGACGGGGGGTCAGAGATGGATTAAAACAAATAGCCAATGATTCTTTTCCATCAGTAACTGTTTACTTTGCACGATCCTGCGTTGTATGCCTTTAATCATTGTTGCACAGACTTAAACTTCATCAGTGTTTCTTCAGGAAAACTTTGCACAGTCGGCCGTATCTGCTGGTTTTATGACTTCACACCCTTTGTAAGAGTCATAAAACCAATGTAAATAGTTTAGACAGACACACGTCAGTGAGATGATGTTGTATAAATGCTGCTTTATGATCAATAGCATGATTGTGTTGATGTAGGACTACATATAGAAGTACATAATCTGCTGCATTCACTTGCACTTGTGTATTTGAGGTTTACCCTGGTGAATATTTACTAGAATTTAAATGTCTATACTTGAGATGGAACCTGGGGGGCCCAGTCAGACTCTAGGGGTGCCACCATATGTCATCCTTTTGGTCCTGTCCATGTCCACACACCTTTTAAGCTGGTCCGGTTCAGTACAGTACACAGGCGAAAACTGGGACGGGTACCAGAATATCCGATCCAAACGTCGTTGGGGGTCCCAATCTTACCGATCTGACCCTATAGGGTGGAGCTTGACACATTACAATCTGTTGATTGGTGGAAAGAGTCATCAATTAAGGTTAAGGTATGTTTGGCTAAATGCTAATTGTGGGTAGGCTATAAAGATAATATTCCCTCACTAAACCTTTCATTTTCACACAGACGCTTGATGTGAATGTACTTTAAGCGCATAATGCAGCAATGTCTACCACTATCCTGAACAACGATCATGAAAAGAGGGAAACTCTGCCACCTGGATGGTTAACAGACATAAATCCAAATAATCCGCCTCAGCTGATGGAGTCCACATCATCCATTATGTTATCTGGACAGTGTTCTGGTGACTGTGGGAAGCTGTCCAATCTAAACACATCTGAAACCTTACATGATGCACAGTGATCAGGGTTTTTTTTTGGAAAGTTGCACAAAAACAAGCAAAAAAAAAGTTGTGTTAAGGGAGATGTGAGTCGCTGAATACTGGGCTTTAGTTCCAGTTCCTCACTGGTGGGCTCTGTTTTTAAGTACCAAAAAGATCTTTTACTTCTTTTTTTTTACAACAAACTTCACTCCACTTGAAGCAACTAAAGCGAAACTGAAAAGATCCGGCTTATTTCTTTTATTTCAACTGAGTGCTCGATATAACAGAGCTGCCATAAATACATTCAAAATAACATGATTTCTAAAAACTGCACTTATGTCTCGCTTTATGCCACGAAAAGACTGCAGTGGATAAAGAAATGAGCACAGTCCAAATGGGAAGAAAAAGGTACAGCAGGAGACTGTGGTGACTGCTTACGAGTTTCGTGCGCGAAGATTTTGGCACTAAACTTCGATAGGCACAAAGCTAACTAGCCAGCAGCTGAGAAACTACTGACAGCTTCAAGCAGAGACGGGTGAAGAGGCGGCTCGAGACACAAAATGCATCCATCCAACTACCCAAGAAGGGATGGATTTCTGCTTAAGTACTTAGAAAACACAAGACTACTGGTATTAGGTCCCGTTAGACCATTTTTTATGAGACATTTTGTAGTGAAACATAACTTGTCCCACGGCTAAAGTCGCCATTTTAAGCTCTGGATTATTTGGTGGACAAAGTAGCCGCCGCTTCATCGTCTCTGTTTAAAGTCTCTATGCACAGACAGGACTCACAAGCAGCTACGATAAAGACTCAACTCCCAGAGATCACCAGGCTGACGCTCCCCTCAGGGCCTCCGGTCTCATTTCGTTGCCGTTGGTACGCTTTTAAAAACTGGAGGTTTAATGGTGTGAAATGGCGTCTTGTCAGGTGGGGGGGGGATATGTTTAAAATAACAGGAGCCCACTTTTGGGAGGCTGGAGGGGCGGTGGTGGAAAGAACCATCATTTAATTTCATTCAATTTATTTTGTCCCCAAAATATTTTTTTTTTATTTTTTTTTCATAAAATCACATATAATTGAACAAAATATTGACACGAATTTTGTTTTGCTTTTTGTGTATTTTTAGAAAAATGTTTAAAAAGAATTACAACGGCCATTATTTTAAGAGGATGATTTCCTTTTACTTTTTGTTTCTTCAAAAAAAAAAAAATGTACAACTCGATAGCGTTTTATTTAGGTTGAGGCACCAAAAATATTTGGTTAGCATCCTTGAATTCATCCTTGAAAAGCACTGAATCGTCTTGAACCTGAAAATGTGCTATACAAATAAACTTGCCTTGCCTTTGACAACCTTTTTATTATCATGGTGACACTTTCCCGTCATCTACTTCGGATGTTCTGTACCCAATACTTTCAAATAGGGCTGCCAAATATAAAAAAAAAGATTATTGCAATAACACATGCATCACCAGTAAATATATCTATCTAATAAGATATTCTGACTTGAAATAGGACAAGCAAAGGCAATTTAATTCAGGCTGCTTTCCTCTTAAAGGAAGCTTCGCTTTCGTGCACGTTTTACAAAAATTGCATATGTAGCCCTCGTTGATACACCTGAGATGATCAATATATATATACTGAGGTATTTATTCATATGTTGCAAAATATTGCATATTGTGTGTAGAAGTGGTGGCGGAAGTGAGACAAGTGGCCGAGTGGAGTGAGAATATCCAGTAATTTAAACCCCCTCTGCTCATGAGCCCTGACATGTCAATGCCATCAGCGTGTCCACAAAAAAGCTCCGAGAGCAGGAGAAGAAGCAGAAAGATGCTATAGTGCAAATAAGAAAGCAGGGCTTCAATTTACAAGACATTGGCAACTGTTAACAATGCAGTCAGACGTGCTGCCACGTTGGCTCTGGCAGCCGTGGTGGCCACGACCAACCGAAGCATCAAACATGTAAAAAGCTTGTTTTCAAAAAGAAAATATATGTATTTTTGTTCCAAAAAAATCCTCTTACAATCACTTTGATTTCTGATGGGAGCCTTGGAATGTATGAAAATATCTTGAGCATATACAAACATATATATCTTCCATTTAGAGATTTTTTTTTTTTAAATCTTGTTCTGTTGGTGCCACCTAAGAGTCCACTAATTATTAAAATCATTAAAATCAAAAGGCAATTTTTTAAAAATAAAAAGCAACTCTTTCAGCTCACACACCTCTGTGTGGAATAAACCTAAAGGATGACTCTGCACAGTGCAATCTTCCAGCCGTGTAAATAGTTTAAAGGATAATTCATGTTAAAAGTACACTCGAGGTGGCTCTGTACATTACATTCCCACACACGCACACGCATATATATATAGAAATGGTAAATGATATTTACTGTAAGTGCATCAAACGAGCTGGAGGATGATGAAGACAAGCATGTAAAAATGAGTTTTGTGCAGTTTTTTTTTTGGGGGGGGGGCAAAGTTTGCTGGCACCGTCTACTCAGTCTTAGTGTGGTAAACTCCATCCAGTTCAAGGTGTTTTAAAATAAAAAAAGGGGATCCATCTTTGTTCCCTTGATGCACATACTGCCATATTTCAAAGCCTTTCATTCACTCACCCGTTCTGACAAACACTGCAGCACAAATGATTTTCACATTCAACCTTCAGACTGGACATTTCTGCACCGTCTTCACAGCTGGAAGGTGCAGGCTGGGCTTTTAGCTGTTGCTCTCTTTAGCGCTCTGGCTGTGGGGCTTGTCCGGATTGTAAGGAGCTTCGAAGCGCTGGGAGGCAATGGCGGCTTGATGAGACATGCTCTTCCTCACTATGTCACCTTTCCTCCACAGAGTGATTTCCTACAACAATATGACAGAAGAATAATGGAAGACATGACGGCACAGGGTGATGCTCCGGCTGTACTCTCTCTCTAATGCACCCTACAACAAAATAAGACCTTTAAATTGATTAAATGCCCGTATATAGCCTTGACTCTGGAACATTAACTGTGTATAAAAAGAATCAGTGATTGCTGCAACATTGCCATAAAAATCGCCCTGCTCTGACAGACTTGACAGATTTTAATTGATGAAAAAAAGGGTTGAATTTGCTCTGAAAAGGGACATCTGTCATAACTTCCCCTGGTCCAACCATGTCAAGTTTTGAAATGTTTAGTTTCATTAAATTTAATGAAACTGGCCTTTAAGTTTATCTTCAATAATAATGTTTTGATTCTGCTTTAGTGCTCCAAATAAACATTTTCCTACACCTCATTCTTGTACACAATTATTTAAGTAACAATCACTGTTTATGGCTAATGATCAAAAGCAATCTTTAAAATTTATTCAAATATGGTGCTATAAAAATTATTACTATTATTATTATTATAATTAATAACAATAATAATAATAACAATTATTATTATTATTATTATTAATAAT
>JBBBVU010000015.1:31067368-31077958 GCA_037177055.1 Atherinosoma microstoma | reverse complement strand
GATTGTATTTACTAAGCATTGTTTTAATTAGAAGATGATGTAATGTCTAGTAATTAATAATAATGATGGTATAATGACTAATATTGTTGTAAGTATTGGGATGGGATCAGATAAACTTCTGCTTCCATCCACTCCTTTTGAACTTTAGTGTTTTCTTTTTTGGTTTCCTCTTGTTTCTATTTTTTAAATTTTTTTTATTTGTCATTTTGTTCAATTAAACTTTGATCCAGAGCAGCGGAACAGAACTGAACCGACTCTGGACCAAACCTCCTCATGAACATGGTTTCTGCTCCGGGATGTAAACCTGGACCTGGTTCTGATCTGCAGTCTGAGAGGAAATGATCAGAAAACATCAACGAATAAACAATATTCAGTTTGGTTATGAAACTGTGAGACTTTTCATCAGACGTGTGTGTGTGTGGTCCCATCCCATCGTCCAGACCAGAGTCCAGAGGAACATCTGCCACATCTCAGGTTCTTCTGAGCTTCTGGATCACATCATCACTGATGTTGATGTGTTTGGTCTTTGAGACCAGAGGAGGTGATCCATCATGAATGTTCACCCACCCAGAGGGGACACAGAATAACTTTAATCATTTCTCATCATTAATCCCACATCCAGGTGTCACTTCACCAGACGAAAAATGATCAGGTTTTCTGTTTCAGGCCATGAAGGTTTTATTCAGATCAGCCTTCAACACTTGAGTCACATTATTAACTGTTTTTATCTATAAATGTGTTTTATTTTAATTGTTTCTCATCTCTGTCCAGCACTCTGATCAGCTTTATAAACAAAGTCTGATTGGTTGATTTGATCTTTCAGTGGCTGCAACTTTATGCTGATTTATTTCCAGTTCAGCTTTCAGCTGTTTTATTCTCACCAATGACCTTCCCAGTCTGACTGGAGTTACATATGAAAACAGCTTCCTGCCAGTGACATTATGAAGAACTTCAGTTATTATAACAACATTCTCCCCACAGCTTCACTCCCAGACTGCAGCTCTACTGGTTCCTAGAGGTCTACTGGTTCCTACAGGTCAACTGGTTCCTAGAGGTTAGAATTAGAATGGGAGGCAGAACCTCCAGTTATCATCAGACCCCTCTCTGTGGAACCAGCTCCCAGTCTGGCTCCAGGAAACAGACTCTCTCTCTACCTTCAGATCGTCTACTAGTCAGGTCTGGCTCGGTGACCCAGATCCATCCCTTTAGTTCTGCTGCTATAGGCCGAGGCTGCTGGGAGACGTCCCATGATGCACTGGAGACGTCCCATGATGCACTGGGGGATGTCCCATGATGCACTGGGGGATGTCCCATGATGCACTGGGGACGTCCCATGATGCACTGGGGGATGTCCCATGATGCACTGGGGACGTCCCATGATGCACTGGGCTACTCTCTGCTCTCTAACACTGTTGTCGTTCGTTGTGTTTCTCTTCTTCCTCAGCAGGTTTCCATGCTGCTGGTTCACCCCTCTTTCCTGTCCTCTCCACCCCAACCGCTCCAAAAACATGGACCTCCTTTCTGGTCCTGATGGAGGTTTTTTGTCTTGGTTCTGGTCCTGAAGGAGGTTTTCCCTCCTGGTTCTGGTCCTGATGGAGGTTTTCCTTCCTGTCCATATGAACACAGTTATTATAAAGTGGACTGATGTGGATCATGTGATGAATTTGTTTTATTTGGATTATAATGAATTTAATTGATTATGTCTGTAAAAGTAACTTGAGATTATTTTATCTTGAACTGATTGATGATGTATAAATATATAAGTATAAATAAAGCTGAACTGAACATTAGTATGAGCTCCACTCTTATTATTTTATTTCTAATTATATAAAAATTGACAAAAGAATACTTTTGAACAAAAAGAAAAAGACTGGAATAAAACAAGATATAATCCAAAGTTAAACAAATTCATAACAATAATTGAATGAAAATATAAATGAATAAATGCAATACAAATAAATACATAAGAGTAAATAAAAACATATAGATAAATGAATCAGATAAAAAGAAAAAACGTATAAAAAGGCCGGAAGATGTTTGACTCAAACGTGTAACAACAGACATGAAAGGGTTAAAGCATGTGAGCTAACAGCTGCTTTTAGCAACTTTAAGCTTAACAGAAATGTGTGTAAGTACTTCAGCTCAACTTAAGTACGTCAGATAGTAAAGTGATCAGCTGGCTGAGTGTTACCAGGGAAACCTGAGCTCTCCGTTCCTCATTCAGAGTGTGTAAATTAGTTAACAGTGAAAGCAAACAGCTGGTAAGCTCAGTCTGAGCGGTAAGGTGAGCCCGGCTGTGAAGATATCAGCGCTGCTGCTGACTTGCAGGATAGATGCTGACCCAGAGACGGCTGCTGCCAAGCTCCGCCCGCCACCACCACCGAACATCCAGACCCTGCACTAATATATCTCTGTGGCATCTCCTGGACCTGATCCGCTGGGAGGGAAGCACAGAGTAAGTAGCTCTGCTGAACGTGTCTGTAGGGTCACGGCTGCTCTTCATACAGAGGCAGAGAAGGGACGTTTTGGCATGGGAGGCATTCATCATTTCTAGAATAAAACATCTGCTCTCCTCCTACAGATGTCGAACGGAACAGCTGTTAAAAGACGGAGTAGAAGGAAAACACATTTTCCCTCCGATGGACACACTAAATGTGACTCTGAGAATGTGAAGACGGACTCTTCGTTGGATGGAGTTTGTCCGGATTTGGACTCTCTTACAGAGAGCAGTGATAACGGCGTCCTCTATCTGAACCCTCAGACACCAAACTGGTCTCTGGTGGAAAAGTTTGCTGAGCTTTCACCAGCTGGAGAAGCAGAGAAAGATGATGAAGAAGTCTACAGCAGAGCCTTGCTACACTGCACTAAACACTCTGAGACCAATAACATGTACGACCCGAACAGCGTGCTGCTGGACGCCTGGAAGCAGACAGAAAGACACTACCTCAAACACTTAAAGAGCCAAAGTGATGTCCCAGCCAAGCAGAGGACATCCAACCTCAAAGAGCTGAAATTTGAGGAGTATTCTCCAAACGAGTTTGGGATTATGATCAAGAAGGAGAGCGGGAACCGTCCTTCTGTGAAGAATTCACTTCAGAAGTGTGAAGATGACAAGGTGCCTCGACTTCTGGTTGCGATGAAGAAACGGAGCGCGGTGGACACTGAGGACCGTCCCTTCAAATGTCCACACTGCCACTGGGCTTTCAAGAAGCTCTGCAACCTGCAGAGTCATCTGCAGACACACACCGGCCTGAAGCCACATGCGTGTGACATATGTGGGAAGGCGTACTCTCACCAGGGCACGCTGCAGCAGCACAAGCGCCTGCACACGGGTGAGAGACCGTATCACTGCCCTTTCTGTGAGAAAACATACATCTGGTCCTCAGATTACCGCAAGCATATCCGCACACACACCGGGGAGAAGCCCTACATCTGTGACGCTTGTGGAAAGGATTTCATCCGCTCCTCTGACCTTCGGAAGCACGAGAGGAACATGCACACCAACGACAAGCCGTTCCCGTGCACACACTGCGGCAAGACCTTCAACAAGCCCCTCGCCCTGAAGCGGCACGAGCGGAAGCACCTGGGGGAGCGGCCCTTCTCCTGCCCTGACTGCGGCAAGGCGTTCGCCCTGGCCAGCCGCATGGCCGAGCACCAGAAGATCCACCAAGGCGTGCGTCCGTACGTCTGCTCCGTGTGCTCCAAGTGTTTCACCAAGTCCTCCAACCTGACGGAGCACGAGGCCATTCACAGCGGCGTGCGGCCCTACAAGTGCTCAGAGTGCGGCGTGGCGTTCGCCATGGCTTCCCGCCTGGTTCGCCACCAGTTCATCCACAATAAGCAGAAGCTTCACAGCTGCTCGGTGTGCAGCAAGAACTTCACCCACAAGGCCCAGCTGCAGCTTCACCAGGAGCAGAGCTGCACTGGGAGGATCTTTGTCTGCGTGGAGTGTGACAAGTCTTTCCAGTGTGCCACCAAGCTGGCGCAACATGTGTTAAAACACAGCGATAAAAGTGTGTGAAGGTGTTAAAGTTCCCATCTTCCCAGTCCTGGATATTAAAATGCAGCTCTTTTCTGTTTCATCTGTCTAAATATTTGGCTCCAGAGACACTGGAGACGTTCTTGCTGATCGTGTACCAGATTATATTTTATACATGAGAACATTTATGTATTTTATGATGCGGTGTAAAGCGGTGCCTGCCTGTGCCATGGTGCTGGGTTCCCATCTGAATGTTGTGGGAGAAAACTTTCCACCAGCGCAGCATTGATACTGGAGCTGACAGTTATACGGTGGCACATGAAGCCGGTTACCAGAGAACTAGGCCCTGATTAAAGCAAGGACGTAAATGCAGTTAAAAACAGGCACAGCTCAGCCTCTGCGCTTCCATCAGTTCTCTCCAACGTATCACGACTGATGGCCAACGTCGGACGCTGCTCTCACGTCACGTCGGATGCCGCTGCTGGAGCACGGCATCTCAAAAAGCTCATCACTTCCTCCTCTTGGATTTATAGATACACAGAGAATCAAAAACTCCACTCTGGCATCGGCCGACATGCAGCCGATGACAGGCGAGGTATCGAGTTCAGATGCAGGCAGCATATTGTTCCCAATCTACAGATCAGCTGCTTTTAATACCTGAAGAGCTGTGAGCAGATTTCACACTTTTCTGTAAAAACAAACTTCATATGAAACGACACCAGACGCTCATTCTCCACATTTAACCTGACAGGAAACAGCTGAAAGAGATGGAAGACGTTGGAGGAATCAGACGTTGCCCTCATTTTGTGCGATGGATGCAGGTGAATTCCACATCTATGGGATCAATAACCTTCAATCACATGACATCATTTCTTTATTATCCATCTAAACCTTCAGAGTAAGCTGAGAACAAACTCCTCAGAACTCAACTCACTCCTTTAATGAGACCACAAGAACAAACCAGTCTGGTTCAAACTGGTTCATGAGTCAGTTATTCCTTTTTTCCTGTGGACATCGTGTTGTATTCATCTTTATTATTGTTGTGTTTCATTCATTTTACTTTCAGTAAATATAGCAGAAATAAATCCGTCTTCCTGGATGTATGTTAATGTGTTTATTGTGGATTTATTGTGCATGCTTTGTCATCTGATAAACTTTGCTTCCTTTAATCTCAAGACCAGTTTGGTTTTTATGAATGGATAGAAAAGATGACCATTGCACTGGGAAGGTTTATTTAAAAAGAGATTTTCTACAAGGTGCTTTCCTCTGAAGAGTCATGAACCGTGATGATAGCAGGTGATTCTCAGCATTAAGGACTGGATCAGCACGCCAACACGTCTCTGGACCGCCCGGACGCCGTTTAAAATGCTCTTTAATAAATCTGTCTGTGTTGAATGTGCTGATGCCGATGCTCATCGTCGGCGGACAGAATGCGGTGACGATGCACACAAGCAGCGTGTGCGTGTTGGGTTTCCTGCTCGGTGTGTCCCGCTCACACTTAGCTTCTGCAAACTAATCGTAAAATGAGACGCCACCTGCCATGTTGTCGCTTCAGTGAGACGCCCCGGCTGGAATCCCAGCTATTTGCTGGCAAAGGTTTATTTATTCAATGTGTGTTTATTATTGTTTTGTTACCACAGGGATACATTATAAACACAATAAAACAACCATGTGGATAAAAACATTTTATAATACTCTGTATTTGTTGTGGGGCTGAAAGTGTCTGATATACATCTGATGAGCTTATATTAATACTTTACATTAGTAGCTTGGTTACATCCAGGAATCTTTACAAGGTGGCAAACCTATAATAAAAAGGCAGTCCTAAAATGTTCACTTAGATATTTAAGGATGCTCGTGGGCGGACATTCACATAACAGAGATAATAATAAAGCCCTTTTCTCAGATGTAGGTCCTGCAGAAATCATCAGCACATAAACAGTTTGGTTCTGGGAGTATCTGCTGTCGGAGGAAACAACTCCCCCCCCCCCCCTGACACATGGTATCATTAATCTTGGCCACTTGACAACATGAGAACATTCTAATATACCTCTGTGAATTTAAAGTTTAATAAAAGTACAAATAAAAGGCATCAGCCACACCGAGGATCTGAAAAGTGGAAGTTTGTATTTATTATTATTATTATTATTATTATTCTTTACGTGGTTTTATGATAGATGATTTAATGGAGGTTATATCTGTGGCTCTGAAGCTGTTTAGATGATTAATATTCAGATTTAATGTATACAGTCCTCAGTCAGTGGTTACATTACACACCTCACCACAGTCTGCATCACCTCTCCCTGGATTACTGGGCCCAGTTCCTCCCTTCATGATCCGTGAGGGTGGGGGAAGTTATCTCTCTCCCCAAACACGTCCTGCATTCATCCCTGATTTCCCAACAGTCAGGAAGTTGTTCCTCAGCTGTTCTGGTCGCTGCAATATGAGTTGCTCGTAATTCTGTATCTAACATGCAACATGATGGTGGCGCGCTGCGGGGGTTTAAAAGGGCATCCCCTAAAAAAGAAATGTTGTTCTGGGTGACAAGTCACCTCTTCAGCCTCAGATAAAGCAGAGGCCTGACATATTTAAACCTTGTTTATGATCCGAGCTGCTGCATCGTCATGGTTACAGCTGCTTCAATGATCCTGCAAACACAACAGGTCCAAGTTTAATAAATGTCAGTTTTTAATTACATCTGTGATTAAGTAATGTTGATCCTCAGGTCATTTTACCTGTCAGCGAGCAGCCATTACCCCAGCTGCTGTCCTGTAAAAAACAAGGAGATATTTATAGAAAACTGTCACGTTTGCTCATTTAAATGTAGATAAATCAGCAGCAGCTGCAGCTTTAAATTTCAGCACTAAAGAATTGCAGGCAGTAAATCCTGACGGCTGGACACCCCGGTCAGCACATGTGGTAATGGCAACAGTATAGAGAGCACACTGCCGTCCAGAGGGCCTAGGAGACCTTACTGAGGGGTCAGGGACCTCACAACATCCCATAACCTGAGAGACGTGTGAAAGCTGGCGACATGTTTATGATTTCGCTTGTTAAAATCTCTATCAAAAATAGAAAAATGGTTCACACTCCGGGCCAAAATATTACACGTCATCACCTGCTTTCCGTGAGAAAGGATTTACTCCTGGAGAGGAAGTCTGAGTTGGAATCAAGCCTGGGTGGAGGGTGGTAGGCGGGGGAGGAGGACAGAGGCTGGTGGCAGGTGAGAACTCCTGGAAACATCCACAAATAAACATCTTCAATCACCAGGTCAACACTTTGGTTAGAGCTGAGTCTCTAACATCTGCTGGGAGCTTACAGCCTGAGCTGGGCCTCCGGCTTCTGAAGGGTCTTTCTGGACGTCTTTGGGCTTAGATCTGAACCAACCACCGAACCATCCCGTCTTTGTGCTCTGTGTTCATAGAAGAAGGTGAAACCTAAATTCAATTATTCTGTGGTTTCAGTTTTTAATCCAAGGGCGCATTCACACCAGCCTTTTTGATTCGAACCCTAGTCCGTTTGTTCGGAAAGTCGCTTCATTTGGGAAATTGTGAATGTGCAAACGAATTCTGTTTCAGATCAAAGAAGCAGATTTGGTCCGCCTACAATCGCAGGTCTCGGTTTGCTTCAAGCGGACCAAATACAAGAAGCAGACCACAAAACAAAGTGCATTGTGGGTTCAGCGTGCGTCATCGTGGGTAAACCAAACACAACCAAAGAGGAATAGACAGCTTTGGTGGGAGGCTCGCGGTCAGATGTGGAAGAACACAAAAAAGCATTGATAGAAATATGATCAACCCAAGACGGTTCGGGTCAGATGCAGCGCCATATTTAGCTGCTATGTGCTAGAAACTGAAGTTGTCCTGCATAAACCAACAGAAGGACTTTTGTCCTCCAGTAAATCTTGGTGAATCTACCGGAGAGTGGAACACGTTATTTAGGAGGTCTGATTTGTTTGAGTAGTGCAGCATGAACTCAATCTGAGTCTGGAAGAATCCCCGACTGAACCGAGTCCCCAGTCGTACCGAGGCTAGCGGACTATCCTGGTGTGAATACACTCCAAGAGGGGCCACACCCACCTGTTTGAGAGGCTGGTTGGCCTCTTCAGACCCGTCCACTGCTGGGACCCCTACAGCCCCCCCCACAGTTGGAGGGATGACTTCAGGCATCTAAGCAGAAGTTTGTGGTGAAATCCAGTTATAAAGAAACATTTAACTGAAGTGAATTCTCTTGAATCTGTTGATACTAATTATTCCAGCAAGAGTTGGTCATTAAAGAAGTTTAAGAACACATCTCACCATTCCTGCTTCCGAAGACACATCTGCCTCTGTGGGAGCAATAAAATCAACCCATCACAAAGGCTCTGACTCTTCAAAGGTTACAGTAAATATCAGCCAAGAATGACCAGTGTTTATCTTTAGAAATGATTGATGTCTGTCATAAGGAGTCATTGATGTCTATCTTTAGAAATGATTAATGTCTATCTTTAGGAATGATTGATGTCTGTCGCTAGGAATGATTGATGTCTGTCTTTAGGAATGATTGATGTCTGTCGCTAGGAATGATTGATGTCTGTCTTTAGGAATGATTGATTTCTGTCTTTAGGAATGATTGATGTCTATCTTTAGGAATGATGGATGTCTGTCATAAGAGATGATTGATGTCTATCTTTAGGAATGATTGATGTCTGTCGCTAGGAATGATTGATGTCTATCTTTAGGAATGATTGATGTCTTTCGTGAGACATGATTGATGTCTGTCACTAGGAATGATTGATGTCTGTCACTAGGAATGATTGATGTCTGTCACTAGGAATGATTGATGTCTGTCATAAGACATGATTGATGTCTGTCGCTAGGAATGATTGATGTCTGTCGCTAGGAATGATTGATGTCTGTCGCTAGGAATGATTGATGTCTATCTTTAGGAATGATTGATGTCTATCTTTAGGAATGATTGATGTCTGTCACTAGGAATGATTGATGTCTATCTTTAGGAATGATGGATGTCTGTCATAAGAGATGATTGATGTCTGTCTTTAGGAATGATTGATGTCTATCTTTAGGAATGATTGATGTCTATCACTAGGAATGATTGATTTCTGTCTTTAGGAATTACTGATGTCTGTGTTTAGGAATGATTGATGTCTGTCATAAGAGATGATTGATGTCTATCATAAGGAATGATTGATTTTTATCATTAGGAATGATTGATGTCTGTTTTTAGGAATGATTGATGTGTATTATACGGAATCATCTAATCAGTGTTTATAATCGGGAATAATCGGTGTCTATCATTAGGATTGATTAGTGTATATCATCAGGAATGATCGGTGTTCATCTGTAGGAATGATTGGTGTCTTTCTTTAGGCTCTCACCCACAGCTGCTGATGTTACATTACCAAGAGGACAATGTGGCATGGCACGTTTAACTTCAGCACTATCCATGTTATGATAACTGACATTTTGGCTGGTAGCCTCTGTGGGTGCTGGGGGAGCTGTTCCTGGCATCATGGGAGAGTTGGCATGTGTCCTGGACAGAGGATCAGGAAGATAATAGTGCCATTACTGAGCCAGTCAGAACATGTGAAGGTTTCCATCTGAATGAAGGGAACATGTTATACCAGTCCTGAGTGCCGCTGTCACCACAACTCATCACTGTCATTTCTTCAGGGTTTCCACCAGTTTGGTTCAGAAGGTTTTCTTGGTCCTCAGAGCTTCCATAATAAAGGAGTTCAGGCTCTGGATGCTGCACATCATAGTTTAAATCATCTAAATCAGATTCTGGGGATAAGAATAGGTGAATTTGTTATTAAGAAACACGTTCCGACTGGTTTTAAAGAAATAAGCCATATAGACACCATCTGAAGTTAAGAAATGATTTACCTGGACACATTTTGCTGTCCTCAGAGGTCAAATCTCTGCTGACAAGAGCTGGCCGGTCTGATTCAGAGAAGTCGTAACTCCCCGTCTGGAAGTGATCAATTCATACGGAAATACGATCAAACGGCAGCAAAAATGTAATCCAGCCGAAGAGCTGCTGGGATACTTCAGTGGTGGATAAGCAAACAAAAAACCATAAAAACAAACAAATACTGAAATTATTTACTTTCAATTTTGTTTTAATAAAATGAAATTTCAAAATGAACTGCATAAATCTAGAAATGCTTGAATGTTAAATAAATAAATATGTTTAGACTTCTTTATGGATCGCGAAAAAAGAATAAAATATCAGAACAAAGACAAAGAAGGAAGAATCCTCCTAACTTTTTTAATCTATTTGTGCCTTTAGACATGTTTTAAAAACCCATTCCTTAACTTTCCCACCTTAAAACTCTGCGTTCGGGACTCGTTTGATGACACGTGACATCTATTCTGTGCATTTTTAGGGTGTGTATTGGCAAGAATCTGTCGATATGATATATATATCACAATACAGGGGCAACGATACGATATATCCCGATATATCGTGATACTACAGGTAAGACGATATATTGTGATTTTTCTTACCAGAATTTAATTATGAGAAAAGTGCTCCAACAGTAAAAAGTCCAACCTGTAATATGTCTGACATGAACTTACTGAATGAGAACAGAGGATCTACATTTCACT
>JBBBVU010000015.1:30794411-30815132 GCA_037177055.1 Atherinosoma microstoma | reverse complement strand
AAGTGAGGACGTTCCTTAGCTTGCTAGCGGTGTGCGCGTGTGTCGCGAACAAATGACTTCATGAAACCTTGCTATGAGGACCCCGCCCACACTGAGGACGGCCGTGGCTGTAATGGGAACAGACGAAACCGGGGTGGTGTGGTGTCGGCTGAATGAAGGCTGGGCCGGGCTCTGCAGAGAGATGGAGTAGAGAAAATTCAAGCTGCTTCATACTTCATAGCTGATGGATATCTGCAGGCATTAATCACATAGGGTGTTGATATTTGAGATTAAATGTCTTCCACATGTTGATGCAGCTCTACCAATAGAGGTCAGCTGAGGTCATCAGTAACTTACAGACCTTTTAGACTGCACTTGAACCTTTGCACCTGTGACTAAGCTTTTACAACTTAATTTGACAGCAGGATGGAAACAGCTAACGATGCGTCAGCAGTTTATATCTCTGTCCTCTCTTCTCCCTCTGTCAGCTTCACTTTGGCTGGCTGCCCGCCTCCTGTTGAATATTTCAGGTTAACACTAATGAAGGGCTATCTGTCTCTCACAGCCACAGGAGTTTTAAATAGAAGGAGAATATCACTGTTGATTGCTGGTCCTAGTGTGTGTTACACAACCTCCCAACTCTTCTAGCAGGGTTTTAATGATGCATGTTGATGCTCAAACATTATACTTGTCATATTATGGGTAGGATTAAGGAAAAAGAAGCTTTGGTGCAGTTAGATGAGGAGGTGTGATAAATTAAAGTCAAACCAATTAAATCCTGAAACAGATTAATGTATTTCATCATTATGGCTTACTGCTGCTATTTATAGAGCAGATAAAGAATCTGTCACAGCATGGAGGCATTTCTTCATCCATATGAGGAGCAGCTACCGAAAGAAGCCAGAATGGGACTAACTCTGCTGCTAAAGACAAGCTTTGTTTGTCCATATGTCCAAGCTGTAACAGCGTGAATATCAATTATCAATCAGTCAAGATGTGACATGGGATCTTTTCCCTTCCTCTGTTGAATCATGGAACAGCAATCATTAGATATAATCCCAATTGTATAACCATTATAAAAATGATTAAACCCAAAGATAAAGTATGTATAATCCCATACTTGAATCCCATAAGTTACCACTGGTAGTACTCACCCTGCCTCTACTGGTGCCATGAAGAATTTTCTGACATCGACCAAGTTGCAGGTAATGCAGAGCAATAAATGTTTGTCTTATCAAATGAAAACTATCATATCAAGGTCAGACAGAAACTGGGAGAGAGTTTCAGATGTGCACTTTCCAGTAAGGCTGACAGCAGCTCCAGGTGTCACATGATCTGATCACGCTGGCATGATCAGAGATGCAAGGATAACGGCCATAAAAGTTCACTGAGTAAATCTGTAAGCAGATATTGTTTAAATTAAAATATTTTGCGTATATAATACTATTATTACTACTGTTGCTGTGAAATGACAGAGATGTTATCCTTCAGAGGTCTGTGATTGGATCAGATCCAGGTGACCTGGAGCTGCTGTCAGCTTCACTTGAAGATTCACATTTCCCGGTTTCTGTCTGACGTTGATGCAAAACCAGAAAATTGTTGGTTGGAATTTGATTATACAAAAATATTTATCCCAGTGGAGAACTGTGATGGACAGATGCTGCATTTCTTTCAGTATATTCAACATTTTTACCTCCGCCAAGAAGGAGCTATTCAGGAGCATTGGTTTGTCTGTCTGTTAGCAACAGAATTCAAAAAGTTTTGGACAGATTTGGATGAAATTTTCAGGAAATCTCTGAAATGGAATAATGAACAAGTGATAAGATTTTGGGGGAGATCCAGATCACCACCTGGATCCAGGAATGTTTTAAAGGATTCTTTACTATGGGGAAATAGGGATAATTTTGCTTGAGCTTCTAAAATAATGCCCACATTCATTGGCAAAAAAAAAAACTTATAGTGGCTTGGTGGAAGTCTACGCTCTGAGTGCTTCTAGTTGTCATATTAAACTGAAAAAGTGTTTTTTTTTATTGTAAATATTACCTTTTACTTTTTAGATCAGATTATTTTGTTTAATTTGGTCTAATGTGTTGATTTAAAACGTAAAAATATCAGATCATGGTGAGGTTGTGATGAAGAAAGTGATACCAAACATAGCTGTTGTAAACTTTTTTTATATGGTTAAAAGGCTAAATCAACCAACACAGTCCCAGAGCCGCAGAGTTATCAGGACTGTACTGAGCTGTGAGATATTTAAACATCAGTTCTGGAGATAAACTCCTTCAACAATCACAGCTGTCACTAATTAAACAATAAATAATATTTTCATCTGGACCTGACCTGCTGAAGTCTGACGTTTAGGTCTCGACCACTGGATTTAATGTCAGTCTAAAGGTGGAATGTCGAGAGACTGATATCTTCTGCGATGGTACATGATGTAAAAAACTGAAAATTCCTGCCATAACCTCACCGTAACCAATAGCATCCGGTGGAGTTGATTTGTTTGCAACTATTGGGTTTTATCTGAGATTTGATGCCACCCTCCATTCCCACTGCCTTCATATTATTATATCATATCATATGATATTATTCATATTCATATTTTTTATTTCATATGTTAACAATTTATATTTGTGGAATAATTTCATGTCATCCTAAATGCAGGCATGCCTCAGTTTACACAGTTATTAAAATATTCTGGATTCCAGAAAGTGTGAGTGATTTTACTGTGCTTGAGTCTTAATGAGTCTGCATCACCCTGCAGTCTCACTGCCGGGGTTCAGAAGATGTACCACTGAACTTTTATCTGGATTAAAGACAGGCAATTAAAGTGGTTTTGGTGCTTTTCAGAGATGTCAATCTCACTAAATTAATTCAATCTTAATCTAAGATTCCATTTAATGGATAGATTATAATAAATATGCACATGTCCCAGAAATATGTCCATAAACCAGTTAAATCTGTATCTGCTGGAAAGCCATTTTCCATTCAAGCAGAGATACTTTGGGAGACCAAGCTCAGAGAGTCTCTCCAACAGCTTGTCCTCAGCTTCTGCACAGAGGCTGCAGATAACGCATTAATGTGACTGAGGGAAGCTGAAGCAGGGAAACATCTAATCCATGAGGGTTCAGGTTCCACATAGAGACCAGTGGTCTCTAGTGGGTCAGACCAGTAAGATATTAGCATAATAACCTATAAATTATGTTTTAGTTAGGGGTGGGACTTTAACGTGTTCATTTTGAATAACACACTCACAAAAAAAAAAAAAATCAACACAGAGCGCTTGTCAGTTCATGATTTCCAGCACACCCTGTGCGTTAACCGAGCACACATCAGAGCTCAACTAACGCAGTGTTGCCAACTTAGTGACTTGGGCGTTATATTTAGTGAGTTTTCGGACTCCTCGAGCAACTCCATTAAAAAAAAAGCTACTAGCTACACATCTACGTACTTCTTCTGGTGTTATTGGAGACTGATGTGAAAGCACCTATCGTTTACTCCTCTGAATGAGCGGCTGCTGCCGTACAGGCTCCTCCCCCGTTCAAAAGCACCAAACAGCCTCTGTCCTCATGCAGCATCAGTCCTATTAATGAAGAGTGTGGATGACAACATTGAAAAAGTTAAATGTACTATAACATGTTAATTAGAGAACAGCTGGAGCCAGAAGCGATTCTCGGGTCACAGGGGGCCCCTCCAACCAGTGTTCATTGCCCTTTTATTATGATATTGTCCACTTATAACAATGATAATACCATGTTAATATTATCTTCAAAGGTGTTGTCACAGCATTAAGTTCTTCAATTGGAATTCAAATGTTCTTTGTCTGCTTTCACTTCTTTTACAGACTTCTACTTCATTATTTACTATTTTCATTTAATTAAGCAGGAGCAGGCCCTGCGATGGACTGGCGACCTGTCCAGGGTGTACCCTGCCTCTCGCCTGATAATTGCTGGAATAGGCTCCAGCCCACCCTGAATTGGACTAAGCGGTACAGAAAATGGATGGATGGATAAGCAGGAGCAATACAGAAGACTAAACCATGTACATCATGACACTTTAGTATTACATTTACAGCTATTACAGTACATACATGAATAAGTAGTTTTCAGAAACATAAAGCTGACTGGAGAAGGAAAATAAATATAAACACCACTTGCACACAATAACTTCATCCACGCACTTTTGTAGTACATTATCAAATTTCTTGTCTATGAATTATAGATAGATACTTTATTGATCCCCGTGGAAAAATTAAACATTTCCAGTACAACCCATCCAAGAACAGATAACAACATAGACATAACAGGATCAGGTAGACTGAGGCAGCAGCCACATACGGCGCTTAAAGCAGCCAGGTGCTCCTTTGCAGAGAAAAAGATGACATGAGGAAAGGGTGGATGAGGGAAAAAAGAGGCATCTCTGCACTGCGCCTGCGTACGGCACACTGCATAGGTACAACAAAAAACCTCAGTACATAAAAGCACGTATTCAGACAGTCACAACATAAGGCAACATTGGAGGGCAGGGGTGGGCGGGTACGGGGGGTGGAGTCGAGTTCAG
The DNA here is from genome assembly GCA_037177055.1 of Atherinosoma microstoma. Lineage (NCBI taxonomy): Eukaryota > Metazoa > Chordata > Actinopteri > Atheriniformes > Atherinidae > Atherinosoma > Atherinosoma microstoma. The sequence goes on along the minus strand of JBBBVU010000015.1, from coordinate 30,810,593 downwards.
CGTCTGAGCGGGGGTGGGGGGATTTTATCATTTAACATTCTTATCTTTACATTAAAGTTGAACTAGACCAGTGCTTCTCAACCTTTTTGGATCCAGTGCCCCCCTAGCTAATTTCAAGGTCCCCTACCGCCCCCCCACTATTAAAGTGGAAGGAAAGGTTACATTTACATTGCAGATCTTCATGGTCGATCCGATCTTTACCTGAGATAGGTAAAGATCTCAGGTATTTATCTCTATGTATTTATTTATTTATTTTATGCTAGTTGTTCACATTATAATGTGAACATGACTTCCATCACACTCCAGTATGACCAGCCCTGAAGTGACCCTCATGTGCAGAGGAAGACGTGATGTCACACATGAACATGTAGTAAATATGCAAGCTACGTGTGACAGTGTGTATCAGTTCCTAAGCTGTTGTGGAATCAGAGCCGGCAAAGTTATGATGTAATATTATTTTGTCCATTGTTTACATTTTACCAGTCCAATCTCCAGTGCAGATTGTGACGTCAGTCTCACGTCAGAGACAAAATGTGGGATGAAATGTGACGTGATCACTGAAAGCATTATCTAGATCTGATTTAAGACGATCCAGAAAGGACTGCGTCTGAGCTGGAAAAATTTGAGTTGACAAGAAAAAATGAAGAAGAAACTTGAATAAAAGCCTCTACGGAGCATTGTTACACAAATGAAGTACAATTAAAACCAGAAAAACTTTTAAACAAAGTCTGTCCAGGTCCAGGTTATTTTCATGAAGAAGAAAAGTGTGTTTTTCTTTTTTAGGTTTGAATTAGGCATCTTTCCACAATATACATATTACTTGGGTTCATTTCCTTCTGGATCCTTGTTGGTGTTTCTAAGTATTTGAGAATAAACCTTTGTTTTTCCTGAATCTGATTAGCACTTATATCCACTTATCATTAAAAGTGAACAATGGATTCCCAACTAGGAACACTTCAAAAATGTATTGGTTTAACTGCTTGTCAAGCAAAATAATCTGTGCATGTCTTGTGCTGCACAATATAGTACAAAAAAGAGTGCCTCTCCATGAAGACGAGGCAAACATAGCACCTCAGGAAGGTCTGGATTTGCCACAGACAGCTGGAAGAGTTGCCTTGGTTCATTTACACTTTTCCTGAACAAGATATGTTCTTTTTGTAGCCTTTTTAAAATGTTGAGTATTGTTTCTTTTGTTCCAAAAATGCAATTTATTTTACAAATTATTTATCTTTATACCTAATTTTAATACTGGGCTAAAAAAAATGCCCAATGCCCGCTTTATTGCAACACTGCTCACATTAATGATGGAACATTTTAGTATTTATCAATTTATGAATACAAATTATGCCTTTAATGTTAAATCTATTTACACACGACAAAAATAATAAAATACTTCTATCAATGAGCTTTCTTGACTTATGTCTAGTACATTAAAATAAATTGATAACTGTTTATTGGTATGGAAATGTTCAAAGTATTCACACAGATGCTCTGCTTCTCAGCTGCAGGAGAACTGCAGCTGAACACATGTATTAAAAACTTGACTTCCAGGTGGTTTCTGCTGTTTGCAGCATCAGCGTTGACTTCAGCAGAATAATATTGATCAGTCAGGTGCAAGACAAGTTATTTTCTGTCATAATTTCCTGTTTCCTGTCTATAAACCAGTGGGAGGGAAGTATTTATAAATCTCCATCTAACAGGATCAGGATCATTTTGACCCAACCCACCAAAGTTTTGAAATATCGAGATATCAATCTCAGATCGATGGATCTGAATCCAGGGATTTGGAAATCCAGATGATTTTGATCTGGATTCAACGGTTTTAAATACTGGGCCGAGATGCTCTGCTACTCATGTCAAAAGGTGGGGTGGGGCCCCTTTAAGGACTTCTGTAGTGTGCTGTAATGCAATTAATCATGATTGATGAATTACAAAGCCTCTAATTAATTATGTATTAATTGAGTCCCACACGTATTTTTAGCACAAAGAAATATGTTATCAAAATGTTTACTTATAATTCTTTTAGAAAATATTATGAACAACATGGAATTTATGGAGAAAAATAGTGACTACCTCAGTTACACTTTATATAATTTTGTTATTTACATATTTATTTTATTTTCATTGAACATTTATAAATATATTATATATATTCATTTGGTTTTAAAAGTCTTATAAAAAATATATATCTGACCTGTCTATATGCGGTTAACAGTTATATTGATAATATTGTTTGTAGTTCATTTCCATCATAAACGTAGGAAAAATGCGCTAAATGCAAGGAAAGTGAGGTAAGTAATGGAAATGTGTCAGCTAGTCTTGGTTCCCCGCAGGTCCAATGCAAGATGCAGTCAGCCTGTAAAAAGATGCATGCTGTGATTTTATATTAATTATGATTAAAAATAAAGTCTACTTTGGCTCGGAAGCTCACACACTGACACACCAACCAGCTTCAGGCATATCTGGGTTAACATGAGTGAGTAGAAACAATCAGCTGTATGAGCCTCTGAAAGAGAAGTGAGACAGTCAGCAGCCACAGCAGATGTTTCTGTCTCCCTCCAGACTGGCTGGAGTCTTTAGAGGAGCTCGGCGTCCAGCTGAGAGCCACTGCATCACCAATGTGCAGAGATACAGTAATAGCTCCCAGAGAGGAAAAGATGGACAGCCTGCTTCTGACAGATTTTCTTAGTGTGGCAGGACAAAGGTGGACCCAGGTGGGGTTTGAACTTAAGCCTCCTCACCTGGGAGAGTCATGCGCGCTGACCTTTCAGCCAAAGGGCCAAGTAGCCAGGGCGAATGATCAATCAGAAGCATAGTGATAGGACCTAAACTGTCACATAAGCAAACAGATAAAAAAGAAAGATGATTAAAAAGAATCTGTAGGTTCAGTCTGATTTAAGATGTCCAAGGAAAGTTCAAACTCAGATGGCCTTTTTTTTCTTTCTTTTCTTTTCTTTCATTCTGTCTCATGTTGTGCAGCGTGACATTCCCATGTTAATCCCTATGTTGTCACCCTGCAGTGAGAAGATTTACACGTGAAGCTTTTAAACAACCATGTATTACAAATTCAGTCCTTAGAGGAACTGAATTGCCATCAAAACGGAAGCTCATGTCATTATGATGCAGAACATGTTCACCAGCTCTATTCCTGTGTGTGTTTGGAGTGTGAGCTGTAAGCACTGGAGGCTACGCAGCTATTTATAACTGACATTGGCAGAGTTGCATGAGGACACTGAGTTGTCTGAGGACAAACAGAGATGCAGAAAACTTCATGAAGCGTGAATGCTGTCCTTTACTTAACCAGGGTACATGGGGTTTGCACCGCTACCATGCACAAAGCCAGACTGCATCTCTCATACCAGACAGGTTGGGTTGGTGGTGATGTGTTTGAGGGGTGCCCCACTCTGCCATCAGGACTGCCAAAAAAATATGAATGGAAAATTGTCTCCATCGCCACTGGGAAAGGAAACATGACAACAAGTCTTCTAATTAAAAGAATGATACAAGTCATGTGTTAAAGATCTGTAGTACAGCACCAGGAAGGAAACATGAGTTTTACGAGTGTTTCTCATGAGGGCAGACTTCAAGCTGAAGTGCTTTCTCAAAGATATAAAAAAGCCTCATAAAAACATAGGAAAGAAAGTCAGATGACACAGTAAAACGCAACGCTGTTGAAGTTTTCAACATTAAAACTGGAGTCATCTGATGACATAGTGACATCTATTATGTGCATTTCTGGACCCATTGTGGGCCAGCAGCGCCCTGCGGCTGAGAAACCGCTATACAACTCTCTCATCAGGGACACTGCATTAGACGCTAGCAAGCAGATGTAAACAAACTGGCAATTCTGAACGCACAGCGTGGCGGATTCAGCAAAGAAACGTTAGAAGACAATATCAGAGGAAGAGAAGAAACTAAAGAGAGAAAAAGACAAGACAAGAGTCAAGATGAGACGGTTTTTTACTGTCTGTAAAGATCTCACAGTACTGGTAGGATGGAAATGATGCTGGATCCATAGGGAGCACATCACTGAGAAAAATTGCAAAAGTTAAGTAGTGCGTCTTTAAAGCTCGAATCCAAATTTTTACTAAATTCATAATTTTACTGAAATCATCATTTCAATGCGGCCTTCATCACGCTGATGTGTGAACGGTACATGAGCCTGTGCAGAGGAAAACACAACGTTGCTACAGCATAGTGTTTATGTAAATATGGATGCTTCACGTGTCTGGTGTATCCGTCTGGAAATACACCCCGAACCAACAAAATTATGCCCAATTAATGAATGGAGATGCAGCTGGTAATCAGATAGTTTTCAGCTGGTTTTCACATGGTTATCAGATGGTTATCAGCTGGTCTTCAGATGGTTGTCAGATGGTTTTGGGATGGTTATCAGATTGTTATCAGCTGGTTTTCAGCCGGTTATCAGCTGGTCTTCAGATGGTTTTCAGATGGTTATCAGCATGTTATCAGCTGGTTTTCAGATGGTTATCAGATGGTTATCAGCTGGTTTTTAGCTGGTTATCAGATGGTTATCAGATGGTTATCAGATGGTTTTCAGATGGTTTTTAGCTGGTTATCATCTGATAATCAGATGGTTTTCAGCTGGTTTTCAAATGGTTATCAGCTAGTTATCAACTGGTTTTCCGATGGTTTTCCGATGGTTATCAGATCGTTTTCAGATGGTTATCAGCTGGTTATTAACTGGTTTCAGCTGGTTATCAGCTAGTTATCAGCTGGTTATCAGATTTATCATCTGGTTTTCAGCTGGTTATCAACTGGTTATCAGATGCTTTGCAGCTAATAGCCCCTGTTTTAGTCAATGCTGTGGTTCACATCGGTCGCGCTGCTGTGCGTGTCAGATGCATCCCAGAAGCAACTCGTTGCGGCTCTCCACTAAATATAGAAGCAAGATCTATTTTTGAAGGAGCACGCATGCAGAACGCATCAAGCTCAGCAGTTCAGATAGGAACAGACAGGAAATCAGACACGGCATCAGTGTAAAGCATCCGGTACATTTTGAAATGTACCGAATGCAGTTTTGCAATGGTTGAACTGTGTAAACAATACATCATTTCAAGTTACAACAAAGTAATTAATGACAACAAAAAATCAATTAAACCTGTGGACAGTATAATCCATCTGACTGGAGTTACTCATGGTAGTAGTACAAATTTCATAAAGATGGATCCAAAAGACCAGAAATGAACCTCAAACAAGTTTTAGTTTTTACATGCAGCCTTCTTCTCTGTGTTGTTATCCCCTAAAACGCCAACATCGCGCGTGATCTCGCAATTTTCCTGTGAATTTGTGATCTCACAACACAGATGCAGCAGAGAGGACTGCACTCGTGGGCAATCAGCATCTGACCGGTGTGAATTGGCACACTGCAGAGGTCGGAACGGAAAACATGAATGTAAAACATTCTCTGCGTATCTCACACGCACCCAACGATGCTTGCCATACACAATCTGATGAGCAAGGAAAGTTTGTCCTATTGTAATCAGTTCAGGTCTTACCTTAGCAGAATAACGACCACAGAGGCCGTGAATCAGCTGTCTTTGTTTTTTTCGTCAGCCAGCTCATGATGTAGAGCACATGGGGTCGTTTGCTAATTTGCTTTTTTTTTTTACACTGTGTGTCGTGATTAGCTAAGATTGCAAGTGTGTGTTGGCTGCACTTTTGCCTCTTTATTTTGTATTTAACGTAGGCCTAAGAGAAGTTTAACTTGCAGCGCCGCCATAGACTATGGTGAATTTGTGAGCAATCCTCATAGACTTTGTCAGTATTATAGAGACTCTCCAAAATTTCGTAAATCGGGATTCTATGTTTCATTAAGGGGAGCTATAGCTCCCCCAGCTCCCCTGTGGTTTGCACAGGGGAGCTGTGCGAGCCACAGGGCTGGTCTCAGCCCTGTTCTGGATCTGGATTTTCGACCACAGTGAGTCATAACTCATTTCTTGATCCCATCTCAAATCTATTGTGATCTCTTGGATTACTGAGTACTCACCAGTTCTGTTTACCACCAGCTCTGTTGGTCCTGTGGTAACATTACCTGGAAAGCGAGTGACTGGACTTCAATTCCTTCTGTGCTAAACAGCTGCTACTAACAGATCTCCTGGATTTCAAATAAAGATTTATCTTCTTTTTTTTCACCCAGATCCTATGTTACCATTGGGTCTTTTTCACAAAAACAAAACAAAAAGAAAAGATATTTTTACAACAGTTGGCTTCACGGACACGATTTTTTGAGTTGCCATGGTTTCATTTAAACATGTCCCAAAAAGCTGTCATCTTCACTTCCTGGCTGGGCTTAGCCAACAACTTAATTTGATGAGGGATTGGGGTTTATCTTCTATGCATATTATTTCACTTTGTTGTTGCAGGAGATTATTAATGGGACCAGATTTTGAGACAAAGTGAAAGCCACAGGGACTTTGCTGCCTCTAGGACTTCAGGACCTGGTTACACCCTTTACTGGCCTGGATCCACAACCCTCTTCTGCTCTAAGTGAAGAGTTGTGACCCCTTTGGAATAATAAACACTTTCCATCCTTTTTGTTTCTGGTTGGTACAGTTTAGTGCCTTGCCATCAACGCTAAGGAACTTGTTTCATACAAACTGGGGTTGGCAAATTTCTTTTGCCCTTATGAATACAGAAATGTATTACAAGTTATATGAATATAGAACTGTCTGTAGGTCTGCTCAGCAAAATGTGATGTGACTTCAATCAAGTTGTGTTCAGAAACTATAACTAAAACTGTACACCTGTATTATCTGGGCTTCTCTGTATTTGTCTCTGTAGTTTTTTTGTGTGTCCTCTATAAAATCTAAAATGTGTTGTTTGCATGCAACAATATCAGTGTCCAGGGGGGGAAAAGGATTACATTGTATCATGGGCATCCTGTGCTGCAGCATTTGTGTTGTTGGTGTTATTGGTCCACTGTTAATCCCAGGATCAATAACTGGAGCCACTTTTTTATGATTGCTTCATGGTGGCCTCAATCTGTCACACGGCATCATGTCAGTGCCTATTTACACACAAAAAGTTTACACACATCATATGAAGCTGATTGAGGATTACACTTGAGTCAAGCTCAAACACCCACTCTCAGTTCATGTGTTGCATCATCTGTGTGCAGCTATAGCTAAAATATTACCACGGAGTGCAGCTCCATTTTATCACTAACCATGAACGAGACTGACATCTTTTGTGTCAGTGTTGTTCTTTGCACAATGAGATGATGCTGTCAGCATCCCCCTCATCAATGTAACAGATGTTTGTCCTATAAAATTTTATTTCAGCACAGCGTTATCAGAGTGCTCCTTTTTCATGTGAAAACAATGTCAGTAAAAAAAAACACTTTATCTAAATAATTTTTATTTTTTCTCATTATTAAAGGCAAAGTGTTTAAGGAATGTCAAGTAGCATGATGTTGCTATGGATGTAGTATGTGGGTTAGCATTGTATTGCTAAAATCTGCAAGGCCTTCCCTGAAATAGATCTGGCTTTAGGTGTATTGTCAGCTGAAAACCAGCCTCAAAAAAAGCTTTAAACCATCTGAAAACCAGCTATAAAACCAGGTTCAAACTACTTGAAAAGCACCTGAAAATCATTTGATAACCCCTGAAAATCAGCTGACTTGGCCCATCCCTAAGAGCCTGTGAGAATTGAGATCTTTTCTTGTCTTTGCTGGGTATTATAGGAGGTTTGTTAAAGGTTACTCCAACATTGTGAAGCCCCTCCATGGCCTCACTTCTGGTTACCCACCTTCCCAAAAGAGAGCCAAATGACACAGAGATCAGAAGATCAATTTGTTTTGCCTGGTGTTCGGCTCTGGGCTTTCTGTGCAGCTGCCTTTTTATTAGGCCCTCTCTTCTTCTCTGCCATGAAAGAGATCAACTAGCTCTGCAAAGGCGGCAACCAGCTTCACAAGGTCCTCACTGGAAATAACCTCTGGTTTCTACTTTAGGTCGTCGCACGCACATGCACTCTGAGACTAAGCTTGGACTTGTTGTTTGGTAGCACCCATGTGTTTTTTCATGATACTAGCTTTGGCTTGCTCCCTGTCTTACTCTATGTGCAACATCAGCAGGAGATCTGCAAATGCAGGAGGACTGCTCCTTGCCTGTTCGAGTTGCTGGGTAGAGAGCAGAGCAGTGTCCCAACACCTCTACAGAATTGCTTTAGAAGGTCAACTTCTTTTGGTGCAACACGACCCCTTTTTACCAGGTTTAATGAAACCTGCAGCCGATGAAGGTAGAAGCCCTTTCTCCTGGATTCTGGAACATGTTTAAAAATTGAGCAAGAAGCTTTTCCCCATCTTCGACAGTGCCAAAGGCTGAATTAAGTATTTGTAGAAAGGTTAGAGGGTGTGAATTGGGCCGTAGTCCTTTGACTACATCAGCTGCGGGTGGAAGCAACCTATCCACTATCATTCTGATGATCTGAAGGGGGAGAATGCTGGAGTAATTTAGCAGCTCGATATGTGAGTGCCAAGTGTCGTAATCGACCTCGTTATTGGGCCTGGGAGTCTTCCAATCCAATCCACTTTATTCATAAAGCACATTTAAAGCAGAACATGTCTCCAAAGTGCTGCACAATAAAATCAGCAATATCAATAAATACAATAAAAACGTTAATAAAATGAAATAATTAAAGTTAGAATAAGTGAAAAGAAATAAAAGAGAGAAAAGGAAAAATAAAGAAATTTGGGAAAAAAAGATACAGAGGACCACACAAATCATGTAGTGTTAAAAGCCAGAGAAAAAAAGTCGCCCTTCAGACGAAACTTAAAGCTCTCCACTGTGGGGGCAGTTCGGACATGGAAGGGCAGAGTGTTCCAGAGTCTGGGGCCGACGACTGAAAGGCCCTGTCCCTTCTAATTTTGAGTCTCGTCTTACACACCATGAGCTGGGACTGGCCCCCGGACCTCAGAGCACGCGCAGGAGTGTAAATTTGCTCAACCATAACCTTTTGGATCTCTGGTGGATTCATGTCATTTGCTGAAAGTGAAGGGGCCACCCATACTGGGTGAAGTGGGAAGGGGAACCCACCGTCAGGAATGAGTGGGTTTCTCTTTGCGATTCGTGCCTGATCCATGGCAGTTGTCTGCTGATCGTGCTACTCCTACGGATCAGTTCAGAATCAGCAATGCAAGATGCAGTTATGTACCGTCAGGAATATGCTAACAGGAAGTGAAAGCGAGGCTCGGTCACTGGGGCTTTGGGGCTCAGTAATTGGTCAGCTCCTCACAGAGGATCATGGGAAATGTAGTGCTGACGGTTCTCCAGGGGGAAATCTTTCTTTGTCCATCTTTTTTGTGCACTTGATCACTTTATTGTAGATGGCTCTTTTTCTAAACAATCTTTTTAATCATTGCTTGCCTATTAATTGTCAACACTTAGCTGTTTATATTGCATAAAAACTGTATTTTGATTAATTAGCTTGAAGATGTCTCAGGACTTCATTTTAACTCATGGTTACACTCCTCTTTTCATTCCTCTTAGCTTCCTCCAGTTTTGTCATGAGATGATTTTTGTGAGGAAAAGCAAAATTGATCAACTTTTCTGTTAAACCAAAGCCTGGATTTGAGGCATGAATTGTCCGTTTTGCTAAATTTAAATTTAAATTACATTTGGTGAGAATATTCACTCAGATCTGTATTAAATGGTAAAATAAAACATCTCTGCCATGATAAATCCACGCCAGCTGCTTTCCGTCATTCAGCATGGTGCAGATATGTGCAGCAGTGACTCTGCTGGCAGAGAGCCAACTCAGCCTCTTTCATGTATACACTCTGCTTCCCACTTTCTATTTCTGGTTCTCTCATTCTGCATGCTTCTCCCCTTCCTCCAGTGAGTTTATCTCTCTTTGTGTGTGTGCATATCCTCACACTCGCTCAGCTCTGGGCTCCCTTCCTGCAGATTCATCATTAATTCATCCAATTTCTTAGTGTTCCACCCCTTCCTAGCCTTCACATGGCCTCAGTGTCCCTGCCTCTTTTAACAACCCACTGGTTTCTCTCCACCTGCACCACTTTTAGATTAACAAGCTTTTCTCTTCTTTATTTTCTCCTGTGTCACTTCAGTGTTTCTCTGTAAAAATAGATGGTGCAGACCGAGGCTTTCTGCAGAAACGAGTTATCCTTGAGTGTTTCTGTGCATCAGGCATTTTTTGGGAGCAGTTTTACAGCATGTTGCAACACATTTATTTCATATTTCCACATTATAATTCTGTGCAGTAACTGTGTGATTATGCAGGGCCTTCCAGAGACACGGACGTATTGTCAGTCAGATTCACACATTGTAGCTCCCAATTTGTTAAGATTAAGATGTTCTGTTGGGGCCCAGTGGAATCACATTATAATACAGCATCTTTAATCTGAAGGTTTGAAGTTGAAACAAGGTCCTAATTAATTCAGAAAGTATCGTTTCCAAACACTATACACACCTGGCCCAGATTTACTAAGCAGGGTAAAATAGTTTCGTATTACAATCTAAAAACCTATTGGAAGGAGTGGCCACCTCTGCAGACATTCTAACAGTGTGCTAATTTATAGTCACAGCCAGTGGCGTGCACAGACAATTTGGGGGGCAGGTGCTCAGTGAAAAATAAGGGCACCTTGCGTGGCATGTTGAACTGCCGGCTGCTTTATTATAGCTGTGTGCGATTAAAAACAAAAAACATTACAACAATAAGACTAACACCAGACTGTAACTGCTATGGCCTAACTTCAATACCCGACTTCACTGCTGTGTTCCTCAGACAGATTTTAATTACAGACAGATTTCTTCTTCTACACGTTTCCCTTCATTTAAGTTTTCTCCTCATTCAACTGGACTTTGTTCAGGCAGCAGCCCATGAACACCACCAGGTACTAAAGTACGCACACAGCCAAGACATGGATGATACTTCATGGAATAATGTTCATGGAAAATGTAGTAATTAGCCTGATTCATTATGACTGGAGGTCTGGTTCTTTTGAAAGATTCAGCTCCTTTAAAAGAGCCGACTCTCCCAGCTCCATAATGGTTCTTCATCTAGTTTCCCTCAGAGCTTCTTTTTTAACCTCATTTAGCTTCATAATGCTGTTTGTGTGTTGGTAAGCATTTTTTTATTTTCTGTTTTCATAAAAAAAAAATTTAGGCATTTTTTATTAAAAAAATGCATTAGGGTTTGTTTTTTTCCCCACTTTAATCAAACTTTTAAAAACACAGAACCAATTAGATTAAATAAAGACCAAAGTCTGAACATTATGACACTTTAAATCAACATTTTTAATATTTTCATATTACAAATTCTCCATTTTGGTTTTCTGTCTCCAGCATCATTTAAATGATGCCAGATGCTGATTATTTTCTGGTGTTTGTTCATTTCTTTACTTTTTCTTGACATGCTCTTGCAATCTACAAGTAACATTGCAGGATAGCAGGAGACACAAGCAGGGAAGGTGTGGGTAACCCAAGCTATTAATAGCAGAATTAGTTATAAATTCAATAACCCAAAGGTTGAGATTATGCAATGATTTGTATCAATATTTTATTCATAACAGAACAAAGAAAACAGAAAACGTGTACAGGTGCCTCACATGTTCTCGATCAGGTACAGTTGTCACAAATGTCAGTAACTCCGCCCACCAACTCTTTCATCAACACCCTGATCTTCCACTGTAGTAATACATGCAGGTACAAATCTTAAGTTTCAACAGTCAGAGACTTTATGGATTTTATCAACCTCATCCACAACATCTAACAGTCAAAGAATATTTTGGTGAGTTCGTAATAAATTCGTAAGTAGGACTTAAGAACAGATTTGTTCATAAGAACTGTTGATGAATGAGGCCCATTGAGCTCACCCTCCACTCCTGTAAAACTTTCTCAGATTGATGGTCCAGCCAGAACATATCTCCCCCAGTTAAAACTTCCTATCCAACACGTGACAGGATGAAGGAGGGCCTGGGCGGGGATTAAACCCACAACCTTTCAGGTGAGAGTCATGCGCGTTGACCAGACAGCCAAAGGGATATCCCTCCTATCAAGTAGCATAGTGGCAGGACCCTCACTGTCTCAGACATATCACATATCACATTTTTTATAATTCTTGACTTGATAATAAGATAATCTCGAGTGGACGTTCTTAACTCACATTATAAAGCACATCACCAGCATAAATGACAAAAATTTCCATCCATATTCACATAGAATATGTCGGATCGCCTTTACTGTCAGATGTCATCAGCTCCTAGCACAGAACTCATATCCACAATTTCACAACCGAACTTCTCTGTAACACTCAACATGTATATTTTAAATGTCAGATCATTGTCAAACAAATATTTTATTATTAATGATCTGATTTTAGATAATAACATTGACTGTCTCTTTTTAACTGAAACCTGGCTCGGCACGATGCACAAATTATTCTCTCTGAGGTTACACCGGAACCAAATTTTAATTGTTTATTTTGTATCACGGGAGTTAAAAAAAGGCAATGGAACAGCTTCAACTGCTCAACAATTAATATCAGCACAAATAATATCATTAATAAACTATTATTCATTTGAGCATTTGAACAGTAGTACGTGATCCCTACGGCAGCAACATTTTAAATAGCTAGTTAACAAGTAGTTAACAACACTGGAAACCATGGGTGCAGTGTTGAGCCTATGCCTAGGAACAAAGAAGAAAAAGAAGCTGCCATCATGTTTTCCGTGGAACCGGAAAACAGACAACAGACAACCACTGTCTGCACTGCCTTCTTTTATGTCTGCTTCAGAGAATATGCACTACATGATTCAGTTTCATTTAAACAGGAGGCTAGCAAGGATGCTAGCTGGTTTTAAAGTAGCTACAGCATGAACATATGGAGAAATAGATCCTGGAACCAGTCTGTAGGGGAAGATATTAGAATGAAGAGAGAATGAGATATTTCAAACTTTTTAGAAAAGAGGAAGGAGACAGATCACCTGGAGACAGATCCCAGACCTAGTATCAGCAGCCACACTAGGGTCAGACCAGAACTGATCCTCTACCACATCCAGCTCCACATACTGCGCCACACAACAAACAACTATGGAGCTTTCTGAATTTGTTGGGGATCCAGATTATTAATGTAAAGATGCTTTATTTCTCAATTCTTAGCATACGCCACCCTGATTAAGTTCTGGCCACCCTCTGGCCCCGTCATAATTAAACATGTAGCTTTGCCACTAATCAGACAGAAATCCAGAGAAAAGAGAAAGACAAAGGGAATGAAAGTTGGAGCTTTTTCTCTCTAAACACACTGTGCCACAGTTTTTAATCTAGTATTTTGCAGTCACTCAGTGTCCTGTTGGGGTGATTTAGTGTTCTATTATAAAAAGTTAGTCTGTGACTGATTTAAATACTCCAGCTGCTGTTTATAAGCAGTGAATCCCCAGATCTCTGCTGCTGCTGTCGGGTCATCATCTTCCAGCCATTCAGTGTTTTTAAAACGATTGTGTCCTACAACATCTGACCCTGAGAGAACTAAAACATCATTCTGATACTGTAGGGATTAATCATCTAGAGACTCTGGAGCTATCACCTTGATGTTTGTTAAGTAGATTCTAATAATGAACTGTAGAATTATCCACTAATAAAAAGCTGTATATTCTGAGCTCTTCCCTCTGGTCAGGCTCAGGTAAAAGCATGGTAAGTCCTGAGGTGAGACTAATCTAAGAAGCAAAGAATAACCTGCAGAGTAACAGCTGATGAATTGTTACATCCTGCAACCTTTAACAACAACAACAACCAAACAAACTAATTGTATTTTTTGGACCATATTTCCATTTTGAAAGTGATAGAAATTCTTTTTCCAGCTCGATTCAAATCAATTTATTTGTCTGCAAGGAGGGAACTGATAACCCGGGAGCATGGAAGTAGCTTTAAAATCATGAAAATAAGTAAAACAATAACAAGACTTTCAGTCCTGGTCACAAAGTCAACAGTGCATCATCATATAGATTAAATTCACATGAGTGAATAAAGTCATAAAGTGCTTGACCATGAAGTGCATTGTTTAAATTTGTAAATGTTGCACATATGATGTCTGGAGCCTGTAACTCCCTGAAAGATAACCTGCAGTTAGCAGAAAGCTTCAGTTTCCCACCTTTTGTGGTCATCAGAGGACAAAAACGTTCTCCCCAAAAGCTGCTATGAAAATAATACATGTTAATATTTATCCTTTTTCCCCCATTTTTATCAGATTGCTCAGCACACTTCAATTTTACTCAAAACTACAAAACATGTAATTATTTAAATTATTTTAACCTTTTAAATCCCAATTTAATGAAACGATGTCACAGTTTTTACAAAAAGTGTGGGATTGTTTGGTCCACGGTTCGTTCTTTCTAGTAGGAATGTGTGCACATCACTGTCTATGGTGCGCACGAGTGAACTTTTAGGGGGGGGGAAACCACAAAATATTGACACCAGAAAAGTGAGGCCACGAGCAGGAGCAGCAGAGTTGTTTTCGTTAATGCAGCATTTTCTTCTTGTAGATGTTTCCGTTAATGCAGCATTTCCTTCTTGCAGTTGTTTTAGTTAATGTAGCATTTTCTTCTTGCATTTGTTTTTGTTTATGCAGTGCTTTCCTGTTTTTGCAGCATGTTTTTGTATATGAAGAGCGTTTGCACCTGTCGGCCACCGTACACGTTCCCAAAGTACGGCTCCTTCAGATAGTGAAGGGAATTGTGAAGGAGAGAAGCTGTTTTTCTGTCAAGAACACTGAAAAACAGCATAATACACAGGCGTAAAAAAAATTGCAACAATCCTGTGGTAGAGGGGCCCATGGCAATATTCTTTCCGGGGGCCCAGAATTCCTAGCAACTGCCCTGTCCATGATTGAGGCGAAAGGTTTTAAATCTGTCCTGCTGATCTTTAAGAAAAAGTGGAATTATAATTTCAAAGTCCTTCGAGAGAAGTTTTCTAACATAAAAATAAATGCACGCACACAAGCAGAATGGAGGCCATAACAGAGGGGGAAATCACCTGATGGGATAAAAATGTGTCTGATGATCTGGCAGGATTAAAGCCTTCACACATCCTGACTGAACCTGAAACACACAAATAACCCTGCTCTACCAACTAGGATGAAAACACATGCTTTCCAGTTTTCCTCTGCACACACGAACATAGGTGCATCTCTCCACTCAACCAGGAAAAACACTGAGACCATATTCAGGCTGATAATAGTTCAGGTCTGCAGTCCTTCCACAGATCTATAAATAACAGCGCTGATCGTGCAGCACAGCTTCTCTTCACCCCGCCTGCAGCACACGCATTTCTCCTCCTCAGCTTGTTTTTCCTTGATTTCACTCACTCTTTCTGCCTCCTCCCCTCTCTCATTTTATCGCGTTACCTCTCTTTCCTTTCATTTTTACCTACAGATGTATGCATCCACCCTTTCAGTTCATTCTCACTCTTTCATCATCCCTCTTGTTAGCATATTCTCAGCATTTTGAATATTCAGTTTAGAGCACCTCCAAAGTCCAAAGAAACTATTTTCTTTGTTATTTTCTGCTTCTCTTTCTACTGTTATTTACCACAGAATCCAGTATTAAAGTTCCTGAAAGTAATCTCGGAACATGTTTATAAATCTTCTGACACCACTAGACTCAGAGAAGCGAGTTTTAAAGCTTGATCGGCTCCGTTCACGAGCTCTGGTTTAACACACGAAGGACAGAGAAAGTTCCGTGAAGCAGGTCAGTAAATCCACATGTGGAGGATTTACTCTCTGGAGCTTTGGCGTTGGTGTCCCGGCTGCTCGAATGTTAGATGCAGACGGTGACTGCTGCCTTATCAACAAGCAACAAGACAACTTCAATCCTTGAATGTTAGAAAAAGAAAAAGGTATTAATTGTATCGCTGTCCAGATTCTGGACAAATACTGACCCTCAGATTGATAAACAACTTCTTTCTGGCAGCATTTCCACACTGGTCATTTGTTGGATTTTCCTCTGATACAGGCTTCATGAGTTCTTCCTGCGTGAAATAAAAAAAGGATATAATACACACCGTACCGTACCGTCCTCTTCCGCTTATCCAGGGTCGGGTCGCGGGGGCAGCAGCCTGAGCAGGGCAGACCAGACTTCCCTCTCCCCGGCCACATCAGCCAGCTCATCCGGGGGGATCCCGAGGCGCTCCCAGGCCAGCTGAGAGA
>JBBBVU010000015.1:30778060-30794311 GCA_037177055.1 Atherinosoma microstoma | reverse complement strand
TCTTAGCTGACAGGAGTGGCACCCGGTGTGGTCTTCTGCTGCTGTAGCCCATCTGCTTCAAGGTTGGACATGTTGTGCGTTCAGAGATGCTATTCTGCATACCTTGGATGGAACCAGTGTTTATTGGACTTCCTGTTTCCTTTCTATCATCTTCAACCAGTCTGCCCATTCTCCTCTGACCTCTGACATCAACAACTGGATATTTTCTCTTCTTCAGGCCATTCTTTAGAAACCCTAGAAATGGTTATGTGTGAAAATCCCAGTAAATACTCAGACCAACAACCATAAATCCCCTTCCTTCCTCATTCTGATACTCAGTTTGAACTTCATCAAGTCGTCTTCACCGTGGGTGTGTCTCAATCAGCGCAATAGCGCACTTTCCAACACTACATTTAAGTGCGTATGTACAATGTACATTACTCGCACTAAACAGACACCTTATTGCCAACGTAGAGGAAGGGGCGGGCTTATACCAATGTAGTACAGTTAGGACAATAAATGCTAGCAGTTTTTAGCTGGTTTAGCAGACGTAAATAGGTTATACGTGCCACAAATTATTAATGTTCTAGTTCGCGATGTTTATTTGGCGTATATTTTTGACGAGCTGGAGAGTCCCGGGCAAATGCCAGTGAGTCACTACCGGTAAGTGCATAACATCAGTGCTCCATTCGGATCAACACTTATCCACGAAAGTGTGCACTACAGAAGCAAGTGCACAGTGCACACTATGTTTCAGTGCACTTGCGTATTGAGACACACCCCATGTCTACATGACTAGATGAGTTAAGTTGCTGCCATGTGATTGTTTGGTTAGATATTTAACAGCAGTTGAACAAGTGGAGCTGATTAAGAGTGGCTGCGCATCAGATAAGGTATCAGTGCTACCATACTTGTCCTTATCATATTTAACTATTGCTAGTCAGCTCTAGTTGAGCCGAGACTTATTTTTGCCAGTATAGCCATAAAGAGAGATATTAAGATCCTTTTGAACAACTGTATTAATTTAAGAATGTAAACTGGTTTGTGTGCATTTATATAAATGAGCCAGCTGGAATTGTTTACATGACGGACATTGCTTAACGAGTTGACTTGGTTTTAGCTGACACAGCACCCACCACCAGAACATGGCTGGTACTTCCTCTTCCTCCTGTGCACGCAGGATAATATGTGCACACTTCATTTTGTGTCAGGCTCCTACACGTACAAAAAGTTGATTTTATTGCAGTTATTAAAATATGGATTACTCAACATATTTGATAAGTCCCTCTCTGTCCCTTCTTGACTGATGTATAAGGACGTCATGCAAGCAAGCTAACAGCTGATAAGGAAAATGTGTTTAAACTGGCTTTAAAACATTCAAATAACCACTGTGTTTGTTGTAATGGCTGTAAAACATGCATCACCTGTCAATGCACCTTATCTCTTTTTAAAGTTACTTTGATTAGCCTTCATATTTACAGCATGTATCTGTTCAATATCATCCTCATTCACTGCAAAGGTTGATAGTGTTTCCAAGGAAACATAAGATCCCTGTCATTGGTTCAGCTGTATCCAGGCAGCCAACATCACTGTTGACACACACAAACAGTCAGAGGGAGGGTATTGTTACGTTCCTTTAACACAAGCACTAGAGGTGGAGCAGATTGACTTCTTCACGTTATTTTCATTTCTTCTGGTGAAAAATAGAAGAGAAACCGTATCTGCTCACTGAATAATAATTTTTCATTTACGTTAAAAAAAGAGTAAGATTTCAGACATTCATGTGATGTTTCCTGATACATGTTGTTCCATATTCATAATGTCAAACCAGATGTGCTGATAAATCACCTCATCGTGTTAGGGGAGGTAGGTGAGGCTGGGGGACGTAGGTGAGGCTGGGGGGACATAGGTGAGGCTGGGGAACGTAGGTGAGGCTGGGGGGAGGTAGGTGAGGCTAGGGGGATATAGGTGAGGCTACGGGGGAGGTAGGTGAGGCTGGGGGACATAGGTGAGGCTGGGGGGAGGTAGGTAGAAGAGGCCAGGGTAGGTAGAAGAGGCCGGGGGAGGTAGAAGAGGCTGGGAGAGGGAGGTGAGGCTGGGGAGATGTAGGTGAGGCTGAGGGGAGGTAGGTGAGTCTGGGGGGGAGGTATGTGAGGCTGGGGGATGTGTGTGTATGTGGAGGGGCGTTTGTGTATGTGGAAGGGCGTGTGTGTGTGTGGAGGGGCACGCGTTGTGGGTGGAGGGGTGGTTGTGTCTGTGGAGGGGCGTTTGTGTGTGTGTGTGTGTGTGTGTGTGTGTGTGTGTGTGTGTGTGTGTGTGTGTGGAGGGGCGTGTGTGTATTTAGAGGGGCCTTTGTGGGTGTTGAGAGGGTGTGTGGGGGTGGGGTAAGGATGGTGTGTCGGCGGATGGATGGTGGGAAGACATGAATGCGTGTGGTGTGGGAGGTGTACAAGTTGATGGTGTGTGGGGGTGGGGGGAGGAGGTTGTGTGTGTTGAGAGGGTGTGTGGGGGTTGGAGGAGGAGGGTGGGTGCTGATGGATGGTGGGAGGACATGAGTGTGTGTGGTCTGGGAGGTGTACATTTTGAGGGTGTGTGAGGGCAAGGGAGGAGGTTGTATGGGTTTGTGCGGATGGGTGCTGGGAGGGTAGGAGTTTGTGTGTGTGGGGGGATGTATGTGTTGAGAGGGTGTGTGAATGTGGGGGGGATGGATGGGTGGTGGGAGGACATGAATATGTGTTGTGTGGGGAGTATACATGTTGAGGGTGTGTGGGGGCGAGGGAGGAGGTTGTGTGGGTGAGTGTGGATGGGTGGTGATAGGTGAGGAGTGCGTGTGTGTGAGGGGTTGTATGTGTTGAGAGGGTGTGTGGGGGTTTGGGGAAGAGGGTGGCTGTGGATGGGTGGGATGGGTTGTTGAGGTGCTGGGCTGGGCCACTGGGATGCTGACTGACCCCCATTGTCGCAGCAATAAAGAAGGACCCAGTCGGGAATTGAACCCCGGCCTCCCGGGTGAAGTTTCATGCTCCCAGGCCATTCAGGGCGCATCATCAATCGGAGACATATGATAGGACCGAAACTGTCATAATATTAAAGAGGCAAGGACACAAACTTATTCGCGAGTCTGTGGCATTGGCTGGACCTTCATGTCCTCTCCTGTTTTACGATAATAAATTGAGTAGTAAAACACGATTACAACTCTTTGATATTCGAGCTGCTTCTACAAGAAGTGGCTCATGTTCGCGCTCTCTGAAATTCTTTTTTTTTTCTTCCCTGTCATGTGCATTTTGGTCATGCAGAGAGGGAAATCCCAGTTGCAGGGCTCATTTAAATAGGATTTGTGTAGTTATGTGGGTGCGTGGACAGGGAGGGATTCAGATACTCCAACATGTGTGCTCTATTCCACATTGATTGGGATGTACAAAGAAAATGTACTTGGATTCGTGCATACGCACAGATTCATACATCTGAAATTTTTTGTACATACGATGTTTTCAGGATCTGATCATATGACAGGTTAGGAAATCCACGCAAGTCTTCGTACATGAGGCCCCTGGTCTCCATCAGTTTTCTGCTGATCTTTTTCATCCTTCTTCCCTTTATTTCTGTTATCAGGAGCAGGAATGTCTGTGAGTGTAAATACTTTGATCTCCTGAGCTCCCTGGAGTTAAGCTCCTCTCTGCCTGTCTTCTGAAAACAGACACCCTGTCATGGCAGCTTCTTTACTTCAAGCAGTGTGACACAGGGAGGAACAGGTGGTGCAGCACAGATACAGTACAAAGAGAAACAGAAGAGGGCTGTTTGGTATAATTTGGTATGTCCTGCAAATATAAACTTGAGACTCTTAAGTACTGTTAACTGTTAATGGTGTTTCATAAAAATAATTTTGAAAAAGAGCAGCTGGAACAAAACTAAAGTTGAAAATTAAACATTTAGGAAGAATGTACTTCTCAGAAAAATTGTGTGTGATCATCATTGTGAGTGTAATTACTCCAAAAACAAAACAAAAGTCAGTAAATCTGTAAATGAAAATCTGTCATCTACTTCACAGGACAGAGCATAAAACATGACAGTCTGTCTTTAAAGGGTAACTTAGCTTACAAAGAAAGATCAGCTCCCATGTAAAACCCCTTCAACTGGTGATCATATATATATATATATATATATATATATATATATTGAATGAGGCTGGAGTGAGTCAGCAGTTCGTGCATGATGAAGGCATTGATACTATGGACTGGCCTTGCCTTTTGGGTCAGCCAGTGACCTGATTTTTCCACCTTTATTTTGAGTATGATTCTGAATCCAGACCTCCATGGGTTATTGCTTTTGATTTCCATTGATGATTCTTATGTTATTTTGATTTCAACACATTACACAATGTAATAATTAAAGATTTTCAACTGGAATATTTCCTTTATCAAGATCTAAGATGTGTTGTTTAAGTGTTCCCTTTATTTTTTTAGCAGTATAAATATTTATGTGAAGCCCAGACTTGCTCTCCACAGCCACATTAGCCAGCTCATCCAGATCAGGCACTCCCTGGCCAGCTGAGAAATGTAATCCCTCCAGCATGTCCTGGGCCTACCCCAGGGTGTGTTCCCGGTGGGACGTGCCAGAAATAACTCACCAGGGAGGCATCCTTATCAGCTGGCCAAGCCACCTCATGTGGCTCCTCTCGATTTGGAGGAGCAGCGGCTCTACCCTGAACCCCTCCCATATGTCCGAGGTTCTCACCCTATCTCTAAGGGAGAGCTCGGCCACCCTACGGAGGAAACTCATTTCAGCCGCTTCTATTCGCAATCTCGTTTTTTCAGTCACTACCCAGAGCTTGTGACCATAGGTGAGGGTAGGAACGTAGATCAACTAGGAAAAAGAGAGCTTTACTTAGCCCCTTCTTCACCATGACAGACCAATGCAGAGTTCACATGTGTACGACCAGGACGAAAACCCCACTGCTCCTCCTCAATCTGAGACTCGACTATCTGACAGACCCTCTTCTCTAGGACCCCTGAATAGACCTTACCAGGGAGGCTGAGAAGTGTGATCCCCCTGTAGTTGGAGCACACCCTCCGGTCCCCCTTCTTGAAGAGAGGAACCACCACCCCAGTCTGCCAGTCCAGACACACTGTCCCTGATGTCCACACAGTGCTTTAGAGGCGTGTCAACCAAGACAGCCCCACAGTATCCAGAGCCTAAAGAAACCCCGGGCAGATCTCGTCCACCCCTGAGCCCCTACGAGGGTCAAAATATCTTCCCTCGAGTAAACAAGAGGGATCAGAGTTGTAATGTTTTTATCCATAATAAAAAGATAACCAATAAATATAAAAATAAATTAATCAATAGACAACGTTGGTACAAAACCAACAAAACAGAAACAGGTTAAAAAAACCACTCAAGAAACATGGCGCTACTACTACTGAAAGGATTGCCCTCGCTTTAGGCGCCATGGTAACCCTGGTCTAGCCCTTCTCAAGGACACTGGTTCCAGGGCCCAAGTCGTGCGTTGAGGGGAGTCCAACTATATCTAGTTGGGGTCGCTCAACCTCGCGCACTAACTCAGGCTCCTTCCCTGCCAGAGAGGTGACGTCCACGTCCTTAGAGCTAGCTTCTGCAGCCGAGGATTAGACAGCCAGGGTCCCCGCCTTCGGCTGATGCCCATCTCACACTGCACCTGACCTCTACGGCCCCTCCCGCAGGTGGTGGGTTCACTGGAGCAGGGCCACCTTAACCTGCTTAACCTGTTTTTTTTTTAATTTTGGTTTACTGACATATCAATAACAGGAACATAATGAACAGTAATGAATAAAATAATGAATGAATGAATGAATAATACCAGCAACAGATCAAACTATAAACCCTGTGAACCCATGCACCTGTAAACATAAACTCAACCCCCCCTAAACAGCACTAAATATACAGGTGTAATGTAAGGTCTAAGAGATAGTTAAGTTGTTACCCCAGTAAACACTGACAATGAAGCAGCAAACTCTGCTCAGCATCAAGCCAGATGCAGTAAAAAGTATTTGTTACAATAGAATTCACTGTGATCTGTTGCAGTTTGGATGCTTTGTTGGTTAAATGGTGCATGCACATTATTCGTCAGGGCAAGGGTGTATTCACATGGAGCATGTTGGAGCAGATTATGTGAACTCTGATGACTGTTTCATAAGTTTGGTTTGCTTGGTCAAGCAGGAGCAATGCCAGCCTAACTCTGAAGCGAGTTCTGTAATCCTCAGAGAATGATGGTCTTGTTCTGCTCTTAGATAACTGTGTACTGTTTAAAAGTGATGCCATTCAGTTTTACCCTCATACAGGAGTTTAGGAGGGTAAGGAAGAAAATGTGGCACGAATAAATAGAAGGAAGACTACAGAAATGTCTTTCTCTTCCTACCTTTCCCCTACTTACTGTGATCATATGTTTTTAATGACATAAAAATCCAGTGATCTAATTGTGCTAACTAAAAGCAGTACTTTGGTACGAGGATGTAGAAAACCACTCCTCATCTCTGAGGATGAGGACTTTCTGGGTGATATGTATAGACCAATTAGAACCAGCGCTCATGTTGTCCACTAGAAGAAACCTCTCCATGTGCCCACAGCTCATAATGACTAGAAGCAGCTGACGTTGGTTTCTCCAAAACAAGACACTTTTTTTTGTGAAATTCCATCCAATCCAGATTCAGTATGAGGTGTTGGCTAAGATAAACCATCTGTATCAAAAGAATGTGAGGTTTGTATAAGTTTTTTCTTTTCTTTTTCCTTGAAAGGGGTTTATGGTGTTTCTGTATTTTGCCAAACATTCCAGCTGGATGTGATTTCCAGAAAAAGCCATTCCTCGGGTCTGTGGAGATTTGAAGAAACCTCAGTCTCGTGTTTCCACTGGGTTTTGCTTTTTTTTCTCCACCTAATTATTGTCAAATATCAACATCTCTCTGGGACTGATAAGACATTAGTAGACATTACTAAATAAAGAAAAAAGTCCACCCACAAGTCTGTTTTAATTACACACCACACCCAGCCAATTTTCCTGAAATATAAAGTCCTGGGGCTGTATTCACAAAGAATCTTATCTCACCACTATGAGGACCATTTAAAGTTTTTAGTTAAGAGCTCCCTCTTAAAACCTATTCACAAAGCTGCTGAGAGTAACCTTTACTAAGGAACTGAGAGGACTCTTAAGCTAAGAAAAAGGGCGGAGTTGACCCCGTTTTATGTGATGTTTCCTGACACCGTGATTGGTTATCTCGTCGGGTCTTTGGTTGTTTTAGGTCTCTGTCAGTAAATTCCTTCATGACCCGCGGATCGGGTCGGATCAACACATTTTCACTTAATTGCGGTGCAATTGGAGCAGGAAGGCTAAATAATGCAATGATTGACCTGTGATCATTCATTTTCTGTACCGCTTAGTCCAATTCAGGGCCGCGGGTGGGCTGGAGCCTATCCCAGCATTTATCAGGCGAGAGGCAGGGTACACCCTGGACAGGTCGCCAGTCCATCGCAAGGCCAACACAGAGAGACAGACAACCATTCACGCACACACTCACTCCTAGGGAGAATTTTACATTGACCAATTAACCTAACATGCATGTCTTTGGATTGTGGGAGGAAGCTGGAGTACCTGGTGCGAACACACACATACACGGTGAGAGCATGCAAACTCCTCACAGAAAGGCCACTCCTTCAAACCCCTCCCCAGTTCGAACCCTCTGGCTCAAACTCTGCCTGAGGCTCAAACCAGCGACCTTCTTGCTGAAAGGCTGCGGTGCTAACCACCACACCACTGTGCAGCCCCAACACCTGTGATCTTATGTCAAAAAAGCCAAATAAAATCAGCTTTCAATTGCATATTTAGCAGCTATTTAGTTGCAGGCGGATTGTGAAAATTGGTTTGGTTGTGCAAGGCAGGAAAGATTATTTTACACCGACCCATGGGTCAGAAAAAACACACATCCTACTGCAGGAAGTGTGCTGCAGGATCAAATAAAGATATGAAATAAAATATAGGCCGCAAGTTTCACTGTTTTTTTTTAGACATTCATTTTTTATTTTCAATTTAAACAAACATCCAGTAACCTAGATAGAAATTGTGGGATGATGTGGGGTCTGCAGCGGGCGTTTATTGTTTCATGAATAATTCTGCATATTGGCTGATAGGGAGTCCATCTACACCACATATTTCCCCTGGAGCCAAATAACGTAATGTAGTCACAACTTTTATGTCCGGTATTAGTGTGTTATTTCTGTTCTTCAGTGATGTTAGTGCAGGTCAGAAAAGCTCAGCATGATTAAAGTTTTCCCTAACATTGACCTCCTGACCACCTGACTACTCCTAACCATTTCAAGGTTTAGGAGCTAGTTTTAGCGCTAAAATGCTTTGTGAAATACTCTGAGGCGAAAAAATTAGGAGTCCTAAATTTAAGACAGACAAGCCCACTTTTTCTTGGAGTTACTCCTAAATCCGCAGGTTATGAGCTAATTTTAGCCCTAAGATTCTTTGTGAATACGGCCCCTGGATGACAGAGGCCATACAAGCCAGGCTTGAGCACCGAGAGGGATCCCAGCTAACAGTGTCAAACACGAATGTTAAAATTAGGAATGTAGACGAGGAGATATCACAGATGTTTCCTGTTGATATGATGCCATCAGTTTATGGTACTTTTTCATAGATACTGATACTTTTTGCCCCTAAAAGCAAAATTACAGTATACAGTATACTTTTATATTTATTCATGCATTTAATAATTTCCCTCTAAGAGGGATACTATTTTTCATTTCATTTCATTTCTTTGTATCTTAATTTCATGGGAAATATGAAATATGAATAAAACTCATATTTATATTTAAAATAAATGCTTATAAGATTTCAATGAAATATATAGTAAATTAAATAAAAAGTAGAAGATTAAATCTTTTTAAAAGTCTACAAATTAATGACAATTTTTATGTCTTGAATTGAATTGAATATAATATATAATAGCAATATGATAAATATAATAAAACATAATGCTCAAGAACCTGCATTAACCCTTAAAACTCTGCTAGATCTCCAGCATCCGAGGTCTATCACTTCTTTCATCATTAATTTCTCAGGAACAATAGTGTGCAACTCTGTAGGGTATAAAGTGTGATGGACCTCTATTTAGACCTGGACATGATGATGAAGCCACTTCCTGTCAAACTTTCCACCAATCAGAGAGCTTACATTGAGTGTAACATCCAACCAGGAGCAGCCAAAGATCAACTGTCTGTCTGTCTGGAAAGAAGAAAAATAATGCTCCTCTATGGCTGAAATAAAGTCAAGAAGCTGAGTTGGAGTTGGTTTAGTGAGGATAGGAGGTAAATAATAGCAGAAATAACTGGAAATGAGGAAAAAGTGTAAATATATAAATAGTTCCTGTTGTGTTTGTTTCAATGCCAATGTTTTTTCTCATGAAACATTAGCACAAAAATATTTTATTCACTTTCCTCTAATAAGTTGGAGGAGTTCATTTTTTTTATAAACACAAGGTGTATTTGGATGCTGATCTGTGCTGTGTTTTACAATGACACATTTTAACTAATGTTCCTCATAAAGGAACCCTGAAAATCTAACCGTTTTCTTTTTTTTGTCTCTTTCTCTCTCATTGTCATTTATGCCCAACTGCAGTAATTCCTGGATGAACAGGCACTTCTGGAGGTGTTTCAGTCTGGGCTTAAAACTCAGCACGGCACTGAGTCTGCCCTGATTCTTTGAGGAACAGACTGTTGACTGTTGGACTTGACAGCTGCTTTTGACTCTGTAGATCATGAAATCCTCATTTCCAGACTGAAGCAGGCAACACTAGCTCACCTCTCAACTGGGTGATATTTTACTTCTCAGACAGAAGCCTCTGGGTCAGTATTTGCACTTTTACCTCTGCAGCTCTCCCCTGGGGGGTACCACAAGGATCCCTTCTTTGACCCCTTTTATTTTCTCTTCACCTGATTCCACTAGGCTCAATCTTTGGAAAACACAATGTTCATTTTCACCTGTACGTGGTCGTTTGTCAGATTTATTGTCTATTAAAGTGCATGTGCACGATTCAGCTTCTCTTAGTGACATTAAAGGTTAAATGGCAGATAAATCTCACACAATCCATCAGACACAGCTCAAAGTCAAACAGCGGAAGTTACCACACACAGATAATAGGAAACTTTATTATTATTACAAAGCTAATAATATTATTAGATAAACCATGTTATAAATACTTGTGCATCTGGATGGACAATCATCTCTCTTTTAGAGTTAATATTCAACACCTGAGAGACAAACTAAGAATTAGGCATGGCTTTTATAGTTGAAATAAGTCTTTACTGCTAAGACTTGCACATGGACATTTTTAAGTGTTTTAGACCACAGTAACAACATTTACATGCATCTGACTCATTCTAATCTGGTCTCCACTGAGTCTTAGGAGAAAACATCCATCCATTAATTTTCTATACAGCATATTCCTGTTCAGGGCCACGGGGAAGCTGGAGCCTATGCCAGCTGTTACTAGATGAGAGGCTGGGTACACTGAACAGGTCATCTGTCTGAGAAAACATAACTGGTTCATTTTAGTCTACAAAACTATCCTGTAGTTAAACTCTCCTCATATTTCAGAAGTTTCTTGATAACAATCAACAACTTTTATAATGTGTGTTTATCCAGTCTGCTGCTGTTTAACATACCAACTATTTCCACTGGGCCAGGTACAGCTGTGTTTTATTAGTTTGAACCTTGGTCAGTATCTTGGTCTCTTTTGGTTAATTTAGCTTTTTAAATCTGTTTTATTGTTTTTTTTTTTATTGTTTTATTGTGTGCTGTGTTTTCTATGTGTTAACTACAGCGTGCATTCTTGGCTTGAAAAAGAGACAGTAGTTTCAAGGGTTAACTAAAATAACGGCTAAGAAATACAAGAAAATTGTGAAAATACTACAGTGTCAGAATACTGGTTTTACCTGTATATACTGGCTGGCAGATATGCGGTGGAAAGGGTTGTATATGTGTTGTCTTTCACACAGAGTTGACTCATTTACTGCTAAGGTGATCGTGTGAGCAGAATACTCCATCCTTCAGTCAGCAGAGTTGCAGATGATCCATTTAGTCTTCAGATCTGTAACACTGGCACAAGGTCATTCTAGTTGAACTACTGAAGCAAAAAGTGTCCCACAGGAATGAACCAGTTTAAAATTTCTCTGTTAGTATTCACTCGCAAATGTTGTGTAGTTGCTCTCATTTTTTCTTTCTCCCTCCAGGAAAACTCACACTATATAGGTCATTGCTGTAAGGAGGCCATCTGGGCAAACACTCCCCGGCTGAAGCATTGATGGCGTCTGGAACAAGCCTGCCAGGCACAGGCCAAGGAGCCCAAAGCATCATAGAGAACCTTTTCGTAAAATCCTCTTTATAGTCTCTCAACTTAGTGACACAAACCAACCTCAAGAGTTTCAAAACATTCTGAGAGACGTGGGAAAAAAAATCCAAACGTGTAGTGGTCGTCTATCTCTAAAAACATCTTTGGCTCTGATACATATCCATCAGCACAGTACTTGGAAAGCAAAATGTTACACGCATGAACATGGACCCACACCTCGGAAAATGGTCAGTTTGAGGTTGCCAGGACTGAAGACTGAGCTTCCAGCCAACAGCAGACTGCTGGATCCAGCAGAGGAGTAGTCACATAGCCTGCTCTTTAAAGTGTCCATGTCCTGGTTGTCTATGTTTTCCATGAGTTAAAATAATGTGTTGCGCTCTAAAAAGTGAATATGAGATTTAGGTCATCTAAAAAACACCACCCCCCCTTTTTTTTTTTTTTTTACTTGAATCTAACTTAAAGCTAGAGTTGGTAATGTTGGAGAGCTAGCAAGATTTGAAAGTGGCACTTCCTCGAAGCTCCTCCCCCTCCCTCCGTTAAAAGCCAGGCACCCGAACTTGAACTCGCATCTGACAGCAGAACTCAGCAGGGCAGAGGAGAGCCGACAGCCATTTCAGCACATGAACACATTTCACACAGAGGGGGCATGGGCAGGACGAGACATGAAGGCATGTGATTGGTTCTTTTATTCGGACCGAATGGCAGGGATTGGTCTGGGTTTTTTACAGCCCTGTAGCTCTCACGTAGGTCCGATTTTTTTCGTTCCTTTTTATGAATACATAATGTATTGACTACTCTCAGGATGAAAGGACCATTTCACCCAGTATAACAAAAAGTGTTTCTGAAAAGGATTACCTACTTTAGCTTTAATTCTTTTGGTTGGACATAAAAACTCAATTTTGTTGATTCAATTAATGGGAAATCAAGAGAATTGTAGAACAAACTTAAATGAATTGTTTCCACTTGTAACAAGTGATTGAATTCAGCTTATCCACGTTCATTTATTAAATTAGCTCAACTCGAAAATCAGATCTACTCAAATAATTTGGTTCCAATTGTGCAAGACCGCAAAGGCTCATGGGAAATTCATAATGTAACCTTTTATGCCTATTTATGTTCCTTGTATACGTCTCATACTTGAGCATCCCTTACACTAGCGTGGCTGTTAGCCCGTACATCAACCAGAGGGAAGTGCAGAGTTCAGAGTTCCCCTTCGAGTTCTGACGTAGTTTCAGTCAATAACAAACATGGCAACCATGGAGGAGATCCTGATGATGTTCATTCTCAGAAAGAGACAAATAAAGAGGCAGCGCAGTAGACCGAAGAGGTCTGAGAGGACTTTAAATACGTCACGGCTTCCCTTTTTTTTGTTCCCTTGGCTGGTCGCAGGTCAGCTGTACTGCTCAACACTGCCTCCCGTGGTTTACGTTGGTACTGATCTGTGTCCTGGAAACAGACCAAACCCAAATAAATGATGCAGAAGATAATCACAATAATAATACATTTTATTTGTATAGCACACTTTAAAATCTAACGACATCTCAAGGTGCTTCACAACTCAAAATACAACAGGAATGCCAACAACTCTAAAATAATCAAGATAAAACATAATCAAACAATAAAAGGCAGTTCAAATTACAGTTAAAAATATGGACGACCATTTAAACAGACTAATTGTCAAAAGCAGCTCGAAACAGGTGGGTCTTTAGGTTGCCTTTGAAGGTCATCAACGAGTCTGACATCCTGATTGATTCAGGTAGCTGATTCCGCAGCCGAAGCCCCGGGACAGAGAAAGCACGGTCACCCATGGTAGACAGCCTGGTACGGGGAACAGTGAGAAGGTTCTGACTGCCAGACCTAAGTGACCGAGATGAGGATAGTGGAGTGAGAGGGTCCTGGAGGTAAGTTGGGCCAGAATGGTTTAGGGCTTTAAAGACCAGTAGGAGGCACTTGAAGGCTGGTTAACAGGGAGCCAATGGAGGGAATGGAGAATTGGGGTGATGTGGTGGGATTTCCGGGTTCTATTGAGGACACGGGCAGTTCAGTTCTGGACATACTGTAATCTCTGGATGCTTTTGGAGGGGAGTCCAGCCAGCAGGGAGTTACAGTAGTCAAGGTGAGCTGTGATGATAGCATGGACCAGTTTTCTAGCATCTGGTACTTCCAGACATAAAGATGTTTTCATGTCAGTAGATCCAGCGATGACTGCTCTACAGGTAACTACTTCAACATTGTCTTCTTCTGTGGTGCTTTTAAGCCGTTACCTATACCAAACAAAGTTTCAAAGTTGTTTGTCCATTCAGAGACACCATCGTAAAAATGTTGGCAGCTGCCATGTATAGTATGTGGACCCACGGTTAGTAGACAGAAATGCTTCATTTTGAGAGAACAAAAACATAACAGTTAATTTTAGTAAAGTTATTAAACACCAATAGAAACACAGTTTTTTATAATAGATTAAATTTTTCTCTCATGATCTCCCAAAATTTTTGTATTATACCTTCAGCTTTCCCTGCAGCAGAGAGGAGAACAAGTCAGCCCACCAGGCCATGAAATTACTTTAATTTTGTTCATTGTGCAGCCCAGTACAAACATCCCCACCATGTTCCCATCCAGAGTGAAGCAAACACACACACACTCTCATCTCATGTTTACTTCTCTCAGTGTGCATGTGGGGTTTTGTTGTTTGCAGTCTTTCCTTCTGTTTGTGGTTTTTTTTTCTCTCTCTCTCTCTCTCTCTCTCTTTTTTTTTAATTTTTTTTTTTTTATTCACACTACTTCCTTCCACCACCCACTCAGAACAAAGGCTGTCTCCCTTTGTGTGTTTTCTTACAGTGGTTTTCCAAAGTGTTATATGGGGGGGGGGAAAGAAAACTGCAGTGAAAATCCCAGTTAGTTATTACTGCTTTTCAGCCTCGTTCAGTATAAGAAGATTTTTCTGGATTCTCCCTATCTTGAGATATCATTTACTACATGTAATAAAATCGTCATCGTCATCACAAAAAGTTATCTTTTTATTATTCAGCTGTTTGTCCACGCAGTCTTTAAGAGTCTCCTCAGCTTGATTTCTGAAAGATACAGCCTTCCAGACACATGGAACAGATTGTCACCAGTCAGCCTGATTATTTAGCATGATCCAAGGACAGAAGTGGAATATAATATTCATTTTCATGTTTTATTTGGTGAAAGATTGCATGAAAATACAGTGAAATAATTGTCATGTTTACATTACCTTAGGGCAGTGGTGGGGAACCTTGGCCCTCATCCTGCAAGTTTTCCATGCATCCCTGCTCCAACATGCCTTGTTAAAATTAATGAGCCACTGTGATAGGCTGTTTGATCCATTTTATTTGAATCAGGTGTGTTGGAGCATGGAAAACTTGCAGGATGAGGACCAGGGTTCCCCACCCCTGCCTTAGGGGTTACATGTATATGTTAGGGTACTTGGAGACACTCCAAAGGGTACATGAGAAAATAAAAAAAAACCCAATAATCTTATTGTCAAACTTATAATAATCCTGTAAAATCAATAGAATATAAATGCAAGTTTATAAACCAAAATGTATAGTCTGTATTTTAGTTAATTCATTATGACAAATCCAAGCTGCTTCCATAGAAGGATGATTTACAGGAATCTTCACAATCAAAAATGGATGTTATGCTAAACACTAGTTATATGTATGTGTATCCCTCTTGCTGTGATAAGAAATACATTTTTTTAAAAAGAAGAATGATGTTTTTGAAGAAGGATGATAACATTGCCTGTCACTCACCTCAAACATGGTTGAATTGTACCATCAATGCTGAAAACAGAGTCCAGAACCCAAGAAAGAGAGAGTAAAGATGGTCCAATTCTGTCAGGATTATGGTGAAAATTTTATTGGGATTTCCGTCAGTGAACTTCAGCCAAGCCAAGACATCTTTCTGACGTGGGTAGAAAGTAGCTAACAGTATCGTGAAGCCAGAACATCTCCAGCATCATGACGTCAGAACATCTCCAGTATATAACCAGAACATCTCCAGCATCATGAAGCCAGCAAATCTCCAGCATCTGGAAGCCAGAACATCTCCAGCATGAAACCAGAACAACTCCAGCATGAAGCCAGAACATCTCCAGCATCATGAAGCCAGGACATTTTCAGCATGAAGCCAGAACATCTCCAGCATCGTGAAGCCAGAGCATCTCCAGCATGAAGCCAGAACATTTCCAGCTGGGAGCCAGAACATCTCAAGCATCATGAAGCCAGAACATTTCCAGTGTGAAGCCAGAACATCTCCAGCATGAAGCCAGAACACCTCCATCTGGGAGCCAGAACATCTCCAGCATCCTGAAAGCCAGAACAACTCCAGCATCTGGAAGCCAGAACATCTCCAGCATGAAGCCAGAACATCTCCAGCATGGTGAAGCCAGAACATCTCCAGCATGGTGAAGCCAGAACATCTCCAGCATCGTGAAGCCGTAACATCTCCAGCATCATGAAGCCAGAACATCTCCAGTATGAAACCAGAACATCTCCAGCATGAAACCAGAACATCTCTAGCATCATGAAGCCAGAACATCTCCAGCATGAAACCAGAACATCTCCAGCATGAAGCCAGAGCATCTCCAGCATCGTGAAGCCAGAACATTTCCAGTATGAAGCCAAAACATTTCCAGTATGAAGCCAGAACACTCCAGCATGAAACCAGAACATCTCTAGCATGAAGCCAGAACATCTCCAGCATGAAACCAGAACATCTCCAGCATCGTGAAGCCAGAACATCTCCAGCTGGGAGCCAGAACATCTCCAGCATCGTGAAGCCATAACATCTCCAGCATTGTGAAGCCAGAACATCTCCAGCTGGGAGCCAGAACATCTCCAGCATCGTGAAGCCATAACATCTCCAGCATTGTGAA
>JBBBVU010000015.1:30658162-30671239 GCA_037177055.1 Atherinosoma microstoma | reverse complement strand
TACACATTTTTATATATATATATACATTTATATAAAAAACAGACCATTTATTAGACAAGCAATGTGAAATAAACAGTAAATATGTAATGTGTTGACTTGTATGAACTGAAAATATGTGAAATAAATCAATGTGCTTCATATACCTTTTTTGTTTTCATTTAGCTGCATTATAACGTAGGAATGTTCACAGCATTTAAATGTCAACCATGGTAGGCCTATCAGATTCAGATGACCTTGTTGTAGTTAGTAAGTGTTGTAAGAGGTTATTTTAAATTTCCCTTATTTTCAAATCCCAAACTTGACTGGATTAAAAACCCATAAATATCCTGTCATTTTCATTCATTCATGTAAATTCCCTCTCAGGAGATGATGAGTGGAGCAGGAAAACGCTAAAGAACGGCTTCCACTGCTAAAGTGGACTTTATGTCTTCTTGTCATTGACAGACACTTGGAGCCACTTCCCAGCTCTGACCTTCACTTTTTATAGTTTACACAAAATATCTGTGTTCAGTGCAGAATGTCCATCTTCAAAGACACTTTGAGGACATCTTCAGGACATAGGAATCATGTTAGGAGATAATGATACACTAAGTGTTTCAGCCAGTCAGATGTAGGTATATTTATAGGAACCACAGGGTGAAAATGGCAGGTTTTCAGTCAGTGACAGAGAGAGGCAGCAGCTTATTTACATCAGCTGACTCTTGACTTCGAAGCAACTTTACATCCAAGTCTTCTTTGAAGTCATTTAAAAAAATCTAGACCCAAGTTCTGCTGGATCAGCTTGAGATCCATTAGAAATGTGCAGTGGTGAATTTGTCTGTAGGGACCCTGTAAAGTTCCTATACCTGGCCATGTGTCCCCCATCCTCCATGTCTCTCAGTGACCAAGAAGATCTCAGAGTTCCAGGTTTTTCCATCAGAGCAGGTTTACTGGTGGTTCCTAGAGGATCTAAAAGTAGAATGTGAGGCAGTTGTCAGACCCCCCTCTGTAGAACCAGCTCCCAGTCTGGCTTCAGGAAGCAGACTCCCTCTCCACCTTCAGATTCCTTTAGTTCTGCTGCTATAGGCCGAGGCTGCTGGAGGATGTCCCATGATGCACTGGGCTCCTCTCTGCTCTCTTTATTCTCCATTTAGAAATTTCTGACATTGTTGTCATTCATTGTGTTTCTCTTCTTTCTCAGCAGGTATCCCTGGACTAGAGTTCTGCTGGTTGACCCCTCTTTCCTGTCCTCTCCACCCCCATCCAGTCCTTCCAGGTTCTGGTCGTGATGGAAGTTTTCCTCCCTGGTTCTGGTCCTGATGAAGGTTTTCCGTCCTGGTTCCGGTCTTGATGGAGGTTTTCCGTCCTGGTTTCGGTCCTGATGGAGGTTTTCCTTTCTGGTTCTGGTCCTGATGAAGGTTTTCCGTCCTGGTTCTGGTCCTGATGAAGGTTTTCCGTCCTGGTTCCGGTCCTGATGGAGGTTTTCCTTTCTGGTTCTGGTTCTGATGGAGGTTTTCCTCCCTGGTTCTGGTCCTGATGAAGGTTTTCCGTCCTGGTTCTGGTCCTGATGAAGGTTTTCCGTCCTGGTTTCGGTCCTGATGGAGGTTTTCCTTTCTGGTTCTGGTCCTGGTGGAGGTTTTCCTTTCTGGTTCTGGTTCTGATGGAGGTTTTCCGTCCTGGTTCCGGTCCTGATGGAGGTTTTCCTCCCTGGTTCCGGTCCTGATGGAGGTTTTCCTTTCTGGTTCTGGTCTTGATGGAGGTTTTCCGTCCTGGTTCTGGTCCTGATGGAGGTTTTCCATCCTGGTTCTGGTCCTGATGGAGGTTTTCCATCCTGGTTCTGGTCCTGATGGAGGTTTTCCGTCCTGGTCCTGATGGAGGTTTTCTGTCCTGGTTCTGGTCCTGATGGAGGTTTTCCTTCCTGGTTTTGGTCGTGATGGAGGTTTTCCTTCCTGGTTCTGGTCCTGATGGAGGTTTTCCTCCCTGGTTCTGGTCCTGATGGTTGTTTCCATAGATAGGTCATTACGTATGAACTGGTTTATATGAACACTTTTATTATAAACTGAACTGATGTGGATCATAACGATTTGTTTTAACTGGATTATAACTGGACTATGATGAACTGGATTGAACTGGTCTGTGTGTAAAAGTGACATGTTGCATCACTGTCCTGAGGAAAACAAGAAGCAGTGATCTGGACTAAGAAGCAGGTAGCGCTAACAGCTTGGAGAAAACCAGTTAGTTTCTCCTAATAAAACCTTTGTAGCAGCCCATTTAAACCAGTGCTCTCCTCAGTGTTCAGCTGAAGAAGACTGCAGAGAGGAGCAGGTGTTGGCAGGTAGAGTGTAGGAGGAGTTTTACCTGCGTTCTGTTGTGTGCGATCTGAGAGAAAAGCAGCGGCATCACGTTTACAATCCCTCCTGTTGAGACACAAACAGAGCAGAGCTCAGACCAGACACCCTGTTGGCTCCTTGTTTGCTGTTGTTTACAAGCACAAATTCACTGATACCCTCTCATCAGCCAGAACATTAAAACCACTGACTTCATATTCTGCCATGAAAACCTGCATCCTGGTATCACATGGATGTCATTTTAACACCTACCTAATAACAGCAGGAAGACAGTACAATTTCTCTGCAGATATTCTGGTTCTTACTCCTTTTTTCCATCTCCCTTTAGTCTCGAGAAGATGCATGGGGTGTCAGTCCACTTAAAGGAACAGCTTTCTTGGTTTTAGTGGGTCATTTTAAAGTCTCCTCATCCCTTAAATGTTGTCTGAGAGGCCTTCAAATGAAAACTCAAAGATAAAAGGAATCCCCTTTTGTCTTAAGAAAATGATTTCAAGTTTCTGTTCCACCCAGCTAGCAATAACAGACTGCCGGTTGATGGTGAGGTGGTCCTGTGAAGTATGGAAGCTGTTACAGAAATTCATTAAAATGAGTTGTTTCTACAATCATTTTCCATCATTAGGGCCGGGTACCGTTTCAGTTTGAATTGATGAAGGTGCTACAACCTGTAAGTTTATACCAGTGCCCCAAACAAAGGTACAGAAAACAGGTTTTATCAGTTAAAGCCGACATGCATGATCATTTCCATCTATTCAATTCTTCATTCCTCTAGATTAACTTTGCAACCATCACATCTCCAAATAAGTTGTAATTAGTAAAAACCAACCCTGATTGGTTGAATTCCTGCAAAGAGATGATGGTGACTCATAAACATACACAGTATATGACTATATTCTGGTCCTGTGAATTATTTTCTTTGTTTATATTTCATTAGGAATTATTTCTAATTTAAAAATGAACACAAATCATCAGGACTTTATCATTTTTAAATGGACTATATAAATAAACTTGACTTCTGTCAGGAGCAAGGGAATGTTTTCATTCGTCCCTTTCCTAACCAGCAATACAGGTCACCGGGATGTACATAAGGAAAACATATCAAGTAAAGAAAACAAAATAATGAAGGGTCCTGGATGGATGAGTGACATCATAATCTTTAATGCCCAGTGCAATATAAAATGATATCAGTGATGCAGGCTTTTTTCACACAGTTGCTGCACATCCAAAGTTAACTTCAGTGACTGTGAGGTGATTTCAGGTCACACCGAACCAACAATAAGCTGCTGCCTTGTGTTTTTTCTCATTTCCTCTAATCCCATTTTTTAGCAAATGACCTGCTGTTACCTCTCGTCTTTTCTAATGGGATGGTACAAGCTACTTCTGACAATCTGACGGCAAGTGCAGCGGAGAGTCAGACCATCAGCAGCCTTTAATATTCATGGCTCAACAGAAAAAGGGCAGCCGAAGAGGGATCATGGGCTGGGGGGAAAAAATGAAAATGCGCAGAAAAGATAGAAAGATGGTGACAGAAAGGAAGAAAGAGAGCGATGCTGAACAAAGGAGATTCTCACCCAGAGCCACTGTGCCCATTAGGAAAGGTTTCCCCATCTGACTGAAGTCGCTGCTGCTCTGAAGGCCGACCTCCGACCCCACTGCAAATGTCACAGCCACCTGAGACACACATACACGCACACACACACACCAGTCTTGTGTAATGATTCGTAGAATAGGCGCTCCCTGAGAGTCCTGGGCTAAAACTGAAAGAAGACGAACATCAAGGAATCCTTTCTGTAAATAATTCAGAGCTTCACATGTGAACAAACAATATAAAGAAATAATTTCAAAGAAATGTTTCAGAGGAGGATTCTGGGTAAATGTAATGAGTCTGTATAGCTGCTGTCAGTTACATGAAGCAACAATCTAAGTTGCAGCATTGCTGTTGTAGACCTTGTAACACATAGTACAGAAAACATGAGAATAAACATGAGCAGAGAGTTCGATATGAAGGATTTTTGACTGATTATTGTTTCATTTCTTCTCATTTCAAACATGACCTCAGTCTTTTCTGTGACATATAACTTTCAATTCTTCAGCTCATGTGATGGCTCATTCCTTTTAAATGACAGCTAAGTCTCAGTTTCTCCACTGTTTCAGCTCACTTTATGAGATTAGTACTGAAGCAGTGTTCCTTTGATTAGTCACATGAAAGACCTGTGAAGAAAAACTGCAGTTTCCTTGACCTCAAAGCAAGTACAGGGGTTACTTTTGTGCTTAAGTGCAATACAAACATTCAGACTGATGCCCGAGTAGGTGGACCGAAGGTGAAAAGATGAGAGGACTGTTTGAACTAAACAGGGAGACCAGATGCCCGAAGAGGAAGAAATAATCCAGAAGAAAAGAAGAGTGGGCGAACTGAAAAGGGATAATGAGAGAAAATGGGATGAAGGAGAAGAACTCTAATGATATTGATGTAAAGACGAGTTTGGCTGCTATTTGCAGATGAACTATAAACTCAGACAGATTTGTTCAAAAATCTTTTTTAACCTCTTCATCTCAACAGTCCCCCTGTAGGCTACAGGAGGTAGCAGGAAATATAAAGAGGAAGCAGCAATACTAACATGTAGCATTGCAACATGATGGGGAGAAACCAGACTGTATAATAGATAGATGCCCCCCACGTAGGTTTCTGAAGAGCTGAGTTGAGTGAGCGGATGATTGACACCCATCAAACTCTGAGCTGCCTGTAGCTATGAGCTAACAAAGCTAACCCAGAGCTAACGGAGGTAGGCAGGCTAAAGCTAAGACGCGCTGTTAGCCGGCTATAAACCGCAGTGGTGCGACTCTGCCTCCTTGCTGCTGGATATCTGGCACCTGTCAATCAAAAGGACACGCCTCTAATTACAAATGAAATAACATCTAAACGGATGAGTTATAAATAAATTCTCTCCCCCCACAGTTGTCATGAAGGTAAACTTGACCTATTAAACCTAAAATGTTTTTAAGTTTTAACTGGATGATAACTGGACCCACAGGCTGTAAAAATGTTTATTTCTGCTCTTAAGTTTTCTTTTCTTTTCTATTTTCTTTTCTTTTTTTTCCCTTGTCTTGTCCAGCATCATGGCAGCAGAATGATGGTCTGGCTGCTCGGTTGTTTGCTTTGCCAAGAGGAGCTTTATGGGTATGAAAGCTTCTCTTTATAGACTGAATTCTGTTTTTATTCATTTCTTTTGAATAATGGTTTATAACTGCATTTACATGATATTGCTGGACCTGACTGGGATTACACAGGATTGCTAGGATTACTTTACTCATTCCTAGGATTACTTACTCCCTTCTCACATGTTGCTTTCTGTAAGGACCAAGACTTTACATACAGCCTGTAGTTGTGAAGATATACTTCATCTATCTTGGGTATGTCATTTCAGGCAGGAGGCAGACAAAACAGACCTTGTCAAGAAGATGGTCTCATAATGTCATGGTGTGCAGGTTTCATTAGGACTTGGACAAAGACTGGACTCCATTTTACCAGCTACTTGCCAACAAATAAACACACGTGCAGCATGAAGCTGACCCCTGTGAGTGATGTGACGGCCAAGCTGCAACACCTCTCCTGCATGAGAGTCATTAAAGGTTCGATAACAACTTTATTAGAGGTGAGGGTCTGAAATCTTTACCAATTATTAAGCCTGAATAAATGTCACGCTAATTATTTCCAGGAAGCCGTGAAATTGTGGTTGATTCTCCATGAATAATCTGTCTTCTAACAGAGATTCATTTAAAGTGAGTGTGTGTGTGTGAAACAATGCAGCAGTTTTATGTGTGGTTGATGACTGAGCTCTGTTCAGGCCTATTTCACAATGACTTAATAGTTCTTTTATAAAGGTGTACAGAGCTCCTCTGTTATTTTATCTAGCTGCAGGTTTTGTGTGAAGCCATCAGTCAGACGTCAGGTTTTAAAGAGCTGCTGGAGCCGCTCATTGATCTGGATGGAATAACAGAGAGGAGAGTGGGGTGGGGGGGGGGGGGGGTAGCAGAAAAAGAGAGAATGAAGGATCCCGTAAGAGGCAGTGTGATTCTGTAATTAGCACATGTCGTTTCTGCTCTTGGCTAGCGATGATGATGGAGAGTTCGACGAAATGAGGTAAAAGTCTGAGTGAAATTAATAAAAACTCCATATCCTCCCGCCCAAAGAGATTGACTCAAAAGTATAACACCGCCCACTAACATAATGATTTACATGAACATTTAATAATCTGTGTTGCCACTGAATGCACCACGGTGCTGTAAATGCCCCATAGCTACAGAAGCTCCTGTTGTTACTTCAGTTCAGTCCAAAACATCAGTCAACTTTGTAAGCTGTGCAGTGAGAAGTTTTAACACATAAATGTGACGTTAATGAGCCCTGATGCAACAAAAACTGTATTTATGAAGTAGAGAACCTTATCCTGAGGCCAGTCTTTTGAAATGCAATGAATAATGAATGGTTTTTATTTATGATAATGCCCCTGTGAGAGAGGGGAGTCACACAGACATAAACTGTGATTTCATTCTCTTTATTCATTTTGTTCAGATCAGTCTCAGCAAATGCTGTTCAAAGTAGGAAATCTGTGGAACAATAAATTAATGTGTGGCCACAACAGCTGATTTACATTTATAACGCAAGGTAAATGGATCACATGTAGTAGCTGAAAAATGAATCATTAAATTTTCTTGCTTTATGTGCAACTTTCTGTGGGGACGGCTACAACTTGCTGGATAGTTTACAGATAAAGCAGCAAAGTTAGAAGTGTTTCACATGGAAAAATTTAATCCCACGGAAGGAAACTGTTTGTCAACTGCAGTTTTCTCCACCTGAAGGTTTAAGATCTTCCAGCAGAATATTGTCCAAAGGATCTAAAAATATTCTGTGTATCTCTCTGCGTACCAGGCTCGATGCTCCACCTTTCCTTCTAAGGCTTGGGTATAAAAACTTCATAAAGGGACAAATAAAAGATCAGCAAACTGCAACGTCTATGGTATAAAGATCCAGGATTCATCCACCTTCATCCACCTTAAAACCCACCTGGAGAGGTTAGAGGTTAGCTCACACATGGCAGAACTGCAGAAGGAAGTTATGAAACGTGCAGCTACTCGTACGTGATGATGGAAATATAAAGTAAGGAAGAAAGCTCTGCCTGAAACGTCTGGGCTGTTATAAAGTTCACAGAGTTCTGTCCAATTATATCGTCCAATGAATTAAAATCCTATAATCTCACAAATTTAAAAATGAACAGTCGGCACTTTTCCACCAGCAATCCTTCCTGGCTGTTGCAACAGTGTTGCTTATTTCGTCAGGATGATGTGTTTAAATTCTTGAAGCTTGTCTGCTCCTCCATGATGAAGTACGCTGCTCTGCAGGGCTTCCCTGTGATTGGCCCGACGCTGCAGACTCCGCCCTTTTATGTGAACGCGCACTGATCCAGATGGAAAACCATAGTACACCTCTAAGCTGCTGAGTTCATTTTCATAATGACCATTTGGAGCAGGACCTCCTATTTCTGTCTGAGGTAACACAAATAAAACTACCAAAAAGCAAAATCATCTTTGGGAAAAATTTCATGGATTATAAATTTGGTATTGATCAGTGACTTCCTTGCTTATGGGCTCTGTTTCCAGCATATGTCTTCTC
Organism: Atherinosoma microstoma; assembly: GCA_037177055.1. Taxonomy (NCBI): domain Eukaryota; kingdom Metazoa; phylum Chordata; class Actinopteri; order Atheriniformes; family Atherinidae; genus Atherinosoma; species Atherinosoma microstoma. Next base: position 30,663,247 of record JBBBVU010000015.1, on the reverse strand, counting down.
ACGCCTCTGCAGTTTTCAGCAGTTTGTGCTGCAGCGTCTTCACTGGAATCAACCACAGGGGTTGATTAGCTGTCAGTGATTAAGCTGCACTTCCTTTAATTTGCATGTGAATGCTCTTAAATTAAAGCTGAGACGGCATCACAGCTCACATTCATTACAAAACTGAAAGTTGTGATAAAAAGCAAACAAAGGAAAGTCCTACAGCCTTTTCTGAAAGGATGCGCATCTTTTATAAAGTCAGAGGAGGTTGGAAAGTTAGAGTAGTACACAGAATGGACATGAATGAATGACTTGGATGAACAGCCGACAAGGATGTGAAGTTTTGCCGTATTGATCTGCATGAACTTCAAGGCAGTTTTCCATTTTCTTTCACTAAAGTAATCAAATATAGAAGTTGTTGTTGGAACTCTTGTGTAGCACGTCAATCAATACTTTAGTAGAGAAAAATAACTGGAGAAAAAAGCAGTAAAATAAACTTCTAAACAAGGCGGCGACAGACTGAAGGTCACAGTGTTTATCAAGGCTTTGCTTGTTAAATTCCCATGCCTCCCTCTCTCGGTCTCTTCCACTTTGGCAGCTCAGGGCCTGGAAACTGTTGTTTTATCTCCAAGTATATCCAGAAAGGAACATTAATATTTCAGCCATAAAGAGAAAAATCACATTTGCTGGGCCGTAAGTGGCCGGTGCTCGACGATTGTGTGTTTTATTCTGGTGCACTTGGCCTTGCCTGCTCAGCTCTCGCTCATATTGATGCACGGTAGAGGGAATGGCTCTCAGTGGCCTGCTGCACAGCCCAGACTCTAAATCTCCCCACCGTCCTCTCTGTTTGTGACACAGTTTTTCATGCTGTTTGTATGTGCGTGCATGCAGAGACGTGTGAACGAGACCCCGTGCTTACATCTCCACCTACAGGGCATCTGTGAAACAACGATTACATCCCAAAATAACATGAGGAAGTACATCATGATGAGATGTCAGAATGATTTTATCTGCTTCCTTTTAAAAATACGCCTCAGTAATGACTGTGAAAGTGAAGCGGCACCTCTGCGACAAACTCTGCGGAGGTTAGTGTGTGTTTGTTGTTCTAAGGCTGTGTGTGTGTGTGTGTGTGTGTGTGTGTGGTATCAATTCAATCTAAATCAATCTCTTCTATTACTCCATTGTTTCTCAAGGACAGAAGATCCTTTAGGGAAACATTGAGGTTCCATTGCCTGATTCTTGCTCTCGTGGGATTTCACTGATCTGATGTTGATGTCTGGAAAGCTGCTTTCCAACATTTGTTAATATATTTCCTCTATTTCTAACACAGAGATGGGAGGATTTTTAAAATCAGAATAATAAGACATGCAATAAATCAGTGATTATTGAGTGGAGTAGGGAAAAAAAGCATCTTGTTTTCTCTACTCACCAGCCACTTTATCAGCTCCACCTGCTTTATAACATAACGATCTAACCAGCCAATCACATGACAGCATCTATTCATGTAAACATGGTGAAGACGACTTGATGAAGTTCAAACTGAGCATCAGAATGATGAGGAAAGGAGATTTATGGTTGTTGGTCTGAGTATTTACTGGGATGTTCACCCACAACCATCTCTAGGGTTTCCAGAGAATGTTCTGAAGAAGAGAAAATATCCAGTTGTTGATGTCAGAGGTCAGAGGAGAATGGGCAGACTGGTTGGAGATGATTGAAAGACAACAGTAAGTCCAATAAGCACTGGTACATTCTGCTGCATTCGTTGCTGGGGGTTGCTGAGTTCACCCTCGTCTTCAGGGTCTGATTGGGGCTCCAACATGTACGGCTGGATGATTTTGTGTTGACATCTTTTACTAAATATCTATTTTACTCCAATAATAACTCCCAGCAGCTGACCAATCAGAGGCAGCCTGCATCAGGGGGAAGTGGGGCTTAGAGTCTCATTCTACTTGTTTCTGGTAGAGGCTGATCTGAGGGCCTATGGAAAGGATCGATCTAAAATAAATAAAGGGGTTTGTGAAAAATGCTTCATCAATTCCTGCCCTTGTGGACTCGTATATAAAAACAGATTAGCCTGAAATGAGCAAAATAGGTCCCCTTTAATGTGACCATCTTTGATGTTTTCCAGCATAAACAGCTCAAACACAGCAGAGTCTCCTGCTGCCTGTGGGGTAAGACCTAATAACACTGGAATCAATCTCATCTGGAAGCGACCCCTGACTGCCGCCATTCATCTGCCAATATGTCAATGCTTAAACTGAACAGATGTGAATAATAAAGTTTGGGGAAAACCAGTGTTAGAGGCTGTGGAAGGTGAAAGCCCCGTCCTCGGGGAAAATTCATGCAATAAAAGAATTGTGACAAAATGTTTTTATGACATGAGAAGGCTATTGAAAAGCTGCAAAAAGCTGTGCTGGGATTTTCTCTGGAGACAGACACAATTTTGGCCAAAATGGAAGTTTAAGAGAAGTGAAAGGTTTATGATGGCATGAAACAGAAAAGACAGATAACCCAGCCTGCATCCTCTGAATCTAACTTCAATTTTACATGCTGCAACCAGTTTATTCTGGGATTGGTAACTCATCATTACTTACACAGTTTACCAGGATGTTGTCTGATGTCTTATCTCTCTGTATGTGATCACTAACTGATGTTCATTTCTATGAGTTAGAGATTCAGGTTTCTAATTGGTCATTGAGAGCAGCCTAGTTGTGTCCTGGTTCATGTTTTTTTCCAGCTTGTTTTTCTTTTTGAAGGAGCTCCTGATGATTTTCAGCTTTGTTTCTCTTGAAGATGTTTCAGGTGGTTTTCTGTTTCTTGTGTAGCAGCTGGCGTTTCCTACTTTCTGTTTGGTGCATCCTCATCTCCTTTTTTTTTCTTCACCCTCTTTTTCTCTTCTGTTCACTCTCTCCTTTCTTCCCAAGAGGACAAGGACCTTCAGAAGATTATGGGATGTTGCAACTTTAAGCCTTTTCCAGACATATGAAAGGCAACATTGCTGGTTTCAACATTCAGTCATCCAGACATGTGTCTCTTAGATTCATGTTCCTGAAAAAGTAAATACCATAAAAGTGGTGTTTCCATTCATGAGAGATAGAAGAGTGGCCTACATCAAGTGAGGTATAATGCATGAGGCTGGAGGTTTCTCGTGACATGACAACTTTCATCAGCCTGACATGGCTGTGTGGGCAGCTGAAAAGATAACTTTTCTAAATATTTAACTTGCAGAACATGTGACATGATAAAGGATTCTTATTGACTTCGTGTTCATCAATGTTGCATCATAGTCAGCAGAGATGGAGACTCCAGCCACACTCCAGTCACATTCACAGTGACTTCAGACTCCACTCGGACTTCTGATTTGAGGTTTGTGAATAAAGGGACAAATAAAAGATCAGGAAACTGTGATGTCTGTGGTATAAAAATGCAGGTGTCATGGTTTTGGGTTGAGGTTGTTTTTTTACCAGCCATCTTTGAAAGCAACTCTTCCTCAAGCACTGACTGCTCATGCTCTCCATCTGTGTTGCTCCCTACTCCTTCTGCCTTTTGACCTATATGACCTGTTCCTGCCTACCGGGACTTTTTGTGCTTCCCTGCCCCAGCCTGGTAACCTCTGCTTCCTCCTTGTAGTTTTTCATGGTTTTTGGCTCTTGGACTCTCTTTTAGGATTGGAGTTGGATTCTGGACCAAGTTTGTTATTCCCTGTTGGATGGAAGGAGAAGAACAACTGACCTAAAAAGAAATCCCTGTCAAAATCTAAGTATAGGATCTTTGTTACGCTCCAGTTCATCACCGGTTCACCTGTTGCTTGCAGCTCTCGAGAGGAAACCTGTAAGGATCTCATCACATCTGTTGGTACGTTCCTTCACTGCAGAAGTAACTCAACTCACGGTCATTAAGTTTCTCACCTCTTATCTCTTACGTCCACAGAAGAGCCGGCTGCCGGTACCTCATATTACTTTCAAGATAAACCACCCTGTACACAATAAAACCTTTAATTTTCCAATCCTGAGGTCTCTGATCTTCTGTGGGTTTGAGCTGCTGAGGAGTCTGGATCCTCCATGTCCTCCTCCATCCACCTTAAGACCCATCTGGGTAGTTAGTCACTGGAATATGAATATATAAATTTTAATTGAAGTTTTATATTCATGTCACAAAGTAATTCCAATCTTTTGTTTTAGGCTCTTGATGTTTCTAATGCATCCACGTGTAACTCGTCCAGCCTCCAAATTCAGAAATAAAATGGTATAAGACTGCAGGATTAGTTTAGAAAACTTCTCTGTGGGTCCAGAAGTGAATTTAAAAATGTAAACAGAACACTTGCGAGTTTGAGTTGATCAGTGATGAGATAAAATGAAAGGATGGATTTTAAATGAGTAAATATCAAAACACTCTAATCAGACCAGACAGATTAATCATTATTACAAGTGACTTGTGATCATCTCTGACTCGCAGAAACAATGCCACCAAATCTAAACTTTGACTTTGCCTGAGTTGATTGTCAGATTTTAGCTTTATGTTTCAGGTTGAAGGATAAATAAGGAGCCTTCAGACCAGTTATTCAGGTTCCTTTGGCTCAGGAAAACACTGAGGTTCTGCAGCTGCAGTTTGAAAGGAAAAGGTTGGATCCTTACATTTCCTGTTATTCCCGCCTTTAATGACACTGAAGAATGCTAACTCGTGCCATGTTGGCCAGTATAATTATACCAGTGTTTGCATGGTACCAAACGGGCAAGTTAATACAAAGTTAATTCAGAAAAATATCCTTTAAGTCTTACTTTCAATGTGTTGTTGGGTAGAAGGTGTGAGTAAGGGGGAGAAAGCTGTAGTACAGGCCAACATGTACGATGCTGTCAAGCCTTCCCAGCAGCAGATGTTGCAGCAGCACAGCTCCTAGAGGCGCTGTAATCCTCTGGGTTGTGATTGTGTTAAATGGGCTCTGGCCCGTTCCCAAAGAGTTCTCTAAAGAGCTCCTACTGAACTGCTGACACTCTGACATGCTGACAAGCACTGACCCAGAAAAGCAGAAAACCACCACACACACACACACACACACACACACACACACACACACACACACACACACACACACACACACACACACAC
>JBBBVU010000015.1:30613138-30624318 GCA_037177055.1 Atherinosoma microstoma | reverse complement strand
AGGTTGTCAAAAGAGGATGAAGTCGATGACCATGAAAAGGAATTGATCCTGGAGCCCTTCAAGTTCATATTTTACTGCACTTAGGACATGTGGAAGTTCTGTAAGGAAATTATGGACAAAAGAAATTGTTTGGCCTATGTGAATGTCACACAGATGAGTTTGTGTTCAAGAATAAAGGGCTACAGAAGATTTGATCATGTTGTAACTTGGTGTGTTTTTTTTAATGTTTTTCTAATTGATAACTTAATAATTCAGTTGGATTATACTGTAGATATCAAAAGTTAGGGTTGTATGTAGTGGTACTTAGGTGTTCCAGTAGCACAAGAACATAATTAGCATATACATAGAACCAAAAATGAAATTTATGGTGGTTAAGAATAAAAATACAGAATAATACAACAGAAAAACTATACAAAAAGAGCAGTGCAATAAGGTCAAAGTGAAATGATAATGAAAAGGCAACAAAGTACTGTATATACTGTATAGTACACGATAAAATGTATAAGATAGATAGATAGATAGAACTTTATTGTCTGTCCCAAGTAGTGACAGAAATTCTTCTTTGACTGGCTCAAGGGTCCACATTTAGAACATTTAAAAAACATAAAAACAAAAACAAAGCGTTCAAATTTACAGAGAGAAGGGTAGAAGAAGTGAAGAAAGAACAACATATGACTTGTGCCTAATTGATATCATTAAGGATAGTTATGGCAGAGGGAATGAAAGTTTTTGTGTAGACATTTTTTTTGTACCAGCGGGACTCTGTAACGTCTCCCTGAAGGCAACAACTGAAAGGAGGTGTAAAGGGGGTGGGAGAGGTCCTCTGGGATCATGGTGGCTTTCCTGATCGCAGAGCGGCTGTACAGTTCAGACAGGTGTTTGGGGTGAGTTGATTATTTTACTGGCCTGACTGATTACACGGTTGAGGCTACAAAGACAACTGAGCCCCGAGTCATATCACCTGCAGTTTGTTTTTCATAATGACTGAGTTGTAAAGTTATGCAGTGCAGTAGTTATTACTCTACATTTATGCCAATCATTAATGAGAAGTGTTTAGAAAAAGACAAAGGCTAATGCTTCAGTTGTCCAAATGTAAAGCTTTATTATCTTAGAATTAATACAGGTTATGGATGGCTTTTTGATCTAGATTTGCATAGAATGAATCAAAATGGCCGCGTTGGGGCTCATGCGCAACATAGAAGGAAAACAGAAAAAAAAAGACAAAACAAAAGTTTACAATATAGATAAATAAAAACAATGTATACTATAGACAAGGAATTGATTGATTTATGCCATATTGTTAGCCAAACAATCCTTTTGAGAGGCAAGCGATTCAACCAGAATGCATTCGCGATTTTATTTTGAAATATATCCCGTGCATTTCCTGTCCTGACAGTGGAGGTGGCTTGAGAGTGGAGCCTGCACAGGAAGCAACCTCACAGTGGAAGCCTGCAGGCAAGACCTCTTGCCTGACTATGATTGGTCTATAGAGGTGATAATGATCAGAATCAAAAAATTGGATCACAAACACCAAAAATAATGCTCCTGGTGCCCCCCCAACAGTCTCTGAACGCCCCCTGGTGGGTCTTGAGGAACACTAATTTACCTCCTGTTAAGGTTTTATATGAACTAGACGCACTTTCTTTCTTCTGACCATATATACAAGTTTGTACTCCGATGTCAAGTTTAGTCCATGCAACAGGTACAAGGATGTCAGTACTCACCCAGGATTCCAGTTCCCAGTATCGTTGCAATGGTCAAAAAATCTGAAAAGACAAAGTGTTGGAAAGTTCTCTTCAGAATTACTTCTACAAGCATATATAGTGAAAACAAATCTAAACAAAGAAAGTGAAGGGCAGTTTAAACAGTTGTTTATTAAAATGTGCAGTACCTCTAAAGTCACAGTCTCCAGGAAATCCATACAGAGATGGATTTATTTTGTAATCTGATATGACTAATTTCCATTATTGCTAATGCACATCCCATTAGTGCACATTTTTCCACAATCAGGACATATTAGACTGTTTTATATTATTACTTGCTATAACAGTATAGAACAGGGCTAATTTGATTGTATGAGAGCTGCATGTTTTCAATGTGTCCCTGCTCCAACACACCTGACTCTAATGAAATGGATCCAACATGCAGGTCAGAGTTAGTCCAGAGGAGTGACCTTGAGTGGTAAAAGCTAAACTTTCTCCTCTGCTGCTACATCTGCTTCTTCACTTTATTCTCATCTGTAGAAGGAGGCACATTTGTCAAAGCTGGATGCATCGTCTCTGAGCTCCTCCTGATCCACTCAGCCAACATGTGGTACATCACTGTTATCTCCATGAGATTCACTTCAACATCAAACTGCTCCCCTGCAGCTGCACACATCAACACACACAGCTACCTCCGTACCCCGTCATTACACAAACTGAAGAAATTGTGATGCTAAATGGATCCTGTTCTCTGTGCTGCTGTGTGTAATTTTCTACGCTTGTTATAAATACTATATTCTGAATCTTTGATAGGTGAATGATGACTGAACCAGAGGACGATCCCTGGTAAACTTGGAGGAGTCTATGTACTTGGAAATATCTTTGGAAATATAATCTAGGGAGTTAAACTGAAAAATAAAAATCTTACTAAAATGATATCTCTTAAATATAAAATATATGTCTGATGAATATCTACGGGGGTTTAGGAAAAGAAAAGGGACCTCCTAAACCCCCGTACATGGACCAGAACTGACCTAAACCGTGTATGTGGACCAGAACAGATCTAAACCCCGTATGTGGACCAGAACTGACCTCCTATACGCCCGTACATGGACCAGAACTGACCTAAACCCCGTATGTGGACCAGAACTGACCTCCTAGACCCCCGTACATGGACCAGAACTGACCTAAACCGTGTATGTGGACCAGAACAGATCTAAACTCTGTCCGTGAACCAGAACTGGCCTCCTAAACCCCCGTACGTGGACCAGAACTGACCTAAACCCCGTACTTGGACCAGAACTGACCTCCTAGACCCCCGTACATGGACCAGAACTGACCTAAACCGCGTACGTGGACAATAACTGACCTAAACCCCGTACGTGGACCAGAACTGACCTAGAACCCGTACGTTGTCCAGAACGGATCTAAACCCCGTCCGTGAACCAGAACTGGCCACCTAAACCCCCGTACGTGGACCAGAACTGACCTACACGCCCATACATGGACCAGAACTGACCTAAACCTCGTATGTGGACCAGAACTGACATAAACCCCCATACATGGACAAGAACTGACCTAAACCCCCGTTCATGGACCAGAACTGACCTACACGCCCATACATGGACCAGAACTGACCTAAACCTTGTATGTGGACCAGAACTGACATAAACCCCCATAAATGGACCAGAACTAACCTAGACCCCAATTCATGGACCAGAACTGACCTAAACCCCCGTACATGGACCAGAACTGACCTAAACCACCGTACATGGACCAGAATTAACCTAAACCCCCCTACATGGACCAGAACTGACCTAAACCCCCGTACATGGACCAGAACTGACCTACCGTAAGTGGAGGAAATTGATTGGATGTACATGTTGTGTCTTTTTGTAAAAAAAAAAAAATCTTTAAAATTTTGACTTAGTATAGCCTACATGTGTTAAAATATTGTCTCTCAGATGTTGATGACCCCCATTTATTCACTTTGGGATGTTCGTGTTTTCAGGCTACAACACCAGTTCCATGTCAACGAAATGTCCAAATTAAAAAAACTTTAGCAGGTACACTTCAGCTTGTCTCTGTGTGGACATGGTCTTCATTTTTAATCACAATGGCACTGAATGGCCTCAGGGACCCCCTTGAGTCTTTTAGCTAAGTTTGCCCCATCATGTGGCTATGCTACATGTTAGCATTGCTGCTTCCTGGTGTCTGCTAAATTCTTCTGGACTGTAGGATCTCATGCTGCCCCCTGTACAGGGGGGGGGGTCTCGTTAAGACGTTAAATGCATTCAGTTGCACTGATAATTTGAATTATTGTCCCTTAAAAAAAACGCTTTGGTAGAAATTCGTACTGGTCACTTTATTCATTTATGAAACATGCATGACAGCAGATCGCTGGTCTGGCTGCCATGTTGGGCTGAATAAATTTGCTATGCCAAAAAGTAAATCAATATTCTAAAAAAGATTTAATGACATGGCATGCTATAGATTTTTAAAGTCCTGCTGTGACGACAGCAAAACAAAGCAGTTCAACCACCAGCTGATGACAGTATTGACGAGGCAGCTCACTTTTCTGTCCCATTCAGATCCATCACACGCTCTCCAAGGACCTCCCATCATCACTAAAGATAAGCTGTCATTTTAAATCAGCCTAATCATATTTTAGGATTAATTTATCAGTTCTCTCTTCTGCTCTTTCAGTCCCCACATAAAGATGGCTGAGGGACATACGGTGACTGTAATCAGACATGTCATCATAATCTTTTCCATACTGTCTCTGTTCTCAGGGCTGCTGCATGAAAAATATCTGCTTGGTTCCTTTTGTTTGACAGAGAATCATGAGAGAGAAGAAAATGGAAGAAGCAACCTGAGCAGTTTCATTTTCACGGCTCGTCTTGAGACATGTTGCAGTTTGAGTTTTTTTCCTCACAAACCAAGACACAAACCATGACAGATTTATCTATCAGACACTAAACAGATAATATGTCCATTATATCCTGAGGGCCTGTTTATAATTGCGTCCACCTGGATGGTTTTCAGGCCCCCCATAGCAAATTATTTTCAACGTACTATCCTGGAAAATCTTCATAATCTTCATTATTTTGTTTTTCGCCACCAAAAAGCAAAACTTAGGCTTCTGTTTTTTCTGCAAAGCTAAGGGACCAACAACAGCAGCAACACAACCCAGAAAACCTCAGTTTACTCCAAAATGTCCCATCTCCACATGCTAAGATCACATTTAGGGATTTTTCTCTGCCCAGAGTTCACATTTTCACCATCACAAGTTCACAAAGACGAAACAGTCAAGCTCCAAGGAACACTTCCTACTATTTACACTCAATGAGCTTCAGACCGTTTTATGTTTGTTTAAGTTTTTCATAAAGATATTCAACGTTTTTTAAAAGGAAAGAAGTAATAAGTCAGTGGTAGAGATTCATTTATTACCCAGCCAAATCTGACAGGATCCTTACAGAAAAATCACAAAAATATCACATGCGAACTAAACGTGACCACGAGTGGTGGCAAACATCCGGTCGGTAGTGGAAATTTCATGTGTTACCTTTAAAACTTCTCATATTATAAAGGCCTCACCATTAGGTCATCCTTGAGGTCAGTTAAGGCTAGTATCTCCCCAAGGAGAATTCTTATCCTTAAAGCATCATCTACACTTGTATCTATGTGGACCTTCCTGCCTGATGCAGAAACCATCTGCGTGCCCTCAGGTTACAAAACCACTGTCGTGCAAGCCATACTTCAGGAGAACAACGATATCACAACAAAGGTGCCAGACAGTCTCTGGTACAGGCCTTGGACCAAACCGTATCTCACTCAGATACTTTTATCACCATCACTGACGTCTTTTGGAGTTGCCATCTCCTTCTCGGGCAGAACCCTTCCAGAGCTCTGTCAGATCGGACTTCTGAACGGTTTCTCAAATTGCATACACTGTATATTCTTGTTTACTTATTTCTAATAAAACTTGTTAATCTTTTTCCAACTCATCCAGACTCCTTTTCCTCATTTATTTTTCCTTCACCAGGTCACAGTGCAAACATGTGGTATGGAACGTCTTCATGTGAATCACACATGTGTGAATCACTTGTGGATCTTATTTGTAAAACACGTGATTTACATGTGATCCACATGTTCTTCACATCTGGATCTTATTTGTAAAACATGTTCTTCACATGTGAATCTCATGAAAACGTTCCAAAACCACATGTTTGCACATATGAAAGAATATCAACCCCATGTGAATCACATTAATAATTCATTTATCGGACTGCAAAGTCTTTAACAATTTAAATGACATGTTTGAACTGCTATGTGGTAAAAGTTTTGGAAAGAGAAGTATTTGCTACACCTGAATGGCCTTTGGCCACTTGGATGATGAGATGACCAACAGAGAAGGTTCACCTTTCCTCTGGTCAACATGAAACAGTGAACAAACTTTCCACTTTTACCAGCAGGGTCTGAAAACTGCCCACTGGACTCAAACATCCATAATTTTGTGCAGTGAAGATGAAATATTAACCGAGTTACCAACTCACACAGATGAAGCTCCGTCTGACGCTGCCTGAACAAATCTAAAGCCCTATAGAGGAATCCACGATGCCTCTCCTTCATGAAACATTTAGATCAAGTTCTATGACTTGAGCTGGTTTTCTCTACACATGGGAAGAAGTTGGAAAATTAGGCTTCCCCCCATTTCAGTGCAGTAACATAGATCCATAAAGCATTACTCAGAATCCAGAAGCAGCTGAAGCAGATAAAGGCGCCCTCCAATGTCCCACAACACCTTTCATGAAGGTTCACATTCAGCTTTACCCACCTCACTTTGCACTGGAACTTCAAGTCTATTAGAAATTAAAATGTCCATAAAATGATGGATTTGGATGCAAACAGGATCTTTGACCATAAAGTCCCCTAATGGTGCTGAATGTTATTCAGGATTTCAGCTAAATGTTAGTGTGAGGAGAAGCAGCAAGATGGATATGAGCATGCCCAAGATGGGGGGAGCAGACATATGGCAAGGCAGTGGTACAGCTTTTAATTATCACTTAAACCCCAATATAGCTGATATAGTCTGGCTGTTCACAGTTTAAGGTCTGGGTAAAGCTGCCAGGACATTTCCCATTACACTGACAGATATGTAAATCTCTTCACTCTAGAAAGGAAGCCATTATATACTTTTCCGACACTCTGGACAGAAAATGAATGTGAGCGTCATCATCTTTATTAATTACACCTGTGCTTTTCTTCCCTGAGAAACAAACACACAGCCGACATTATGTAGCGATAAACACCCAAATAGCGCCGCAGAGCCAACCGAAGTGGAGCTGGTTGGAAGCTAGTTGATGCCCTTTAGAGGCAAATCGCCAGCTGCTAGTTACTGATGAGCGTTAATGAAAATGGTGCAAGCGTTCTTCGCTCAAAGGCACAGGAACAGCTGCTGCTGTCGTTCACTTCATTCCCTATCTGTCATTCCACATGCAGAAAACTTCCCCCTTACTGACCTCTGGGCTGCATGTGCTCATTTGTTGTAATATCTATAGATTAGAAAGGCAGAGTCATTAGAAGCTACAGGCTGAAGTCTGGAGAACTAAGTGGACTAAAAGAAGAAGTGAGTTGCAGCAGAAATCCACTCCATAAACCAGCTCACCACACTGTGGGTAAACTATGCTGTTTTTGAGTTGTACACTCTGAAAAACTCCCCACCTGGATTTAAATAGGAGCGTCCTATTGGATTCCTGCCTGGGTGATGATCTTTCAGCTGCAACAAGTTATCTAACCCCAACCGATGCAACCAGCAGCCTCTCATGACTTAAACAAGCATGTGGGAAGACACATCCTGGGGTTGTCTGTTCCAGAAGGGTCAGATTATCGGCATCAAGCAGAGAAAACATCTAAGGAGATGCAGAAACTAGACCTGGGTTAAGAACTGTCCAACGCATTATTAAAAACTGGAAGGATAGTGGGGAACCATTGTCTTCCAGGAAGAAAAACATCCTGAATGATGATTGTTTGGTGGGGCTGTGCAATATGTCAAAGTTTTATTTAGACTTCGGCTCCAAACAATCAGAAAAACAGTGACACTGACAAAAAAATTTATTATTATATGAAATCATTTTGCCCTCTGCTATTTTGTCATGAGCAGAATGACATACTTCTAATGGTAACTCCAGGCAAATGAAGGAAGTATACGTTCACACTGCAGGTCTTGATGCTCAAATCCGATTTTTTACCAAAATCAGATTTTTTTGCTTGGTCGTTCACATCATTTCAATGCGACCATCATCATACTTCAGTGTGACCGGTACGTGACGCATGCGCAGTAGGGGTGGGGGAAAAAATCGTTTCACATAAATATCACGATTTTTAAATAGATTTTTTTCCCAAAAAAAATCTTTCAATAATTTTTTTCAAAAATTTCATTTTTCATTTTACCCCCCAAAAGAGTGAAAAGGTCTCACATGTGACGTGCATTTCTTGGAGGAAATATGGCTCCTGATGTCTGTAGACATATTCATAATACATTTTTTACATGGTCTGGGGTCAAAAAAGCAAACTAAACATCACAAAAATCAACAATCTGTGAACTTCCACAGTTGGATTGGACAAAATGATGCATGGCTGATGAATGAAAGAGATTGAGAAATACATATAGTTATATTTGATCACATGATGGCCCAGCCCTAACTCATGTGTAACTGTTTTATATTGGTTCAGCCAGAGGGACTGTAGTATGATGAGACCTTCATAACTTTGTGAGTATTCAAGTTAAACCGGACTCCAACGCTCTGAACACAACAGGTAGTCAACATCAGCGCTATTGCTATCATTTGGATGGTATAGTATCATGAGCCATGATTCAAGTATTATAACACCTTTTCTTCCAGGGCTGTGTCTTAGTCCCAGTCTGTCCCTGCCTCTGCTATGCAACCAGACTGAAGATGAAGCCGCTGCTCACTGATCCATCCTGGCTGACAGTCAGATATTCATAATGTTTATTTAGACTGTTGACACATTAAGGCCCTTCAGAGATGTATAAATATCTGGATTTATGTTTTTTAGTGTGCCTCTGTGCAAACCGCTGATCCAAACCGTGAAAGTGATAAAACATGTCGCCTGTCCGGCCTGCCATGGCTGATCCCGGCATCTAAAGCCCAAAGAATGACTGAGGATTAGGTTCCCCTGCCAGGTAGAAGCTGATATACAAGTATGAATTTATACATAAAACTAAATGTAAGTTTGTTCAGTGTTTAGGGTTCATTTAGCTTCAAACAAACTGAGTTGATGCATGAACAGAATTCAATGTTTTTAGCCTGATTTTCCACCACGGAAAAGGTCTGATTGATCAGCCGGTAATGAGAAACCAATCATTAGTCAATCATTATTGTCCATATGTTAATAACTGATCTAGTTTCAGTGAAAATGATTCAAGAAGCGTTTCTGTTGAGCAGGAAAGCACATATTCATATTTTATTCCTACATTTAAATGAACTTAATCATCTGATATTTGAAATGCATGCTTTGCTAGTAGAATGCAAATCAGGATTTCCAGTATCACCATGATTCACTGGTCTGCAACCAGGCTTTCTCTCTCTGAAAAGATCTGTGAGTATTATACATTTTCATTTCAATAGGATGTTACCTAGCAACTTAACAGCATTTAAATTTCAGATGCAGTTCCATTATAACAATTAATTTGGAACAAACAAAACCCATGAAGAAGATCTGAAGACACTGACAGAGGACTCTCTTTTATACTACCATGACAACATCAGACATGGAGGCAAATGAATGGTTAACATGTCATCTGATGTTTTCCCCTGCAGTGATAGCAGAGAGCTCAACAACACTCAGCAAGAAAATATGAACATGGCAACTTCTCCTTCTCCAAACTGCCTAATTACAACTGAAACATGAGAAGAGTCTTACAGGAAATAACTGGATGTGACTGGTCTGACCTGCTGCAGCTTCTGCTCCTGTCATGACCAGGGTCAGGTTCCAGAAAGAGGGTTATGATGAAACTGAGTATGTTAACTCTGAGTTGAGGGAAACTCTGGGTCCAGAAAGTGAGGCAAGTCAAACCCTAAGTCTGTTACCATAGTAACTGACTCCGCGAAGTTAACCTGCTCACTGGAAGGTTGAAAGAAACTCTGAGTTTCTACTTGTCTCCTCCAGCTGTTAGACAGGGGTTGTCATAGCAACATGATCCAATAGAGGCTCAAATAATACAGGGGTGATTTTCAGACCTACGCTATCATTTCCTGATCAATATCCCATCCAATGGCACCGTTTTACAGTCATACAGTATAATCATCACCCCGACTGGGAAATCCAGCTCTGCCTTTGACCCATCTCTGCTAGATTTACTCGAGAGCAGAGGGCTCTCTCTTTGGCGCCTCAACCGCCCACAGTGATTCACCTCTGCCAGCACTCTGGGGACTCAAACCCAGGTCCTCCAGACCCAAGCCCACCTCTGTAGCCACTGGGCTACCGCTTCCCCACAGAAGCTTCCTGAAAGCAGCTGATCTGGAACCAGAAACTCAGAGTCTCTTTTTAGACCCCAAGTTTGTTGAACCTGTTTCCAGGAACTGATCCCAGATCCACAAGAACCCACCTCCTGCCTTATTTGAGTCTAGGATTTCCAGCGCCTCTTCAGCTCTCTCTGTGATTTCACAGCCTCTACAAGAACTCACTTCCCTAAGAGGAAATCATCCTCCCTCCCTCTTCCTAGAGGGCAAAGCTGCCCCTTCCTGTGTTCCAAGCTGGTCACAAAACCTCTAGTCCATCGCTCTTTAAAACATCGTCTTCACCAGAGTAGGCAGATGCATTGAGCAGTTTGGAGGTCAGAAATGATCTTCACATGAGTTTAAAAATAGCTAATCCATACTGCACAGTATTGGGACCACAGGTGATCTACGAGCTGCTGTTAACGGTCTTGCTGTGACTCGGATGACTGTGGTTCATCGCCTTGTTTCTCTTATCTGTCAGAAAGATGGCTTTCAGACTTAATCTAATTTAAGGAAAAATTGATGTGTTGGATTTAGATGAATGAGGAGGAACAGTCTCATTTTCATGTAAAGATTGATAAATTTGGAAGAATCAATGCTAAACAGTCATGGTGTCTGTACTGGATCTAACAGTAGAACTTTATACTGTATAGCAGTATAAAAAAATATAACATACCCAACATATCTGCTTCAGATCTCTACATTTAGATTTGTTTATGGAGCATTTTTAAGTTTCATGTGCTGAACATCTGATGGATGTTGTGGAAAGAAAATATGCACATCTTAACATAATAAATAAATCTTAATGAGACCCCCCTGTAGAGGAAGCAGCATGAGATCCCACAGTCCAGAAGATATATGCAGACACTAGGAATCAGCAATGCTAACATGTAGCATAGCAACATGCTAACATGTAGCATAGCAACATGCTAACATGTAGCATAGCAACATG
>JBBBVU010000015.1:30483046-30493856 GCA_037177055.1 Atherinosoma microstoma | reverse complement strand
AAAAAAAACTCTGCTACAACAATAATTTCCCTCTAAAAGGGATAAATAAAGTATTTTTCATTTCATTTCATTCATTTTCATTCATTTTCATTTCATTTCATGTATTCAACAATTGAACATAGTAAAATAAGGGTTGACGTGAGGCTGATGAAATCAAGGTTAATGTTTGGTTTTCTCAGCTGAAAATGATCCATTCAGGCTAAATATGAATGTTTTTTGGAAATTTAGATGCCAAAGATTCTGTTCAATTCAAGCAAACATTTCATCAGATATCAGAGAAAAATGTTAGATTTACGACTTTTCCTGACCCCATCTTTAAATAGCAGCGCCACTGCTGCCACACAGTGCTGACACCGGTTTTATTACAGTTATACAAGAACTCTAGACTCCTCACAGGCCTACAAGCTTTAACAAGGTTTGCATAGCAAGGTCTTTGTTACTCTGCTTATGGACGTCTGATTATTAAATGGTGTTTACATGTCTAATAAAACACATCATGTGAGCATCTATACAGGTTTTTCCAGTTTCATCAGCCACTGAGTGAATGTTAATAAGCATGCTTGACTCTTGGTGGTCCTACCTTAGCGATTGTCTCGTGGAACTTGAACAGTGGGTCCAGAGTTTCTGGTGACTCAGAAGAAAACTGGGCCTCGGATAGAAAGCTGGTGGTCTGAAAAGAGGTGAAAAATAATTAGATGTAAAACAGAAATATTTAGTGAACTTATCCTGCCCTTTCAAGGCAAATCCTATTCGTTAAATTTCTTCTCCAAAGCAAAATCCAACATTTCTTTTTATTTACTTGAGGGTTTTTCCCCCCGCTTGTTAAATGTTCATTTATGAGTGAAAAATAATAAACAGACTCTTTCTCTCTCTCTCTTTCTTTCTTTTTCTTTCTATCTTTCTTTCTTTCTTTCTTTAAAATCCTTCAAGGTCTCTATGTTACTATAACACACACATTCTTACAAAATCCTAACAGTTTGACAACTGAACGTGCCCTGACTGATAGGCTACAGTTATTTAGATTGTTTGTTAAATACAACCCAAAACTGGGTACGGTAAATCCTCACCCATGCAAGCAGCAGAAAGAAAGTAAGACTCATGAGCATTTTCTACACTACAGCACATATCATCATCATCATCATCATCATCATCATCATCATCATCATCATCATCACTCTCACAATGAAGCTGAGTTTATTGTCCAAACCCAACTAGGAGGTGACAGTTTTATCACTTCCGAGTTGGTCTACCAGAGGAATTATCTACATGTGACTTAGGGCCAATTTATGCTCCCTTATGTCCGTTTCAAACGTTGTCATACCTCAACACCCTCATACTTCCCTGTGTCTTTTACATTGCCATGAACATTGTTGCCATTTACATTGTTGCCATTTACATTGTTATGAAGTCAATTCCTCCACTAGTGGGCAGTTCTCAGTTCAGAGTTCAGACATCAGCTTCAGACACCGCTTGGTGGCATTAATGCACCGCTAAATGGTTGTTTGCAACCCAACACGCCCAATACGTTCACACCGCCTTTCTTCAAAATCTCACACCATCTTCTTCTTCTGCATCTTCTTTCTCCTGTTCCTTTTCTTCTTCTCTGGTTTGTTCCTTTCGTTGGTCATATGTCAGCTGAACTGCTCACCACTGCCCCCACAGTTTCTGGTGGTTTTGCTCCGTTTGCTGTGTCAAGCAATGGATCCACAAGGGCCCTGAAAACGCACTAATTACATGCATAAACAATGCAGGAGACGATTGAAACTGTCCATCCGTCTGTGTGTCCGTCTTCTGCATCAAGCATAAATGGGCATTAAGGCTGTTCATACCAGGATAGTCCAGGGGACTCAGTTCGATCAGACGGGAAATTCCCAAAAGTTTATCACCTTCCTTTGGTTTGGTTTACTTTCTGCACTTTACTCAAGCGACCCAAACCACCTGAAGGACGTCACACAGTTAAAGCATCTGCTCGCTAGGGGGCGATATTCCACGAAACAACCAGTGACCAAAAAGAAAGAAGAAACCCCGCTCATAGATTGGCCAGGACAGAAACCGGCTGTTCACCATCAGTAAACAATGGAGCAACAATAAATGTCTGCAGTCTGGTGTCGGGTTTTACTTTGGAGTTCAGACCTGATCCGGTTTTCACCAGAATGTGTCCAGTATGAGCAGCAGGAGAGGCAGCCAGATATCCACCATGTTGATTACATCACTTCCTGTCTCCGCTTCACAGGAAGAGAACCCAACCAGGAGACCCCGGTGAGAGGGTGAGAATGATCGTTCTCCACATGAACCGTACGATCCATGGAAAGTGTGCCCGTGTGAATGCAAACTCAGAAAAGATAAATCAGGGATCCTGACAACCTGCAACCTGCAAACTAGAACAAACATTTCAATACTTGAAATAGAAATCCAACATCTGAACCAGGAGAAAGAAAAACCCCATAGACCATGACGAGCTCTGGCTAGTGCCTTCCATCCCTCATTCTGTGTCTTCCAGTCAGGACAGAGAGGCACAACAATCCTGCCTTAAATGGTTAATGACATAAAAAACTACGTGTGCAGGAACCAAAACACAAAATTCCGTCCAAACAGCTCAATGCAACAGATATTTGCAGAGTTTTTCTTCATCAGCAGTACTTTGTGTCCTTTGCGGTCACGATCTACTGCAGATGTATTCAGCCCTGTAGTATTCAGTATTCTTGGATTGACATGCAGCAAGTACCCTCTTCTCATCCTACCAGAGATTTCTGATTGAATTCAAGTCCATCTTTTTTTTTACCCTTTTCCTTGATTGGGTAAGACAATGATTTTCTTTTCTTCACTGTCTGTGTTAGCAATCACTAGCTCCCTCCCAGGTTTCATGATAACCTGAAGTGCAGGAAAGTGAATAATGGGCACACATCATCCAGTTTTTGTTTTCTTTATTTGTCATGATATCAATGTCAGTCATTACCTTTCAAAAGAAATCTTCTGAGGAGAAAATGTATGCCATTGTTGTCAGAGGCCTGGGTCTGATGCAGCTCTCTGGTGGGGTCAATGTGGGCGTGTTCTCAGTCTTGATTGGATAGCAAAGTGGATGTGATTAGAGGTGGAAAGGCAGACACTGACTGTAAGAAGAAATTGTTTATTTTTGATGATTATGTCTGAGTTGTTAATTCATTAACTGTAGCAGAAAATGTTTCGATATAATCATGTTTTGTAAATAATTTTGATTTATTTTCCAAAGATCTGCTGTGATGGGCCAATGTGAACTAAATTTATATATGACACTCAGAAGGGTTGGCCTGCACGAAGGAGAGTTGCAGTGTTTGGTATGCTGATTATCATGTAGGTCAGTGGTTCCCAACCTTTTTTCCTTGAGGACCCCTTTCATGTAACTACTAAAAAGCCGCAAACCCCCTGCCCCACCCTATGTTGAAACCATGCTTGGTTTTATCCTTTCATTAGTGAGATTCTTACCATAAATGGTGTATTCTAGCTGAGTCCTGTCCTTCTATGAAGCCAAAGTTACATGAACAACATATAAAATTACTTTTTTTCTTAAAATAGGTACAATGTGTGGACATTAATCACAATGGCTTTGAATGGTCAATGCCTCGGGGACCCCCTGTTATCTTCATGTGACCCCAGGTTGGGAACCACTTATGTAGGTTAAAGAATACACAACAAACTGGTTTTCCGCTTCCAGAAGCCTGAAAAATGTCTTGCATTTTATCTTGCCAGTCTGGACATTTCTCTTGGCTTTTTTCCCTCTTATACGGTGAATTATGCAGATAAATTGACCTTAATACAATTTGTACTTCTGTTGTTAAATAAAGCGTACAGGCCACTTAAAAAGGTCGGTCCACTGTTTTCTCTACACATCATGATGCTTGTTGCCACCTGGTTGAACACATTTATAACTCAGGATTCTGCTAAAGCAGGTTAGTGTGTTGAAAACACGGTTGTCTAGTTTCAATGTATTCTATCTTATTGTTTTTTAACATCAAACTATTGCAACAGCCTTTTTACTTGTCTTGACCAAAATATGTGACTTGGCTACAGATGGTTCAGAGGTCAGCCATCAGACTTTGAACTAGAACCAAGAAAAAAGCACTCTACTCCAGTTTTAGCCTCTTTGCATTGGTGTGTTTTAGAATTGATTTAAGATCTACTAATATTCTCATTAAGTGCCTTGGATACATTAAAGCATAAGGCCCTTCAGTTATTGAGTTTCAATGAGAAAAAGACAGGTGATGGTTTTTGGTGGCATTTCTGGGACCCCACCATTGTACTTGGGCCCCCACGTCAAGCCGACCATCACAAACCTGGGCTGGGGGTAAATAAGTTTGACTGATGGGTCGGAGCAGATTTTTTCAGTTGAGGCAGCTGGTAAAAATGAAGCCAATTCTTTTTGCACCACACTTTGAGACAGTAATCCCTGCCTTTGTGACCATGAGGCTGGGTTATGTTGGGGTTAGTGGGTTCTCCATTGTTTGTTTGCAGCTGTTTCAAAATGCTGCTGCACAGCTTTGAACAACGAGCACATTTCTACCAGTTTAACCTCGTTCCACTGCCTGCTGATGATATAGGATTAATTTTAAATTCTTTTATTTGTGTTTAACGCATAAATGGCCTTGCTCCACTCTATCTCTTGGAGTTTCTTCATCCCCCCCCCCCACCTGCTCCCTCAGGTCAGCCGACAAGCTGTTCCTGAGAGTCCCCCAGACACAGAGGAAACTGAGGGGACTGTCTTTACTATGGCGGCCCCTAAATTGTGGAAGAACCTGCCACGTTTTATTAGACAGTCCCCTTATCTGTCTGATCTTAAGTCTCAACCCATCTTTCCGACTGTGACCTTTGACACCTCAAAACCATATGTGGCCTTTCACCTTCTCATCTATCTGATCTTTTAGAACCGTATAAAGTCTGAGATCCACTAGCAGAGGACATTTACTTGTTCCAGAGCCTCTGTTTAAGACCACAGGTGGCTCATTGGTGGCCTCAAATTTGTACTTCTGTTGTCCCATGAGGAGACACAGAAACATGAGGAGAAACAAACAGGATAAATGCTAAAGGATATAGCTAACCCATGTAGACCTGATGTAACATGTGGATACTGTAGTTCAGATGCTTAGAGAGCGCCCCAGGTCTGAATAGGTTAAATACTTCAGCTTGATGAGGAGTTTACTAAATTATTGAAATATCTAAGCATTTCAATCAAACCTTGTCTGCTGCCTTTGAATGAAAATGTGAATTATTGAATGCAGCATCTGCTTTGTTGTCAATGTTAGGCAGAAGAAAGCAGCGTTCCCCAGCTTCCAGTGAGCGAAGAATTATCGTGAAACACAAGGTTACGTCCCTGAAAACACCAAGGATGTCTGCTTCATTCCGCCTCCTGTTAGGCTAAATCTTTCTCTAAGTTAAACCATTTCAATGCCAAAAATAAATAAGCATAAAATGTAAATTGAATACATTTTACAAAAAGGTTTCATCCAAAGCTCCCAATCCACAGAAATATTGTTCACAGCATAACAAGAAGATCCTAAATGTCCAGCCATCAGCAGAACTGTGTCCCATGCACGTGAGGAAAGGAAGCTTCTTAAACAGTGAGAAGAGATAGTGCTCAGATCCATGGAAAGGAATGACGTGTTGCAACCACCTCAGCAGTATGAAACCAAAACAGTCTGTGTCTTCAGCTCTCAATAAATAAATAAATAAAATGATCAAATAAATAAAAATAATTGCTTTAAAAATTGTACGTGGATAATAAAATAATGCACACACAGCAGCACTTAAAATCATAGATCAGCTGATTTCCACCTCAGTGTACTTCAGCCTCAGCCTCAGTGCTAAAGAGCAGGCCAAACTGAGCTCTGTTCTGTACCTCAGAGGGCCAGGATGAATGGTTATAGAGAACAAGAAGGCTATAGCCAGGATCAAAGATACCTGAGTCCCATTCACTTTGTACTTAGAGCCCTTTGTATTGCTAATCTACTCTTCACTTCATCTTCCTCAGAACCGGCCTTTTCTGTTTAACTCAGCTCTTATTCAGCTTTCATTCTGCCTTGTCTTGCAGTGGATGTTAATGGCCACATTTGTACTAAAATATCACTGTGGGCTTCTATAATCTTTCAAGTGTCGATGTGTTTTGAGCTTTATTTATATTTCATAGATATTAATGTACAATCGTGATTTTCCTTTAAGAGGCAAAAAGTATCGATATTTGTATCGTAATGGTATCGTATCAACAGAATACAAAGTAAAACGACTCTGCTGTTTAGGACAGCTGAGTAGTTTATTTCTGAAGTAGTCAACAGGCTTTCACAAAATTTGTGAAAGCCTGTTGTTAGAGGTTCAAAAACTAGACATTTTACATAGCCTAGCTGCCCCCCCGTCATTGCTCTGGGCCCCCCAGTCTGGGAAACACAGGACTAATGGAAAACTGTTCATCTTGTAATATGCAAAGAAATAAAACAATACAGTTTAGCAGACAGTCACCACCTACCCACCCACCCCCCACCCTTGATAGCAGCCTTCTCTTTGTTATAAAATTTCTAGACAACATGACAGAGTCTGACGTGTTCACCCAGCATCCTCACTATGGCAACAGTGAGATCAGCAACAATTATTCTTTAGGCACCAAAAACCAGATGTGAATCATAAGTCATTAACAAATGACTCATCATCTGTTAGAAACTATAAGAAACATAAAGACTCTTGGTTATTCTGACTAAAAGAAATTCATGTAGAATTCCTCCTAAATACCACAGTTTGAAGAATGGATCGATAGCATCCGTCTCTGCCACAGTTCCCTGTTATCACAGCCTTGTTGTTGAAAACAAACTGATCAATTTCCTGGAAACTTTGGGAGGAAAAAGGATTTCAGAAGACATTACGTAATCTTTACACATAACAATACTTACTTAAAAGATGGTACCTGGGGCCTGTACTATGGAGCGGGATTAGTGACTTAGGGAGCTTACTTCAGGTCCAAATCTGTGTTTTCAGAATAACAAAGATAGTCTGAACCTGCTCTGCAGTGTCTCATGAGCAACAATGCTGTTTAGCTTTCACTGAGTGGCATCTTCATTAGAGATATGTCAGCAGAAAAGAAGCTTATGCAACCTAAAGCAGAGAGCCGTAAAATCTTTACTTATATTATTGTATTCAGTAATGATTTTGTTTGTGTTTTCTCATAAACAGTATGAGTGTGAAACGTACAAACTCCATTGAATTATATCCGTATGTTCATATCTACATCCAGCTTAAAATGTTTCATGAACCTATTAGATCATAGAAATCTAAAGCCTGTGTTGTAGCCATTCCAGGGCCTGAATCAATGGTTCATGAATAATGTAATGGCTTGGACACATGGAAGGGGGTTAGGGCCAAACCTAACCTCAGTTCTAGTGAAAGGAATTTCTTAATGCTTCGACACACCGAGACATGTTGGACAATTTAATGTACCCAACTTTGTGGGAAGGGTTTGGATTGTGCACAGTGCGAGGTCCATAAGGACATGGACGAGTGAGACAGTCCTGACCTCAGGTTGAAAGAACACCTTTGGAGTGAGTCTGAGAGACAGGTCTTCTCGTCCAACATCAGTGAGTCAACTTCATTTTAAACCCTACAGATTAACAATGAGATGTCATTAAAGTTCATGAGCACGTAAAGCCGGACGTCCGAATACTTTTGGCAATATAGTGTCTCATCGTAGTTTCTATGAGTTGCCAGATTTAAACAAAGGGGGTTTCCAGAAAAACAAAAAAAACAAACATAAAAAATCAATGCCAAAACAAGCCAATAGAAACAAAGAAAAATGAAAAAAGAGGTGGAGAGTAAAGAGAGAAATTAGTTCATTTCCACCGCCTGAAGCATTAAAAACATGCTTGCTGTGCAATAAAACAACTATAACAACAAATATGACCTTTAAACATAATCATCTGCAGGAAAAGATGGAAGTAAGCATCTGGTTAACAATGTCAGATCAATCTTTCATCAGAATTATACAAAACTTACAACACAGCAAGAGCAGACAGTGAAGGCATCACTCAGAGTAGCAGGATTCCTGCAGGGAACAAACACAGGAAGCTCTTTCTGGACAAACAATTTCTCCCATAAAACAGTGCATGAGTGGCACAATAGAAGGCAAGCAAGAAGAAGAGGAAAATGATGAAATCAGAGAAAAATAAATCAAATTTCACCAGAGAAAGCCTGAGCAGCAAGAGTCATCTGGTTAGCTGCTGAAAAACCTGATCCTGATACCTCTCATTCTGCTTTCATTTCATTTGATGCTCCTCTCAGCATGGCCACAAATATATTTATTCATAAACGACGTAAATGGGACACAATTCAACTTGACTTTTGTTAGTTCTTGTTACTTAGTTGAGCAGATTTTGCCAAGACATAGAGATATTTTCTCTATAGCCTCAATAAAACTCAGCAGATGGTCTAAAACATAAGCCCCAAGAGTGTTTCGGATGTTTGAAAATGACATGCCAACAAAGAACTCTGAGTAAAACATCTTGCTAACACCTGTGAGACTTCATCAGATGCTACTGCGTTAAAGTGGCTGAGGATGGACCATATGTAGGATTTTCTCTTTGTTTCTCCCATATTATAGAATATAACCCTGTTGTAGAATCCGCTGCAGTGGACGAAAAACCTCCAGAAAAGCATGAAGCAACATGTGGACATGACCTGGTCAAAGGTTCATTTTGGCAAAGAGATGGCTAGGAGGATGTCGGTGAGGTCCTTTTCATCCGATGAAGAATCTGGGACATACAACTCTGTCCCACTGTCTTTAAACTCACCTCCAGCTTTTCTTCTGTGGTGGAGTGTTTTTTTGGGGACGTTATTTTATCCAGAAGTAGATAAAAAGTGGAGGAAAACTGCAAGCAGGTGGATCCGTGCAGAAACAGGGAAATACAATAAATACTTTCTGGGAATCTGAACTATAAGGGGTAAATGTTCTAGTAACTCCGGCTTCAGTCAGCTGATTTACATGATTGATATTACATTTCACCATGTTTCCATCCATCTCACCAATCATCAATGGTAAGGAGGGAAATATTTGTGACAATATCGTCCAATCAAATCCATGTAGCCGGGCAGAAAATTGTGATTTTGGACTTGAAGCTGCTCTCAAAGGGCTCTGGGAAATGGAGTTTTCCAGTAAACGTGGTTCTATGCCAGTGGATAGAAGTTCTGGGGGCCAGACAGCAAAGTTAAGACAGAATTCATGATGATGAAGCAGAATTCTGCTTCTGGTTCTGTGAATCTTGGTTGGAGTCGGAGGAAACATCAGTCAGATTTGTGCTTTCATGCCTCTGATAGCTGGAGCTCAACGGGACCCTTACAGAAAAACCACATGAGGTAGCAAACATGTGATTTTGAAACGTTTACATGTGAACCATATGTGATTCACATGTTCTTCACATGCACAAGCACGCATGTTTTGCTGTAAGGGGCAGACATTTCTCTGAGTTAAACCCTTCAAGCTGGCAGTCTCATGAAGAATTTTGAGTTGTTTCTAAAAGTTTTTAAGGCTGCCATGAAGGTGCTGGCCTCTCTGATGAACCCAGCGGGTCCTGTAGACCACCGTAGACCACTGGAGTTTCTAGTGTTCCCCGTATGTAAAGTTGAAGGATGGCAAACAGCTGAGCTTTCCTCTGAAAGTGCTGAAAGTGCAGGTGGAAGCCCTTCTCAGACGTGGATATATCATCAGCTTTATCAATCAGTAAAAGTGCCAGCCTCTAGTCACTCACACATAAGTCAGTTTTATGTTTTGTTCACTTATAAACTCTGATACAGGAGGGCATTGAGTGAGACATGAGAGAGATTTTTACCCATTAAAAGCTATATTTGCTTTATCGTGGTGGCCGTGGATGGGAGCTGAAAATATTCTATATGTTCTAGCTCTTTGACTTTCATCTGCAGGCACTACCACATCTTTAGAGTCAGGCAAAGAATAGAGGACTTATTTTGACCCATAACTGGGAGTGCATGTCAGAAAGCTCCTCTAGTGTAATGGTAAACAATAAAGTTCCTGAAGGTCTCAATGTTGCTACGTGTGCAGAATTTCACAGCAAAATACCAATAAAATCCTGTGACCAGAGGCCCACATGTTGCTGTTTATCTACACCGGGTAATAAATCCGGCTGTCTGCTTTACTTCTTTTAAATCTTCATGCATTTAAAAAACTTATAGAAAACCACAATCGGCTCTCTGAGTGATGCATTAACAACTAATGAGTCACTAAAACACCATCACTGTAAAGTAATGAGAAATGTAACACACAGATTAACAAATCCATATCTTTCTTATTACTTAACTTAATGTGGTGACACCACTCTTTATTACTTCATGGATTGAAGCCAGTGAGATGGCAGACAGGTCTCCAAAGAATTAAGATGTCTCAGCAGGTGCTTTTTACTCCTAAAGAGTGAGCTGCCAATTTAACAGGATGAATTAGTGTGACAACAGGAACTATCATCAATTCAGCAACCCACGACATTCATGGTGTCAGGGAGGGAGAGTGGAGCAAGTCTGTCTGGAAATATGGTAATATACTGATAAATTAGTCATCTATTGTTGTTGTTGGCCATTTATGTACAGAAAAGGGACGTAAATATAACAGTAACTGACAAGTATTATGCATTACACTCCCCGTCCACTTTATCAGGTCCACCTTAGACCCCCTTTTTAATTCTTGGTGTGATAGATCCAACAAGGTGATGGAAACATTACTCAGAGGTTTTGCTCCATATTGACATGATAGCATCACACAGTTGCTGCACATCCATGATGAGAATCTCCCGTTCCA
>JBBBVU010000015.1:30399850-30412623 GCA_037177055.1 Atherinosoma microstoma | reverse complement strand
ACACACACACACACACACACACACACACACACACACACACACACACACACACACACACACACACACACACTTGTGTAAATGATGGTTTCCTGTCTAAATTTGTTGTTTTGTAGTTAAACTATTCAGAGGGGCAAACCCAGTCAGCTCAATTACGTCATTAGAATTCATCCTAACATATTATAATTGCCTATAAACGTGCATTCTGTTAATGTGTAGCTGTAAATTAATTATCTACGTAGTTCCCACACATTACTAGTCTGTGGCCATGACTTAGTAATGCGAGGCCAGGAAATATTTTTTTTTCTGTTGACGTCTTCAGAGGGACTCTGTAGTCCCTCAAAGCAAATTAAAGAAAAATCCTGGTATTGGTTTACCTTTGAGAATGGTACTTGATACAGAACAGTAGAGCTTAAAATATAAAATCCCATGATCCTGACACACAAAAGAGATGTCAGTAACCAGGAGGGATGATGTGACTCTTCACATCATGCATCTGGGTTAAAATGTAGCATTTGAACACAACATGAGACTAATGGAAAACTGCCAACCAGGATGCAGAACTTTTGTCTGGGCAAGAGGAGGAAACAGTTTGATGCAGTAGTCGTAATGTCATAAAGAACTAAGAAGGATATTCAGATGAATCATTTCAACAGAAAAAAGTCCAACATGGTAGCTATGGATGAGATGAAAGGCTGATACTGTTGGATCACATTTGCATTTATACTCTAACCTGTGACAGCAGGAGGTAGCAGCGGTACCGTACTGATTAGCCAGCTGCAATACTGAGAGGCCATAGCAAACGTATTATGTTTACTTATGTTGGTACAAGCAGGAAATCCAGCCTGATCCAGCCAACTGTGGGCCTGCATGTCAAGAGATTTGTAGCTTTAAGTTGCAGTGAAGGAGGTGTTATGAGAAGTGATAGTTACCCTCTGTATATCTGAGGTGAGCTGCAGCAGAGTGGGAGAAGCTGTAGCTCTGAGAGTCTCTGTCCCTCTGACTGGAGAGTTCAGACTGACGTAGGCCACAGCACTGCTCTGTAGCACAACACTGTTATCCTGGAGGGAAGACACACACAAATATCAGCATCTCATGTGACTGCATGCGTTGTGTTTACTAGCCACTTATCAATTCCACCACAACTCTTTTCCAGTTTTTAGACTGACATACTATCGCTTCGGTGCATCTTCAGTGCTTTGCTTTCCTACTGTTCTAATCAGAAATATAAAATTAAGACTTTTTGTCTCAGAGTAATGAAGAAAATGAACATTTCCATAAACTTTCCTTCACCTGCTATTCTTTGATTTGGTTGTCTTTGTATCTTTGTAAATTTGGTTTTCCAGTTAGATCTATAACAGATACTAAAAGTCCTATCTCAGTCCCATTGGAAGCAGTGCATGCCAGTGCCATCACACGCCTCCATAATGATTAATGCTTTGCATCATGAGCTTCTGCATACTTTTTTTCTTCTTGCCATAGTGCTGTGGTTCCCAAACTTTTCCCGCAGGCCCCCCTTTCATCAACAATAATGTCAAGCCCCCCTGATCACACTACCAAATGCACCCGATGCTCACACAGAAATGTATGAAGAAATGTGCCATGAAACAAGCTTTAGTTTATTGGCTCTCTGCTATAGTGTGTTTTAAACCAAGAAACTCTGCAAACTACTAGTGAGTTGAGCTTTAGTAAAACATCTCTGCCACAGTAGCTGAGTAGTTTATTTCTAAAGTAATCAACAGGCTTTTCTTTGTGTTCAGGATGAAAAATCCCAAAGTGGCTTCATCCTGTTAGATGCTGGTATTTTGATACTTACAACCGACTGTGGTCTCTCTTCATTACCCACCATTGACCATTACCATTACCTGGTCAAGCTCAGGAATAGATAAGCTTTGTGATATGTTATTATCTTTTTTCTTGGTAGTTGAAGTCTCTGTTGTTGATTCATATTGTTTGCTCATTGGTACTTTTCAAAAATTTGTCCATGTTTTGCTAACAGGTCAAAAATTTTAAAGTTTTATTCAACTTTGCATAAGTCTGCCCCCCCCCCGGGAGGTCCCATCCCCCAGTTTGTGAACCACTGCCATAGTGACACTGGTTGTGTTTTTCATATGAAACTAATACCTTCTAACCCTATATAGCATAGTGTTGCCTTTGGGTAGTCAATGTTTTAGCTTTACCATCAATCTACACTTACAGGAGACAGACTCAAAAACATTTTATCAGTAGAAGGTTCATGATTGAGGAGTTAGGGCCGAGAATATACTTGATTTAATTACATGACTATGATGGCTGCCAAGTGTATTTAACATTTTTAAGTGTTGTTTGTGCACGTCAGAAATTAACACTATGTTTTTGTATATGTGAGTAACCAGTAGAGGCAGGGTAGTGGGCCAATTTTTTTTAGATGCAAGGTCACAGGGTTGACATTGGTAAAAAATAATGGAAAATTTAGAAGACAAGACCTGATGTACTTGGTTTAGGAGCCTTATGTACCAACTTTGACACTGCTACTGTAATTTTTTTCTGACAAGACCTCAAAAACATTTACCTCATTTACTGTCTCCATGTTTATTGTTGTGTTTATAGCCTACAAATTCAGCAACTCTCTCTGTATCCGAGTTCTCTAAGGTGCCCTCTTGTGGAATCCTCTAGTAACAAGTTTAACACACTTGCAAGTATGTGAACAATTACGCTCAGGGTGGAGCCGTTTGGCTACATGGACGTAAGGTTAAAATGAAAGAATATTTTTGGTCCTAGAGCCATTCCCTCAGACAGTGAGGACAGGAAGTTCAAAGAATTGTCATTGGGGTGGCACCCTCAAAAGTACTGCTGTTGTACCAATACCATACCTCTGGAGGCCATCTTGTACTCTAATACTGGTCTATAAGGTACAAAAGGTACATATAATTATCCACTGCTGAAAACAACAGCAGAACTTTTGAGGGTACCACATCCAGCGACAATCCTTTGTTCCATTAAAGGCACAATTAGGTGTGGAGAAAAATTTAGGTAGGTGTATCTCTATTTATACCATATTTCTATTTTTAAGAATCTTTAATTGGAGAATTTCCTGCAAGCAGTTTTCTTTTTGGTTTTTGGTTTAATTTTAAATGTCATTAAACATGTTCCTGTTTATACCAAAGTTAAGCAGTTCTATGTTTTACATTTGTTTCCTTATTGTTCTGAAAAAGAACTGAACCATGACCTTAAAACAACGTACGTACCAAAACACGATTTTAGCATACCATTACACCCCTAATAGATCTACTATGAGGGACCATCAAGCCCTCACAAAATGGGGTGAAACATTTTCTTGCCTAAAAGCTAAAAGTCATGCCATAAAGGGCTGGGATAAAGGTGGAAGTGAAAACTGCTGTTCCAGAATGGCTCATCTTTTCAGATGTTATTGTTCAGATGTAACCCGCACCTGTCCACGAATCAGCTTCTGTCATCTGTCCAACCACTTACTGCTCCATAAAAATACTGGTTCCTACATTAACAACTGCTGGATTAGTTAAACCCACATATATAATGTGATCAACAATATGACATTTTCTGCCTAAAGCCCCTTT
Organism: Atherinosoma microstoma; assembly: GCA_037177055.1. Taxonomy (NCBI): domain Eukaryota; kingdom Metazoa; phylum Chordata; class Actinopteri; order Atheriniformes; family Atherinidae; genus Atherinosoma; species Atherinosoma microstoma. The sequence goes on along the minus strand of JBBBVU010000015.1, from coordinate 30,409,051 downwards.
CGGTCAAATTAAATTATTTTTATTGAATTCTATCCTCAGGTCTGGAATATCATTGTAGGGAATAGACTGCAGGGGATGGCTGCTCGTTGTAAATCCCCATTGTAGAAATTAACAATTTCTACACGCCCCACCAGACATGAAGAGTTTTAACAGGGAGCAAGGCTGTGTGAACGTTGCAGTGGCATTCCACCATCCTCTTCGCCTCCATCTTCAGATCTGACCGCTTCTTGACTTCTGGCTAAGACATCAGACCATCATACACCGCAGCTACAACGTGCTGCCACTCTGCAGCCTTTGTTTATTTGTGATTCCACTATTGTGACCCCCAAATAAAATGTTATTCGAGCCTCCACCTCACCAACAAGCACCTCAACTTCGGTCGCCGTGAAATTGCATTTTCTTTTCTTCTCAGTTGCCACGATTAAGCTTAAAACGCCAGAGATCAGCTGGCTAATTTATATGCAGAAACAGTCTGAAGGACTATGCATGGACCATTTCTGGTAGAATGTGGGTGTGTCAGGGGCGGGGCATGAGCCAAATTCATTCGCACGTACACTTTTAGTATGAATCCTACACACAGTTTTCTAAATGAGACCCCTGGAATGTGAGTTTCTTTGTTAAGTAGCTGAATTAAAAGAAAAATGTGTCTGTGTTAATATAAAATCATCTAACCATTTAGTGAAAGTTTAGTGAAATGCCAGCTCTGTTTGCAAAGGATGATTCATGGAACCATCCATGACCTTCTACAGCACTTTGACCCCAAAGCTGACATTTAATAAGTTAGAAGTTCTTGTGCTCACTGACCTTTCCCCACTCATAGGACCCAATGTTCCCCAGAGCTGAACCTCCCCATGAGCAGAACACCGTGGTCCGGTCCGGCACCCATCCCTGCTTGGTCTGCTCCGTCAAGGCAGCAATGAGTTGATTCATAATGGCCGAAGTCCCGCCTCCCTGGCTGTTGTCATGGTGACTGCCAACCAACACGTAGCGATCTGAAAACACAAAGAAAGAAAGCTGAAGTTCATCATTTATGTTGAGTTTCCGTTTGTGGGAGTGCAGCTGAATATTGATGTTGAAGTCTGAATACTGAATAACATTCAGCTGAATATGAAGTTTGTGGAAAAACTTTTGTTTTGTTTTGTTGCACATCTGTGAAATTACATTTATTGATTGATGAGGTCATAGTTGGTTGTGGTGGAGTTTCTAACAGTTTAAAATCTCATTAAGTTATGTACTACCAGTCAGAAGTATAGTATAGAATGGAATAGATCTTTATTGCACCCTTAAGTTACAGTATTGCATAGGTGCAATAAAAACACATTTTAAAGACCTAAAAAGGTAAAACACTAAGACATAAAAAGTAAAAGTGCAGCATTCAAATCAACCTCTGTGGATCAGTCACTTTGTTGAGTTTAGAATGCTGACGGCATGGGAGAAAAGACATTTTGAAGGGACCTTCAGCCAGAGGAACTCCAATTCACCTTCTTGGTTTAGACATACTTTCCCATTAAATCTATTTCCCAATAAAAAACAGAAAGTAGAATTTCACAGTCATGTTGGACTCAAGTTTTCTGGGGTTTTCCCGTAAAATAAGAAAAAGTAACTTTTGGGGTTTAGAGAACTTAATTGTACAGTAGGGAAAGAAAGAGGGTTGGAAAAACAGAAAGACATGAACAGGGGTTAAACCTGGAGGAGAAAAAGAAACTTTGAATTTTCTTTTTTTGAAAGTACAGGCCGCTCTGTGTCACAGCCACTCATCTATCATATTGAGCACAAACTACAGATTTAGTCAAACTATTTAAAGCAGTAATACTATGAAAGGTCAGTTGGAGGCTAAAGTACTCGATCTGAATGCAGGAATCTTAAACAGGACCCGGTCTGATGTGGTCTAGATGCTGACAATAAATAAATAAATCAAGCCTTTGCATTTTCATAATCAGAATATAGAATAGAAGAATAGAATAGATGGGTTATATAGGTTTAACAAATGGTGTGTTAATGAATCAACATTATCTGTAATTCAGTAATAAGTCTTGTAGCTTTTCAGAAGGACCTGTTCTAATGTGGTCAAGGTCCCTGTGAAAGCAGTGGAATCACATCAGAAGCCCACTTCATCAACGTCAGGCTGTCCATTTCTTCCATTAAAAACGAAACATACTTGCAGTAAAGGAGCCTGCAGGCCGGGATGTGAATCTGGGTCGAGGAGCTGTAGCTGCTGTATTTGGGGCAACTGGTTGAGCCAAACACCTCCCCAGTACTGGACTGAAGTTGATTTAATAAGTGTCCTCAATCAATTTTTATGGCAAGCAGTACCAGTCAAGTTTTTTTTCTTCATGTTATTTCATAACCATGCATTACTTCATACGCAACATGGAGATGATGTGGTAAACCAGAAACTCTTCATTTTTTTTCATTCCTCAGAGCAGACACTTTTTGCTTTGATGACTTCTCTTGGCAATCTCTCAAACTGGAGTTCTACTTAATTAAACAGGCAAGAGAGGATCTAAAATGAGTTCCTGGAAATAATGAACTATAGAGAGAAAGGGCTGTGAAGATAACAGCAAATTTATGCCGAGGCCAGTGAACTGTCCAGTGTTTCCGTTTTCTACTCCCGGGTTCTGCAGGGCCATCATGTTTTTACATCCGGAACATAATTCACATGCATCCTACATGCATGAACACATGAAAATACACACAATAAATAGAATATCTACAAGTAAAACATAAAAAACAATAAAATAGCTATATATATATATATATATATATGACACACACAGACATCAATGAGTGGACCTACTATAAACATTTTTACTCGTCCTCCCCTCCTGCATGAGGATTTTCCTTCCCACTGCAAGGTCACTTCGTATTTAAACACCTGTTGTTACCTTTACTGCTGGCAGAGCTCTGCAGCAGCTCCTGCACACTAAATGATAATGTTGGGGAATTGAAAAGGGAGGATCGCTGCCTTTCCACCAGATATGTAACTTACAGAGAACACCAACTCTTTAATATTCAAATTCATCCTTTTTACTTTATTTTCCGCCTCTCAAAATAATTTCCAATTTATAATGTGAAAGCATCCACATTTTGACATTTTCATAGCAGTTTTCTGCTTCTGTTGGCCACTCAAAGCGCTGACATTCTCTTACAGACACTCACCAACCAAGTCTTGTAGTTAGAAGTGAAATAGGCTCAAACAAATTTTAAATAACATTTACCTGCTCCATGTTTGTATGCATGTTTTGGAGACGTGGTAGGTGGAAGATAGATGTATGTACAAGGATTTATTCAGTTAAGTACAAAAACCAAGACTGACTACAGATAAACTAAAGCCAGGAGGACATAAGAGAAAACAGGGCAGGAAAGATAAGGACATGGCAACGAGCAAAGAAAACTAAGGAGTGTTTATCCTGTCTGTGCTGATAACTAAATGAGGAGCAGGTGTGGTGATCAGCAGCAGAGGAGCACAGGACACAAGACTAACTGGAGTAATAATAAAATCAGAAAAACAAACCTGAACTCAACAAAACCAAAGAATAGACTGAGAAAATAACAATCCAAAGCTGAAACTGGAATATAACTAGCTTATCTACACTAGATAACTGCTGGGATAGACCCCCCCTCCTCAACCCTGATTAAAATATTTTAATTTGTACTTACACCCAACCAGGAGGTTTTATCCACCTTGACCCTGATCTTTTTATGGCAATAAATCACATTTTGGGCTGGGACCAGGTTGATTTTCATTTCTGTTTTAATGTCTCACAAAGGAATAAACTTAAAGAAAGAAAGTCCAAATCAAGGTCAAATGAGTGAAAAACAGCTGAGCAAAGGTTGGTCTGAGCATGAACCCTTTCCTTGAGAGGCGATGCCTGTACCCATCCTGTTATTTTTTCATCACCCAGCACGATGAAATATTTAATAACCCAAAGAGGATCTATCTGGAATGGCTCCAACCCATTGATGTGTGGCCAAAACACATAGGTTTGATCCTATTAATGTCCAGGAGTTGTGGACGGGCTTAAGGTGTGACAGTAGTCATCAGTCTCCTGTTACTGGGAGAGTATGATTGGTTCATGTTTATTGGCTGAAACTGGCTCTTGATTTTGACATACGGATGCTTCAACCAATCACCTGGTATTTTTTTCCCCAAAAATGTCTTCATTTCTCAGCTGATTCAGGAGGGAATTTTCCATTTCACTTCCTACCATTCACACTCACATGCATTAAATTAGAGAAAGCAAATGATTTTGCTGGGTGATTACATCAGCCATGTAGTTGGCAAAAAGTCAGTTCCAGGCTGCGAGCTTGTGAGTTACACTTCCAGACAGAATCCTGACCCCAACCTGAAAGTATAAACATTGAAGGCTCTTCTGTAGAAGAGAATAAAGCCTTTGACACGTCATTGTGATATATTGATAAGAAAAATGAAGAAGTAAGGTTTCTGAGGCATTGCTTTAGACGGGTTTAAGAGTTTAACAGACAACGATTTGTACAAATGGATCAGTCTAGATTAGAAAATATGACATGTTGGGTACCTCAAGGATCATTTTTAGAACGAAATAAACTAAAAAGTATTTTGATATAAATAAATTGTCTTTAAATTTGAATTAAACAAGTTTTATGTTGTTTGGAAATCAAGAAAAAATACAGAAGTAAAATTAATCATTGATAATGTAAACATAGAGTAAGAAAACACAATTCCCTGGTGTGATCTTAGACTCCAAATCTATTAGAAACCATATTAATCATGTGTGTTGGCGTTCATACTTGAGGTGTGGGGATATACATACAACAATTGTGATATGTAAACAATAAAAACAAACAGAAAAAGACCATTAGATTAAATGCCGGATATAAAGATCAAACAATTGAACTCTTAGAAATACAAACTCTCAAATTTCCACATTTTATTCACTTTCAAACAGTAAAAATAATATTCAGAGCAAGAAATAATGTATTTCCCCCCCAAAAAAAATGTTTTCAGGAAGAGAAGGGGGATAATTTAACAGGGAAACTTTCAATATCAGGGTTAAAATGATGGAACAGTTTAACAGATAAATGAAGCCAAAGTAAAAACACCTAGCATGTACCTTTAAAGGAAGGTACAAAATGCAAATTATAAATAAACATAAGCTTGAAGGGCAGCAGTTTGATCCAGGATGGTGATCATGGCCAGAAATATTGTGTTCTTTGTTTTTAGTTCTGTGGATAATTCTGTTATTGTTCATCTGCTACTGGGAAATTGTGGAAAAAAGGGAATTGAAATTGATGGTGGTGACGTAGGTACGCTAAGTTTATACCTCTGCCTGCTGCTTTTCAGACGTGAGGAGAAGGAAATGCGTAAATATTATAATGTTGTTCATGTCAGAAAATGTTAGAAGTAAACAAAATACAAACTTATTAGAAAGATTTTATCTATTGATTCTATTTAATGCTAGAGTCTCCCGTTCCCACTAACAAATAAGGAGAACCCAGTCAGTCTGATCCATAAAGCATCAAATACTCTGCAGGGTGACCACAGGGGGTCTTTAGTTGCTATAATATATAAAGGTCACTACCTCAACAGCAATGAGAAGAAGCAGAAATGTTTTTAAGAGTAGATAATGAATAGATTTACATGTATGACATGAACATGTTCAAAAGCAACAACAATCAAAGCTTTCTGTTCATGGAAGTCAAAGGATTTCTGGAGAATTACTTCTCGATGTTTACTGCAGTTGCTTCCATTCATACCAAGAAATAGTCCATATAGTGGTTCCTATAGATGGAGGAGGCAGCGCCTATTTTTAACATTTATACCAAACCTATAAACTATATCAGTGAAGGAGTGGAGTCAGCATGAAAAGTGTGAAGCAGCAACAGTAGAATGAATATTTGCTAAACTTCCTGCTGTTTTCATGCATTTTGAGACTTTCCAGATGTAGTGCAGGGAGTTGTCTGGGTGAAAAGTCTGGTGTGTATAATGCACATGCAGCATATTTACAATATTCCAGAGCAGCACTGCATGTGTGAAATTGGCTGCTGCGGGCTTCTTTGTATGCTTTACTTTTACAACAAATAGAGAGCGATGAATATGGATGCAAGCAGCAGCTTCCTGCAGGCAAAGAGAAGAGAGAAAACATCTACACTGCTGCAAAGAGCACGGATGAGTTTGACAGAAAGAGCTACTTAGAGAAGCCTGCTAGCTTAGCCTACGAACATTATACACTGTGCTCTGCTTTCAGGGTAAATCCTATAAACAATGACTACTTCAAATCGGTGACATATGAAAGTGTAATTTACTATTCACGTGTATATGTTTTGTTCATGGGAATATTCATTATACAGAAGGGATCTACTTTCCTCAGGTTAAAGGAATCGTGTATAAAACTAATGACTGAAAAAAATTATTACAGATATTAGGTCATGTTTTGCTGCCCTAAGGCGAGGACAAATTATTAACGGTCCAGCAGACACCAGCTGTGGTTTCATGTGGCTATTGCCACAAGAGGAACATTTGCTTTTGCATCAACTCAGTCAGTTAACCATCGACCAACGTCCTTGAGGCATGGATGAGAAGCATTTTTGACAGAAACAAAACCCAATCTGGTTTCAGGAAGCAGAACCAGCTCCCAGTCTGGCTTCAGGAAGCAGAACCAACTCCCAGTCTGGTTTCAGGAAGCAGAACCAGCTCCCAGTCTGGTTTCAGGAAGCAGAACCACCTCCCAGTCTGGCTTCAGGAAGCAGAACCAGCTCCCAGTCTGGTTTCAGGAAGCAGACTCCCTCTCTACCTTCAGATCATCTTCAAACATTTTCGATCCTGATAAATCTTCTAGTTAGGTCTGTCTTGGTGACCCTCATCCATCCCTTTAGTCCTGCTGCTATAGGCCGAGGCTGCTGGAGGACGTCCCATGATGCACTGGGGGACGTACCATGATGCACTGGGGGACGTCCCATGATGCACTGGGGGACGTACCATGATGCACTGGGCTCCTCTCTGCTCTCGTAGAAATACCTCCCCCCCAGTCCTTCCTGGTTCTGGTCCTGATGGCGGGTTTCCTTCCTGGTCCTGATGGAGGTTTTCCTCCACTGTCTTCTCGTGCAGCTCAGGATGGAGGATTGAATCAAGATCCAATCCTTTGGTTTCCTTAGCTATGTCATTGGTTTATATGAACACAGTAATTATAACTTGGGACTTATGTGGCTCATATAATGGATTTATTTTAACTGGATTGTAAATGGACGATAATGAACTGGATTGAATTGGACTGTCTGTAAAAGTGAATTTAGATGACTTTGTTGTGAATTGGCTCTGGATAAATGAAGCTGAATTGAAATTAATTCAATTTAAATTGTTTGCGACCGTCATGAAATATTTTGTAATTGGGTTTGAAGGAAATAAGATCACAGTGTTGGTAAGACTTCTACAGTCTTGTCCTAATTCAGACAAAAGATGCATGTTAAATTTAATAATGCTGAGAATATCACTGAGACTTCTTTAGTCTGACTTGGTGCTAACATGGGTGATATGATCACAAATGAACATGACTAAAAGCAGGTATGGATGGACACTATCACTATCATGTCCTTACAGTGGTCTGATGGGTCCTTGACCACGTTGAACATGTTCTAACCAGATAAGACTCCCAGCAGTCAGCAGAGTTTCTACTAGGATGTTTTCTCAAGGCATCAGTGTCCAGGAAAAAAAATAAAATAAATAGATTTTAAAAAGCAGCGTTTTCTGCTCCTCCAACCTGGTGTTTTAATTAAAAGGTTTAGCTTAAAGTGGAGCATCAGAACAACAGGGGAATGTGTTGTTGAGCATTACAAAATGCAGTTTGTGGATGCATAACAGGCTGGAAAGTTGTTTATTATTTGCAAATATTCAAGTTTTATGCCAGAGACTGAGATTTAAACCAAAATGTTGTGCATATAGCTTTTGACAAACAAGGGACAACACACCCTCAAATCACACATTTAAGGCAAATGACATGGGATGACAAGTGACCTGTGCAGGCATGGCAAGGCCAATGAAAATGTTTTAATTGTCACTTTATTAATCTACCTCATCTTAAGGGGAAAACATGAAGCGAGATGAAATAATTGCACCATTATATTTGATTACCAGACCCCTTTTTGCATCAAAAAACTTCTTTCAAACTTCTATTTGAAAGCAACCAATGTACTTTCTGCATTTTATGTTGTGTTGATAAATACGTGAAACAGCGAGTAGAGAATCATCCATTCATTCACCAAGTTACTGTCATGCTATACATAAACACTGTAAGGATTCTGGTTTTTCAGGCTTTACTGTCTCAAAGCACAGGGCTGCAGTGTTCCCAAACTGTGTTTCCAGATTTATTGTTATGCTCCTTGTCTGTATACAGCAATAAAGTAAAAAAGCAGGGCAGATGAAGCATGCATGAATATTCATTCTGTTCAGTTTTATGTGTAGAACATGCATATGATCAAATGCCAACACCCAGGTAAAGTGTTGTTACTTCCAGAGATTTGTGGCCCATATTATCTGCTTTAGTGGCCCATTATGTATGCTTAATATCACATTGTAAATCAGCAAGGTAATTTTCCACCACTGAATGGGCAGGACATGTACAGTAGCATCACACTGCAGAGGAGGGGGTGTGTAAAGAGGAAAGCTGTAGAGGAGAGGCAAGGACAAGATAAAGGGCCTCCTCTACAGTGACAATTTAAAAAAAGGATAAGGGCAGCAACAAATAAAGAGCCACATATTTCCCTCAGGAGTTGGTGGAGCACAGAAGTTAAAAGACAGGCAACTAGGCAATGGGTTGAATTCTTAATTTAGCATGGAAAAAGCATGAATGCATCAAATTAATTCTTATGGTTTGTGTGTGTGTTTCTGCATTTGCAAATGTTTTACTGGCTGATCTCAATGCACCAAACAGGACATAAAGTTTTAATAAAACCTGGAAGGTTTTTCATGGAAACCTGCTCAGGATTCCATGAAAAAAACAACCCAATTCGTCCGCCATGCCGGGAGTAGATGTTTTACAACAAAGGCTCAAAAACTATGAAATTTTTACAATTTCTGGACTATGAATCCTATGATTGATAGTCCAGAAATTGTAAAAATTTCACAGTTTTTGAGCCTTTGTTGTAAAACGTCTACTCGCTGCACAAATGTCTCGTGTGGACACATTTGGGCAGAGGACAGTTCTATAACTGTCCTCTGCCCAAATG
>JBBBVU010000015.1:30364043-30374239 GCA_037177055.1 Atherinosoma microstoma | reverse complement strand
CCCTTTTAACAGGTAGGAACCTCCAGCAGAACCCGGCTCAGGGAGGGCGGCCATCTGCCTCGACCGGTTGGGTTGGATAACAGTGCAATGAAAGAACATATTTTGGTCCAAATCAGAGGGAACAGACACCTGCTGGTCCATATAGAAATACTAAGCACTGATTACACCTATGACAACATATCAGAGGTTTAGGTGAATGATAATAATAATATAAATACTCTAGACTTATTAAATAATGTGCTGGTGTGCTGCACAGGAAGAGGGCATCACAGTGCTTTAGACTTACAGAAATCATTCATTGCTGACCATGGCTGAATATGCTGTATACATACACATATATACGTACACATACAAATTGCTAAGAGTACTGTGAAGCTGACCAAGTCATCTTGTTAAGGTCTGCTGATCTCCACAGAGGGCCCCTAAGCAATTAACCAATGGCCAGCCAATACAACCAGCCTAAATTGAATGGGAATTAAAAGAGAAAAAAAAAAGTAGAAAAAGAATTAGAAGGAGAAAAAAAATGAAAAGAGGCAGGCAGATGGAAACAAATGATAGTGGGATCCCAAGTGTGGTCATAGGTGCAGCCAATCGATTGGAGACAGATTACATCTCTCTCGCTCTCTGTCTTTGTCTTCCCCCTTTGTTTCTCTCCCTCTCCCGGCTACCTCTCCCTTTTTCAAACTCATTTGATGTAATGGAAACACTTCAAAAAAAGAAGCCTACCTTGCAGAAGCATTCGATGAACATTAAGCTCGCTCTGCAGTGTTCAGAAACGGGCACACATAGTTATTCAAAATGTCCAACAGAACCTCAGCCTGAATAGGAATTAAATCGGATGCATTGCAATCATATGACACAATAAAAACATTAGATAAAAACCTTTATAGTACATTTCAAGAAAAAAATGTGAGCCATTGTGTTAAAAGCCAGCATTAGTTCATACTGTATGTGTCAATAAAATACACTTAAATTGGCTCAAAGACTGAAACAGAAAAAAAATACACAACAGTGGTGCAAACATGCCCAATCAGCCACCCTGCACAAAAAAAACAACCATTCAGCCGCTGGGTTTTAGCATTATTGATTGTCAGTGTAACTCATTTGGACTGTTCTGGTCCATAACGTTGAGAAACTTTATGTGGATGTGTGTTCATGTGTGACTTATCTGAGCAGCACTGGAAAAAAGCAAAATGGTGTTTTCCAGTCACTGACCAGCTGTTTGGATGTATTGGGGAATAAATAGGAATGGAAAGACGATGCTTGTGTAAGACTGGGAAACATGTTGATAGCAAGAGATGTACGCTGGGCGGGAGGCTCCAGTATGAGACCGTGGGCTCAGAACGAAGGAGTGACACAACAGAGAGTTGGCGATCTAATGACGTGGAGAAGGGCTGTGGCAGAATAATATCAGTCTATTGTGTATCTTTTTGAGTTTACCAAGAGAAAAAATGGGACTGCACTTTGGGATTCAAAGAGACTCAAATAAAGACTGGTGGAGATTTTATCTGAACTGCACACTGTAAAGACAAACATTGATTTTCATAGAATATATTTAGTGGAATAAATGCTGTTCACTTCTATTAACAACAAATTAAATCGATTGAATGAAATGTTGTACTTTTATTTTGGAAGCTAAGTAATAGTTTTTTTTCCCTGTTATTTTATTTATCATTTTGTTTATCTGTACATTCATTGACTAGTGATATATAGATATATAAATATGTGAACATGAGGTAAGGATCAACAAACACTGAAATCCTTAGCCTATCAAACCCCAGAAAACACCCCCTCCCCCTCCAGAAAGAATTTCTTTTTTTAAAGTTAATAAGAAAAAATAAGCTTAGTAATAGTTGAAAGTACTTTTTTGTTTTTTATTTTACTCATTTGGTTGACCAATAATGGAAATAACACAAGGAAGGTTTCTATTGATTTCAGTTAGAGGTAAAAATTTGAAATAAATCTCATGTTACATTTGTCTGGAAAACTTGAATTTGAGGTAAACTCAAATAGAACAGACGACAAGAAGATTGGTACGCGGACCGACTCTAACTGTCTACGTTAGTCATAATCGATAATATATTAATGTAGTAATATATTAGTTTAGTATTGTTAATATATGGGTCAACATAGTTCGTATTTTAGCAGACTGGGACATAGTGTATATGTAACTGTCATGTTAAGATTGTTACCATGGTTACACAATCAATTCAGCTGAGATAGAAATATGCTGTTACTGTAGTAGTGACATTTACAGACTGTCATTGAACGCTTCAGAAGAATAATCAATGCAGTGATTGATGGCGCGTCTCATTTAAAGTCTCTGATTGGCTGGAAGTTAAGGGGGCAGGACTCTGCAGCTAATAGCCGTTAGCGGCTAGTAGCAAAGCTTTTTGTTTGATTATTTTTGGCGTTGTTGCATCCCACAGTCGTCTGTCTGTTAAATCATCAACAACACTGGATCATACTTTAAGATTTGTAACTTTATACTAATTAATTACCTAATGCAACCATTTTCCTTTCTCCTGAGTCCATGCAGTTACAGAGCAACTACTTTAACATCAATCAGAACAAAACAACTTATGAAAAGGCTGTTTTGTTCTGCCTGAAATCCAAGACTAGGAAGTAGAATCCAAGTCAAAGTGTGGTCAGATGAACCAGAGTAGCTGAAAATGAACTCATCAGCAGTGGACTTCCCACCGTGTGCCCAGTGAGACTGGATTCCTGTGACTCATCATCCTGGAGCTGCATTGATAACTAACAATGATAATTCCTCTTCATCAGGGCCACCTTCTAGTACCGGGTCATCCTCTTCATCAGGACCACCTTCTAGTATCGGGTCGTCCTCCTCATGAGGACCAACTTCTAGTACCGTGTCGTCCTCTTCATCAGGACCACCCTATAGTACCGGCTCGTCCTCTTCATCAGGACCACCTTCTAGCACCGGGTCATCCTCTTCATCAGGTCCACCTTCTAGCACCGGGTCGTCCTCTTCATCAGGACCACCTTCTAGTACTGGGTCGTCCTCTTAATCAGGACCACCCTATATTACCGGGTCCTCCTCTTCATCAGGACCACCTTCTAGTACCGGGTCATCGTCTTCATCAGGACAACCTTGTAGTATCGGGTCGTCCTCTTCATCAGGACAACCTTGTAGTACCAGGTCATACTCTTCATGTACCAGGTCTAACCTCCTTTTCAATTCTTGGTGTAATAGATCCAACAAGGTGATGGAAACATTCCTCAGAGGTTCTGCTCCATATTGACATGATAGCATCACATAGTTGCTGCACATCCATGATGAGCATCTCCTGTTCCACCACATCCCAAAAGTGAAATATTGGATTGAGATGTGGTGACTGTGGAGGCCGTTGGAGTACAGTGAACTCATTGTCATGTTGGAGCTGAGCTTTGTGACATGGTGCATTATGTGATGTGACTGAGAAGCGAGTATTTGGATAAATGTGAGATAACCAGGAAAGCCAACATGACAATATTAGTGGATCTGTATTCTATGGCTTCTCGTTTCATTGGCCAGAAACAGTTCATGGACCTCCAAATTAAATGTTTTTTTGCTTAGTGGGATTTATTATTGTTAATAAAATTCCTTTTATCTTTACGGATACTGTAAAGGTAACTCTGGGCTTTTAATTCCAACCCAGGACTCCAGACGATGGAGGATGTTGAGGTCAACAGTGTCAACTTAAATTTAATTTGTTTTGTTGTGTTTTTGCCTCTAATGGCCTTTATCTGTCAAGTTGACAGAGAAAGGAAAGTTGGCAGGGAGCTGGGGTGACATGAGGTAAAGAAGCTGCAAGACTCAAACCTGTGGCAGCTGGAAAAGGACCTTCAGCCTCTCAACATGTGCTGCCTGTCATACCAGCTGAGCTACCACGAGTCCAACTTTCCTGCTGTTGTAGTTTTGTATTTGTTTTACTTCAGATTCTTGAATCCAGTTGATCTAGTTATTGATCTATCAAACCGATTATGCCCTCCTCGTCTGCTTTGGTTTTTGTTTGTTTGTTGTTGTTTTTACTGTTAAAGTAAAAACAATTTAATGCCAGAATTCTGATAAATGTTGTTATTAAGATACTTATATCTGCAAGATTTGGACTTTATTTCACCAACCTGCTTTTACTGTATTACAAAATATAAATAAAAAGTAAAATGAGCTGATAATGTGATTCTAAATGTTTGAGGCTTTCAGGCTAAATGAAGAACTTGACTGAGAAATGTTTCCTTCATCACCTTTGGCTCTGTCATATTTCTCTACGTTAGTCTGGAATTAAGGTACACCATCCTGGGTTGTGGATGACCAAAGTTATCTGACTGGAGTAGTATCTAATAAATGCCAAACATGTTTCCCGACCACTCTTCCAGTAAGCCTGAGCTCTGGCGAATGTTTGGCTGACAGTGTAGTCTGCTGTGGAGCTCTGCAGCTCCTCCACTGTTACCTTTGTCTCCTTTCTTACATTTCCGATTAATTCTCCCCCCCCCAGCCTGGTGCATGACTTATGGTGGTCTGCCCTTTCTTGGCAGGTTTGTTGTGGTCATCAGATGCACTTCCGAGGAAGCAAGTGAGGCAAAGCCTTGTCAGAATTTTCACAAAAAAAGGAAAATAAAAGCTTGACTTGATGAAAACAAACATCAAGTTTGAGAATTCTTGTTTATGTTTAATAAATGTTTTGCCAAAAATGCCAAAAAACAGCTTTGACCAGAAAATAAATAAATGTATCAGAATTCACTTAATTGTCTGATGGTTGGGATAAATTCTGTAACTCTTACATAACACAAAAAACTAACAAACATTAACCCTTTCAATCCTGTGACTGTTTTTTAGACTTCAGCTACCATCTCCATAATGAAACAAGTGAATCTCTGCAACCAGTTGCATTTAATGGTTTCTACGATGCATCGCGATGCGGACATGGATGATTCTGCATCGATGCCACAAAACACAATGGATTATATGTAATGAAACGTAAATATTCTGATCTATCCTGCTGCAACAGCCCAGCAGATAACAGTCTCCATAGTAAAATCAGAGTTTTGAAACCTTTACTTATGAAAACTAAGCAGACACACAGAAATTACACCAGTATCTCACTGGAAATACATTCATTGTTTCAATGAAATCACGTAACATTACACATCAAAATGTATAAAAAACCAATAAGTTAGCTTAAGGCTAACATTTATGGAAAATACCATTGGCAAGCTAGCAGTTAGCATGTGCAAATGGACAAAAGGGATTAAAACATCTTTATCCACCAACAATATTCTCTGTGTTCATTTACAGATTGACTAGAATACTTACAGGTATGAAAATGAAAAACATCTTAACTTCGTCTGAACTGACTACGGAAAAACTGAAGGGACAAAACAAACTGCTTTACTGCAGAAATCTCACCACTAGAGAGCTGCTGAACCATTTCTGATAACAGAACATCACAGTATAGTAATGAGAATAATAAAGTTCAATAATAAGTGATATAAGAATACATTTAAAAAAAGTATATAGTCACCAAAAATCTCCGTTTTGAAACCCTGAGCCACCTTAAAAAACAATCGGACTTGTTATACAAATACAATGGCCCAGAATACACTGGAATTAAGAAATTCCAGTGAATCAGACATCTGCCTTACTTAAACAGGTGTGCCGTCCCAAGTACAGCTCTTTGCCTTCTTCCATGTATCTGATTTTCCTTTCTTTTTCTTTTGTTTCATATTCTCCATCCTTAATTTTTTTAATAAACCTCAGTTGCACACTCCATCGTCTACATCGTCTACCAAATTGTTCAATCTTAGCCGCCTGCTCCCGCCCAATGCAACCTTAAAAACCGCCCGCTCACGCGAGATTTGCGTTGGTTCCCACAGGACCCGTAGGATCCCAGTCCCAATGCAGGGCTCTATTGCACAGCCCTAGCAACCACTAGGTGTATTTGAATACTTATGGAGTCATAGAAAATATGTAAATATCAGTATATGTGTTACCGCTGAAGAATAAATGAAGGTGGCACATAGTACAAATGATAAAAGTCTGAGGCTTGCCTAAAAACATCCTTCCATGATGAATATCTGTTTGGACTGATACAGCTGTAGCTCTAACCTCTATCACAGAGTTACTCATTCTGGTCTCATTCTGGGCTGCAATCCAGCAGGTTTTCCATGTATCCCGGATCCAACACACCTGGCTGAAATTAATGAGTCATTGTGCAGAACTTGATTGGCTGTTAGATCCATTAAATTTAATTCAGGTGGGCTAAAGCAAGAAGACATTGAAATCCAGCTGGATTGCGGCTCTCGTAGGAGCTGAATGAATAACCCTGCTCTATCAGGTCAGAGAACATCATCTCTGCAAAGATCAACTCTAATATAGTGAAACAGATCTAGATGAGAGGTTTTAGTCCAAACAGTTCAGCTGAGGTCTCTGAAATAGTCATTTTGGTACAGTTTGGTACCATCTGTTCTCCAAGTCCACCAATTGGGGGACCTCAGGTTTTAAAAGGCTAAACTTCTCATGCACCACTCATAATGCAGCTTTTATAGTGACCTTATAAATGTAGTCTACAGGTAACAAATCAGTGGAGCGGGACAGTCAGTCACCAAATCCTTTCTGACAAAAGAAAAAGAGCTGAATAAATTCTGAACTTCTGCAAATTAAGAAAGATGCGTGTCTTAATTGTGCATGACCCAGAAGACTACAGGAGTAAAACTCCTTTAGTGTGAAGTCCTGATGTGAACAGCAGATTCAGCAGCTCTGGAGGAAACGGTTTCTTTGGTCTTACATTTGGTTTTGATTAAGTAGCTTGCCAACAAGCTCAATGCCCTGAAACTGATGCTAACTATTACTGTAGCAGCACTGAGACATTTGAGAACCTTACACCACACGCCCATGTAGACAAAGATCATGTGACAGTTCAGGTGCAAACAGGCTGACTTAATTGAACTAATGATGTGACTTCTGAAGCTAGCCGGTGGGATCAAACTTGAAACCCTGAGAGCAAAGGGAATAAAAACACACTCTTGCACTTATTTTCTTTTAAGATAAGTTTCACATTTTTTTTCGATAAATGCCGAGGGGTGTGAGTACTTCAAAGGCACTGTATATATCTGTAAAGTGCTGAAGCAAAAATGAGCCTTGATTTTTTTCCCCCGTAGTAGCAGGAGTGGAGCTAGAAGGGTAACCAGGGTGGCCACCTCTGAAATCTGATTGGACACCCCAGATGCCATCTCGGGTAATTGACAGGTCACTGTAAGAGGAG
Source organism: Atherinosoma microstoma (assembly GCA_037177055.1). Classification (NCBI taxonomy): domain Eukaryota; kingdom Metazoa; phylum Chordata; class Actinopteri; order Atheriniformes; family Atherinidae; genus Atherinosoma; species Atherinosoma microstoma. The sequence continues at coordinate 30,366,974 of JBBBVU010000015.1, read as the reverse complement.
GACAGAAACATCTTCAGTTTGAAATGATTTCTTAATTATTCATCCTTTAAAAATATTATTCTAGAAGAGATTTAGTTCCTGTGCAAGTACAAGTACTGATGTCATGTAAGGCTATTAGCCTGATGCTACGTAACAGTGCTAATCTAGTTCTATGCTAGCACTAGATTAGCTTTAAGCTAATGTTTTTAGTTTTTAGTGAGTGTATTTAGGGACTACACATCAACTCAGTTCATCCACATTTTCACATTGGAGCTGAAAATAAACTATAAAGATGCTCAAAGATTAGCTTAGTGCTGACTAAGCTAGTGCTACATGATCCAGTTTTTGTACCACGCTGTTTATTTTTGCTGTGAAGTTGGCCTTTTTAACATGGGAGTCTATAGGGATTGACTCCCTTTTCGAGCCAGACCATAGTGGATGAGCGGGGAACTGCGATTTTGGCACTTTTGCAGGCTTCTCATTTCTAAGCCAGAGGTTGCCGCTTGGGAAGAACACAGATCAGGTGGAGACAGACCCCAGTCCCAGTATCAGCATCCCAACAGCCCCCAATGGTAAGCTAAAGATGTTTTATTTCTCATGTCTTTCTAATAAACATTTTCTTTCATCCAAGAGTGGTAGAAAAAGGCAACAGAGTCTTTGGGGATCCAGAGATGTATGCATATTTCCTCCCAACTGAATATTATCATAATGAATCGACACAGAAGCATTCTGGGAAATAGATGCCTTCCAACCAAATCCAATGTTTAAATGTCCCTCATGGTTTAGTGGAAGGAAAATGCAGCTTCAAGCAGATATCTAAGTTCTCTTTAGCTTCAGGCTGTGCCCGTTTCGACCGGTGAAACCGACATTTACATCCACAAGACAGAAAATTTCCATGATCTGGTATCAACATCACAGCTTCATTAAGATAATTTGTTATGTTCAAATTAAGCTTCGACAGTCACTGCTTTGCTCCAGTTATTCACAAGATCGTTCACCTTTTCACTTGTTAGATATTTGTTAGATATTAGAGTTGTAAAAGTTAAAAAAAAAATAATAGTAATGGCTTCCCAGCACCTGCCCTGTCAAGCCGTGTGCTTACCTGTGTTAGGAGGCATGGCTAGAGGAATACAGGTGTCTCCTTGGCCCATGGAAGAAGAGGACAATAAAGTCTTGGCCAGGAAGGCAGAGATGGGCTGAACCAGCAAAGATGTCAGATTTCCTCCAGGACCAGCTTGAGAGAAAATGAAAGAAAGAAAGAAAGAAAGGAGACTTGAAGTGAAACTGGACTACTAATTAAAAAAAAAAAATTGAATATTACCGAGACCAGGCAAAACAGACAAAATGCTTAATTCCAGAGTTCAACCAAACAGTCACAACATTGTCAAAATCTGTCAATATGCATCATAAAAGAATGAAAATGGCGTTTACACTAAACTGAGGCTGATAGCTACCTGGCCAGAAGAATCTCAACAGATCACACAGGGTGCTGAGCCTCTAAAGAAGTCATCGGCAACTAGAAGCAGTCAGAGACCGCAGACCTCCGGCAAGCCATTTTATTCATTTATTCATTTTTTGCCAGTGATTCTGGGTATTCTTTTTAATTTAACAGCACAAATGGCAAATTTATTCACATCTCCTCACAGTAAAGAATACTTTTAAAAATTCTTGGACAATCTAATCACTTGTTTCTTATCCTATTTCTGAGATTTCCTGAAAATTTCATCGAGACTTGTCCATAACATTTTGAGTTATGTTGCTAACAGACAGACGGGAAAGGAAAGTGAGGAAGCTCAGTGAAACGTTTGGGCTGTAATAAAGTGATCAGAGTGCCGTCTGTTTATATTGTCTGATGAATTAATAATGTAGCCTAATCTGACAAATTTACTCATTAACAGTCAGAAATTTTCAGCCAACATTTCTTCCTGGCTGTTGCTGTGGCAACAGTGTTGCTTTTGGCCCGGATGATGTTTAAATTCTTCATATTTCTGAAGAATAATTGTCTGCAACTCCATTGTTAAGGATGTTGCTCTGCAGCCTGCAGGGATTCTCCATGTTGATTTGTCAGACGTTGCAGACTCCGCCCCTTTTATGTGATGCACTGATCAAGGTGGGAAAACCCTGGGTTGAATTACTGAGTTGATAACCAGCTTTGTGGTACAGCTTATTTGGATCCTGAATGTCTGGGTAAGTCAACCCAGATAACGGAGAGACAACCGGGGATGTTGATCACGCTTCGTAGTACAGGCCTCTGGTGTGCAGAATGAGATCCAAGATCTGGGGTCTCATTTATGAAGCTGTGGTACTTACAAAAACCGGTGTACGCCAATTCTAGTCAACTTTTGGGATTTATAAAAACCAAACTTGGTGGGAGAATGTCCCGACCTCCATGCCAACTCTGACCCTGCTGTACACACAAAGTCTGGAAAAATGGGAAACGGCGACACCAACAAAAAAGAATAAAAGCAAAGAAATGATGTGGAATGTCAGATATTATGTTTCACATCACATGTTATATATCAAAGTTATTTGCAAATAAAAACAAATAGAGACATACTTGATATTGATCCTTCATGCAACAGCTCACACTGGCAAAAAACTAAACAAAAAATCTAGATTTTTTATATGTGTTAATAATAAGAACCTCAACCATTAAAATCAGCCGTTATAAAATCCATTTACAGCTTAATAATAAGGCGCTCAGCAGGCTGCCATAATGTGCCAAATTAATCAAGTTCTACATTAATAATAATTACAGTTAAAATGACGGTTGTCGTGCAGAAGTGGTCATCAGTAAGGTTAAAGTCAGGGTATTTCTCCACCTAGCTGTTCTGAAAACTGAGTGATGGTTGGATATAAAAAGGCAACCCAATGCCTTTTTTTAATTCACTGATTTGTAGTTTAATAGTTGAGTCTGTGACTCAGAAAACTTGCAGCTGAGGAGTATGTAGG
>JBBBVU010000015.1:30289051-30301072 GCA_037177055.1 Atherinosoma microstoma | reverse complement strand
GTGAACATAAACACAACAGTCATGGTCCAAAGTCATTCAGGATTCACAAATGTCATAAATACAAGATTTTTCCATCAATAATGTAAGATAATACTTTATTGATCTCACAGTTGAGAAATTCACTTGTTACAACATTACAGAGGTAACACACAGAAAGGTATAGAAAGTTGGAAATGTGCAAGAATAAGATGTCAATAATAGGTAATTAAAGTAGAATAAAGGTATCTTGTGTACAAAAATAAGAAATAAGTTACTTAGAAAAAATATACAACAGGAAATTTAAAGATGAAAAATTAAATATAAAAAATAACATAAAGAACACAACCAGGATTCATGCTCTCATGATGTGTTTCGTCTGTTCATTTTTACTGAATGTGGTTGAAAATACGGTACTTAGAATAAAGTCTTAAACTGTAAACTGTAATATTGCTAATCAGACTTCAAGCTGCCTTTAGTGGATGATTTGATTACATTTCCAGGACTGTGTGCTCAACGTTTGCATTTTAATGGAAAAAAAAACTTTTTTTTTGTAACTTAAAGAACCCCATCATCTTCTAAGAGGCTGAGTTTGTGTTAACAGAAGCTATGATTTATAAAAGAATAAGTATGATGACTGTTCTCTAAATAATTATAATTAAGAGTATTACAGACTTCATTATTATAGCTTGTTATAATTAATGCACTAGAGCTGAAGAGCAACTTGAGACTTGGACTAGTTCATTTACAACTAGTCTGTTGAATTATGTAGAGCAGCATGAGAAATGCAATAAGAAGAGATTTTGGACTGAGATTTAGCATCCTTTAGTCCGTTTCTGCACCTCCGCCTGTGTTTGTAAGGGAATTTGGCTGCAGCAGCTTTTACCAAAAGAAGCATTTCTCTGTTCAATTCATCATGTTTTGGAAGATGAATGAAAGCTTCAATGAAAACAGCATTAAAACTGAGAGAAAACCTCCAACAGCAGCAGAATAACATAACTGGGCTATCCAGAATAACAAGTTCTAAATGAATGCTGTTGGTGTAATACGTTTTTCAACAACCTGTAATTTTGGAATATAAATTGTTGTGACGGTGCTTGTTTGCATTGGCGGGGATGTTTTTATGTATTTGGAAGCTGGTGGTGAATCTCAAAGATGAACTAATGTATGCATGTATAGAATGTAAAGATGAGAGCTACTAGAAGTGTGGGGAGGTTTTGGGTGATGCAATAGAACATGGAGGGATTTGCTCATAAAACTTTGGGGTGGTTGTGTGTAAGAGCTCTTATCCACTTTGCGCCTAAACTGCTATCTATGCATTTACTGTAGGGTCAGCTGAAGGATGGAGGACTCTAAGGAAAGCATTGGCAGTGCAGACTGAGGGTTGACCCAGTCGGACAACCTGACAGATTTCATCACTTCCTTGAACCACATGTTGCATCAGCATCCTGAGCTGTGCTCCCAGAATGCAGCCATTACTGAATGTTTCAAGTCTTCATTGTTGATGCCGAGAGAATTATTCACCCTGTCTAACGATGACTGAGCCCTGTTTCCACTGAGGGGTCTGGTTTGTTACAGTTTGATACCACCCGATCTCTGTTGTGTTTCCACAGCCAACTGTACTCTTATCTCGTAGTCGGGGTGAATGCAAAAGGTGGAACTTAAAGCTGTGGAAGTGCATCACCCTGACCCGGATCTGTGGATCTGTGGTATTACATAACAGACATGATGGATGAACGTGAAATCCGACCGGTACCCTTTGTATTAAAAGCTAGTATGTGAAAGTACTTGATGAGTGGCTTCATTCGCTCGGAAAGTCCAGTTCGTTTAGTGAAGTGTGAATGAACAAACACTCTGGCTCACCTACAAAGATATTTCTCGATTCGCTTCAACTGAACCAAATACAGGATGCAGAATACCATGCAAAGGATAAGGTGAGTTCAACGCAGGGTGTCTTGGGTAAACACAATCAAATCATGCACACATGTAGGTCGTTAGGCGGCTCTGGCTGGGAAAATGTCTCACGGTCAGACCTGGAAGATCTCCGTCAAAGTTCTGATAGAAATCTGATCAAGCCAAGACTGCTAGGATCTGATGCAGCTCCATGTTTTACAATGGTGGAAACACAAGTTGTCCTCCATTAACCAGTAGATGAACCAGTTTTCTTCTTCGTTGGTCATCAACAAATTTGAGCAACCATGTCACACATTTCCAGTCAAGTAGTCACACAGGAAAACAGATGCATCAATAATTGATTTATAATCACATCTTGGTCTTCTGGATTGTAATTGAATCAAATCGTGATGTGCCTTAAGACCCCCCCCCCTTACCTGGTAGGTGGGGTATAAGCCAGTTAGTGATTAATGCGTCAACTACATAACAGTGGGTTGTCGTAGCGCCGCTACACCTTCCTGGAATTGTAACAAAGAAGAATGTGACCCAGAAACTACTGAGAATGATGGACATCCAGCAGGTTGTCTTCTGTCTGTCTTCTTGTCGTGTGGCTTTAAAAAACAATAAATCCTCTGTATTTTTAAACATGGAGCTGCTTAGTTCGTATTGCTGAGTCACACAGGAAGTCATGATTCTTTCCGCCAATCAGTGGATTGCAGCGTGTCAAGCTCCACCCTTTAGGGTCGGATTGATCAGATTGTTACCTGAACGGAAGGGTCCCAGAACATTAGGAAGACTCGGATTGGATAATCTGGCACCTTTCTCAGTATTTTCCTGTGGAAATGCAAAAAAAAAAAAGTGTCCAATCTCGTACCGAGCTGGACCCGTTGGAGGAAACGGGGTTTTTGAGTGTAACTGGATTTCTATTCCTGTCTTCAGTGGAAGTCCTGAGTGATCCCTACAGATGTCTTTTGTCTTCTAGTCCAACAGCAGCAGATCAAGAGACCTGATCCAGTCTCTGATACTTTTCCTTTGTGGCACTAGTAATGAATCAGCTAGTGGTTGAAAGGATGATCCCATTTATTCTTCTGACCCTGACAGCAGAAGGCCAAACATAGTTTCATGCAAAGGGCAGCACTTCATACATCATTTCCTGACATTAGGTAAAGGTCCTAAACTCTCATACCACCTAAATCTCAGTTTGTTTCTGTGGAGATGTCAGGTTTTACCCCAGCGTTCCTCACCTGGGGCCTCACGTTGCATGTACAAAAATCATCATACACCAATTCTAGTCAACTTTTGGGATTTATAAAATCAAACTAGGCAGGAGAAGTTCCTACCTCCATGCAAACTCTGACCCTGCTGTATGCACAGAATCTGGAGAAATGGGAAAAGGCGACACCAACGGCAAAAGAATAAAAGCAAAGAAGTGATGGGAAATGTGAGACATTATCGTCCACATCATGTTATATAAATTATTAAAGTTATTTGCAAAAACGAATAAAGACGCATAAGATAATGATACTCCTGGGAGTGCATCTGCTCACACACTTACAAAGAACAAAATAATATGTTCTTTTGTGGCAGGATGTAGTAGGGCCCGGGCAGTGATTGAACCTACAACCTCCCAGGTGAAAGTCATGCCAGTCAGCCAAATGCATATCCCTGTGGCCAAGTGATCAATCGGAGACAACAAAACTGAAATAAATTTACAGCTAAATGATAATGCAGACAGCAGGTTGCCATAATGTGCCAGACAAATTACGTTTTACATTAATAATAATTATAGTTAAAATGACGGTTGCTGTGCAGAAGTATACTCGTCAGTAATCAGGGCCTCCACCTGTAGCTGTTCTGAAAATTAAGTGATGGTTGGATATATAAAGAGGCACCTCAATGCACAAAGACTCACAATGGCTTGTCTGGCACTGCTCGAAGATGTGGCTCATGGGAGACCAGTAAGACTTAATGGCTCAAGACGATGGCTCATGAACTAGTTCCGACTTCCGCGTACCGTGCCCTCGGACCTCTGCCATGCTTCAGAACACAGGCATTACAGAGGAGGAACCACATCGTGCCAGTGTCCCTCTGCAAGTAGCCTACCTGCTGACAGGTCGGGGATATCCCAGCCAACCTTCAGCCGTATGATGCCAGACGTGTTAGAGGGATCATTGGTTTGTCAAAACAGAAACTACATTAACTGGCCTTACACTGGGGATGAACAGGCAAGCTGAGCTGCAACATCCTGTTTCCCCAACATAATCAGTGTTATTGCACTGATGTGTCAATAAGAACACCAAATGATAATGAATGTAACTTTATATTATATTAAATACTATATTATATAGCCTATCATTATATATCAGCTATAATTTGTTAAATAACAGGAAGTTGAGATTGACGCAAATAGCAAAATATTGTCAGATTATGTTCGCTGTCAGACTTGAACCTGCACCTGCAAAATTGTAATTCAGGGACTTCATCACTGATCTACAGAACACAAAAAACCCCTAACAGAATCTGCCAAAAAAATTTTAATGGGGAGAGGAATGTATTTAGTCTGAAGGGAATTCGTCTAATCAAATGGCTGGATTAAACACCATAATATATTACAGTCATCTCCTGAATGTGCAGAACGTTTTAATATCTTAATGGCTGAAGTGGCACTGACAGCCTTTGCCACCTGCTGCCACTCCTCTGCCTTTCTGTTCATGCCGTGCTCACCAAACAAACATTTTTACGTTTAGCAACTTGTTCCATGATGATCTCAATCTCACGTTCTGAAAAAATCTGCTTTTTCCCTCTTTTCCCCTCCTGAGCCATCATGGAAATGATATGATGAATATTTATCATTGGCGTCCACCTGACCTTCTATAGTCACCACATGGGGTGGGCAAGGCGCTCCCTCAAGTGCGCCGACTTTAGAGTTGATTCTGATTTATAAACGGAAACAGAAGAGGGACGTACGTGCGCTCTTTTTATAAATCTGGAAATTCTTTTGTGCCGCATGTCCTGTTTTCCCTACGTACACCACCAGTAGTCATCTTTCCTACACAGTGTTTTATAAATGAGGCCCCTAGAGTTTACATGTGACCAGGATGGAAGCAGTCTGGGGTCAAATCTGCGTCTTTTCCTCTGTTTGCATGGCCAGAAACACTCTATTCTGAATAAGAAATTCCATTTTCATTGATTCTTTTCCAATTATGCCCAACAGCTGATGGACAGTGTTAAGTCAGGACGTTTTCCCAACCTCACCCGTGATATTTTTAATACCTAACTCTAACATGTACTATTGAATGCCTTAACCGAGACGTTTGTGACATGAAAAACAGCAACACAGAAGAAAAATCCCCTTTTAAAAATCTGTGCAAAGCATAAAATAAAATTTGAACTCCAATATTTGACCTCACCGTCTCTGTACCATCACATCCAACTCATTCAACCTCCTAAAGCAGACTCTCATATGATCACAAGATTTGTGAGAAGACATAAGACACATGTTTAGATCCAGTTTTCATGACTCTTTCAGGTTTTACCATGAGACTGAGACACATGTAAGCACATAAAGTCCTCTCACTGAGTGTGAAATATCCAAAGATAGATCTTCACATGTGCAGCAGACAGCAATGGGAATTCAACCAAAGGACAGAGAATAATTGGAGATAAAAATGTGAAGGGAGAAGACGGCGAAGCGGACAGGGGAAGGCGGAGGACAAGTACTTCTCTAGCTGTGTTGAATTAGTCAGAAGCTGTTTCCCACAGTCTGCTCCCTGAAAGACTTAAAAGTGAGCATTTATAAAGCTACAGCGAGCTTCTGGAACATGTGAGACGCTGAGACACATAATGAGGCCAGTGGTTTATCTCATCTTCAGCTCTGTCATTTACATCCAGCTGAATTTTTAAAAAATGACATTTTCTTTATTATTAACAATTTATGTCAAAATATGAATATTATAAACATATATCAAACAATGCCTTTGATTTAGTTAAAAACAAAAACAAAAAAGGAATAAAAAACACAAATTTGTAATAATAACACAGCACAAATTATGATAAAAAGTTTCAAACCAGAATAACAGAAGAATGGTGTTTAATAACTGTAGCCATGGTAACACTAAAGGACGACCACTGGAAGACTTAGTTTAAGTGACTTAAAAAAAGAAAAATATATATTTTGTTCAGATTTTCTTGAGGAGGTGATAGTTGGCTGATGAGCTTCTTTAGGCTTCAGTGGGTTGTGTAATAAATAGGGGTGGGAATTTAACGTGTTAATAACAATAAATTAATTTTTCAAAAAATTAACACATAAAAAGAATTTACACGTTTAATCGCAGTTTAAACTCCAAAAAACAGAATTTACAGCAGGGACACAATAAAAACCTGCAGGACACCGGCCCTCGAGGACCAGGATTGAGGATCCCTGATCTATACTGTTGTTAAAATTTTTATTTTTTAAATTTCTTTAAAATGGTATGGGTCAAAAATGACTCAAAACGCCCCCTACAGGATAAATCCTGTTTTTGCTTTTGTGATGTAGAGCCGTTCCGGATGCTCCCATATGTCACGAGAAAATAAAAAAAAAACTCACTGCTCCCTCCCTCCAGATGCAAAAAAAGGCGGAACCGCTATTTTTTGAGAATGATCTGCATCTCTATCCATCTCTTGCCTGAGCTGCTGACTGTCATTCAAAAGTTTCTCCCGCCGACTCTGCCCCCTGTGGACACCCCCGTCCCCTGAACCTCCACACTTCCCATCCCCACACCTCGCAGTTTGGCAGTGGGTGGAGTTGCACAAAAAGTAAGGGGTGTGTCTATTATCTCATTCAGTCAACCATAAAAATCCATTTAAATAAAAAAAAAATTGCTTTATGAGGCAACTATTGTTATGCAATTAATCCAGATTAATCAATTACAGAGCCTCTAATTAATTCGATTTTTTTTTAGAATAAAGTCCCACCCCTAGTAATAAAACCATGCTACTTTTGTACATGTGTGTCCACCTCCTTATTATCTCCATGTGAGGCTGAGTACCTCAGGTTTGAAGACCATCAAATACAGCAAGTTTCCCTTTCTCTACTTCACTGATTAATATCTAAACTTTACTTTTAGTGAAATCACTCTTCTTATTTGTCAGTGCCTTCCTTATCATTTCTATTTAGGTAATAGTAAGAGCTTGAATAAAGTCAACTGTCATATGTTTCTTTGTTCATGAAGGTGTTCCACTCATGCTAAAGGGTTCTTCAGTTCTAACCAGTTGGTGGAGAGTTGTTAAGGTCACATGGTGTCAGTGTCTCAGCTGACCGTTCTATTGGTCGTTCAAGTCATCATTTACTTGTATCACCAAAACTGTTTTGCTCCTGTCAAACTTTCCATCAATCAGGAGCAGCCAAAGATCAACAAGTGAGAAGAAAGTTCCAGAAGAAAAATAATGGTCCTCTATGGCTGGAATAAAGCCAAAAAGCTGAGATGGTGTTGGTTTAGTGAGGATAGGAGGTAAATAGTAGCAGAAATAACTGGAAATAAGGAAAAATTGTAAATATGTAAATAGTTACTGTTGTGTGTTTGTTTTTCTCCTGAAAGCCAAGACTTGAGAGAATGATGTTGGGATGAGAAAAGTCTTGGTCACTGTTGATCTGTGTGTTATTTTTTCAAAGTACTGTTAGTAATAAATTCTGTTTTCTTTTTCTAGTTGGCCTTTATGGTGCTATATCTATTGATACATTCATTTTATATCTTTTTAGCCTCATAATCTGGCAACTGAGGCTGTCTTGAAAACATCATGTTGTCATGGTGACTGAGATTAAAAGGCTTCTACATATATTAGAAAAAACATGTGGACCAAAAATAACAAAAAGTGCCCTGGGGTTTTAAGGGTAAACTGGCGTCATGCTGGTTTTAAACCTTATTCTGCCACTATCTCTTCATATAGCCGTCTCTTTCTGACCTCCTTCCTCAGCTGCTTCTTTCAGTAGCCATGTCAAACTTCCACACATTAAGGTCTGAATGACCCTGCCTGGTTCTCCTCTGCAGAAAGCTCTGCCCTGCTTGGCTCAGCCCTTCAGCCCTGGTTAACTGCAGCCAATCCCTGCCCTGACCCCTGCTCTTTGCCGCTAAACCTCAGCTCCCCTCGGGCCATTAACTTAACACACTTTCCAGCTCCAATCTGTTAATAAACCAACATGTTCATACATGAGCTCTTGGGTTCTCATTTTTCTTATTAATTCCATTTCAGACCTGCACTACTATTTACTCATCCAGTGGAAAGTGAATGCTTCAATGTTATGTACGAATAATACACCTGGTGCTTTTCTGTGACTTAACCAGCCATCTTTCTCAGACATTATTGATCCATAACGAGGCATTAGTCTGAATCCAACAGATCCCATTACACAGTTCATAACAGCAGTTAAAGCTTTCCTCCTCCATGTGTTGACCTCCATCCATCTACAGCATCAAGTCAGTTTTTACTGCTTCTTAAACTAAAGAAACGTGCTTTAGCTGCATCTTACAACACATTTGAACCACTCTGACATTTTCTTTTCAGGCACAATGCTCGCTATTTGTAGCTCCATGCAAACTCTTCATGGCAGAAGAGAAACCTGTTCACTGTCTGAGGACTAAGAGGGATGTTACAGGTCCTGTGCATCCCCATCTGAGATAGGTGGCCCTCAGCTGCAGGAAAACACCACATTGTTCTTGATCAAGAAATATGCTGCAGATGTGTCATTAACCTCTTTATGCTTCTTGTCGCAAATGTGTAAAAAGAAAAACACTTTTGGCTTGTTTGTATTTTTTATCTAATAAATCTATTTTATTTATTTATTTGTGTTTATTTACTATTATCTATGTCTTCATTTTTGTATTATTTATTTTCATTCATTCAATAATTGTAATAATTTTATTTAATAATAAGCTGTATATCAATTTGCAGTCTTTTTAATTTTTCAGATTTTTGTTACTGTATTTATTTTCTTATTACATAATTGTAAATAAAAAATGGTGTTTCTGGGATAAATCCTCACAGGTCTCACTGAACATTCAGCAAGCTGAAACATGTAGAAATGTTGCGTGTTCAGCTGCTACATCCTATATTTTACACAACCGCGTGTGCTGAGGAACTGTAATAATGATGTGACGTGTTGTTGGGAGGAAACTGTGACTCTGTAAGGACGGTTATACGATAACACACTCAGTGTACTGTCCACTGTTCCTCTCTCAGTCAATGTCACAGGCATCTGAGGAAAGAGAGCCTTGTGGGACTTTAACACAATTATAAAGCATTGCATATTGTTGCATATCTCATGGTTAAAAATGTCTTCAAGCAACTGATTTGAGTACACTAAAAACACAAATTGTCTTTGTGAACGTGCAGTCTCAACAAAACAAAATAATTACTTCATTTATAATGAAAATCAAGATGATAGTCATACCTATTTAATAAGAGAGCTACATTAAATATAAGCAGGATGGTTAAAGGCATCTTGTTATATTGTTAGATGACAAAGAGCTCAAAACCTTCCAAATTAAATATGTTCACTTTATTTGTGATGTAAAATTAATCTATTATTCTTTAAATTTTGGATTTATTCAGACATGTTTTAGGGTTCTCCGTTTTCTGCTCTGCTTGACGTCTCATCCTTTCTGTGCTCAGTAAGTGGGTTGCTATTGTATCTCCTCAGGTTAGTGTGGGTGTTTTATTTAATATTTCATAGACCCAAATGTCTTATTTGCTTGGGTTTCTCATATTAATGTTAGGTTTTTCTCTTAAGTGATCTTTCCGTATCATCACTCTGTAGCTACAACATGCTGCCAAAACACTGGTTAGCTTCAGGGTTTCTGTGTAACTCTCCTCACTTTTTGAAAAGCATTTACTAGAGAATACAGTACGATATGTTCGTGGGCAGTCACACTGAAGCGTAGAAATGCTGGACAAATACAATACTTTTACTAAATCACTGCAATGCAGATAAGAAATAAAAACAACTTTTGATTTGAGTCTAAAGACCACAGCAGAAGCTGTTACTGGGCTTTTATATTGTTCAGACTTTCTGAAAGATGTATTACATTATTGTCTAAATCTGTTCACTGTTACAATCAGTGTTTTAACAACCTTCTATTGATTTAATGCCATGTTTCCAAAGGTTATATAATAAACTTGTCAGGCTGCAGTCCTCCTACAAACATCATATGTGGAAGAAGAGGGACACAGCATGGAGGGAAGAGTGAAGGAATGGCAGCTGTCCATTGCAGCATCAGTAATGCCCAATTTATTGGATTTATCTTGCACAGTGAGAAAAAAAGTGATAGGAATGATAAAAACTCGGTCAGTTCCCGTGTTCCATCTGTTCCTGTGCCGGTCCATACATGTTTTATTTTCTTTGCTAACTAATCATGTGCTGTCTTGCATGTTCTTACATTTTCTTACAGCTGTGACCGAATGGTCTGGAGGCTCTACAGGGACACTGCTATCTCCCTTCACTTGATGGATAACATCCTCCAGTGAATGTGTACCTTACCGGGAGAATATTCTTCTCTTTGTAGATGTTCACGTCACCTGGGATGCTGCTTGTGTTTTTTCTCAGTCCTTTATTTACTAGTCCTATGGGTCCTACAGCAACGGGATCAGTCTCAGGTGGAAATTCAGTCTATGCTATATGCTATACTTCATGACTTCTTTTGTACTCTCTTTTTGTTGTTTTAGTCATTAGATATACTCAAACTAAACCACAAAAGAAAGTAAAACAAATTTCCAACTGTTATTTAGTGGATGCCTTACAACAGAAAAAGGCTGAGAAGCTCACGGGTCTGAGTTTAATAAAGGTGGTAAATGTAGTTTAGCCACCTCTGTTAGGATGCATGTGTGCAACATCACAGAAAGTACAGGTGAATATACAGGTCAGAGCTTCTCATTGGATAATTCCTGCATGGATGATGATGTTTCAGCTGCAACAAGTTATTTAACACCAGCTGATGCAATGAGCAGCTTCCCCTTTTTCAAACAACCATGTGGAAAGACATCCCCTGGAAAAGATGTTAGTCTGTTCCAGAAGGATTAGATTATCGGCATCAAGTAGAAAAAAAATCTAAGGAGGTAAATAAAGTACAAAAACTGGGTTTTAAAAACTGCATGATTAAAATGTGTTTATCTTAAAATAAAATAAAAATCAAGTGAAAAAATCTGGAAAAAAAATAATAAAAAGAAAAAGACTGGGGAAAAAATGAAACGTAATTAAAAATTAAACAAATAAATAACAATTAATAAACAAAGATAATTAATAATGTGAAAATGAATACATAAATATGAGTGAATAAAAGCAAATAAATAAAATAGCATAAATTAGTTAGATAAAAAGAAATAAAATAAACAAAGGCCATGGTTACACATTTGGGACACCAGGCATGAAGGGGTTAAGTTGTCAGGCTCCATTAAAACCAGCGGTTTTCCCAAAAAAAACAATATTCAGATGACCGAGTGAATGGGCTTGTTGCACAACTCCACTACTTCCTGAACTTAATACAGCTCCTTTGTTTCCTGTCTCTCATTACTGGACAACCTGATTAATCCAGGTGTGTCTGGCCGTTGATATAGTGGTTACACGGCCATATTCCAAGATGACAACATAAGGATTCAGATTGTCAAAGATTGGTTCAGGTCTAGGTTCAGGTCTAGGTTCTGGATTCACAGGGCTCAGATTGTGCAAGAGTGGTTCAGGTCTAGGTTCAAGTCTTGGTCCAGGATTCATGGGGCTCAGACTGTGAAAGAGGGGTTCAGGGAGCATCAGACATCATCTTCACACATGGACTGGCCACCACAGAGTCCAGACCTTCTAGAAGCACTATTGAATTTAAACCCTGATGACGGCGAATTCCGCATCCATCCTCATCCTACCTGCACTCTGAGCTCTCTCCAGTCAGTAAACAAAGTGTTGACTCCTGTCTTATTTTTTGCTGTGTCCCTTTCTCTCTTTCTTTCCCTCTCTTACTTCGATAATGTCCTCTTGGGTTTCTTTGATGAATCAGCCACGGTGTGCTTTCAAAATGCAAAAATCCTCCTGAAGAACTTTATTAAGACCGAGCTTTCGCTCCAGGACATTGACTTGGGGATACAACGTTGCCACAGATCTCTCGGACCCAAGCCCCCTCCACAGGCCCC
>JBBBVU010000015.1:30275342-30288951 GCA_037177055.1 Atherinosoma microstoma | reverse complement strand
CCCCCATTATTTTAATTATTTATTTTCCTTTTTCCTTTTTTGATGTTCTTGTTGGTTTCTAACACTGTGTAAAAAAACCCTAATAAAAATAAAGTATAAAAAAAAATAAAAAAAAAAAAATGCAAAAATCCAATTGTGACAAAGTGCATAAAACGAAACTCAGCTGCGAAGTGATGCAGCATCCCAGAAGGTAAAGTCATGACATGTGGTTTATCATCCTCGGGATGTTACTGGGCAATGACAGCTCCAGGAATGTACATAATAAATCTCTGTGTGCCATCAAAACGAGTCAGAAACAGAGTTGTAAGGTCAGAAAGTTACATAGTGCTACTTTTTGTGCAGCGGTCCGACTCTCCCATCATCAAGATCTTGGAGAAAAATGAATACGACATTGGATGGAAATAAATGTTGATACGTTGCAGAAGCTTATTGAAACAATGTCTCGATACATGCATGTTGTAATCACAGCTAAAGGCGGTCCAATGTTAATCTTAGCGTGATACTCTTTCTTTAGACGGGCTGTGTATATATCTAATGCATGGACTCTCCTATTGGCATATTTCATCATTAAATCTAGAAAAACAGACATTATCACATCATTTTATATTCCTCTGGTCCATATCAAATAAATAATGCAATCATCGATCATTTTACTCTTCCATTTCATTATAGAATTACAGTATGATATGGGGAGCACAGTTCCCACAGCACCAGTAAACTTGGACCACCTACAGCTGAAATTATGAGTCCAGAATACTTGCTGTGGACTGAAATCCATCGATCACAAATGCCATGTTTAATTGTTAAAGCCGCGTTTCGATCTGGCAAACTGCAGCTTTATTCAAGGCAGGGAGTAGAACGGTGCTAGAAAATAATCTGGTGATGGATGACTGTGACCCTCCTTTTGCTTAGACTTCGACGAGTGGACAGCTGGATGGATCGAGCCAAGCAAGGGAAGGAGAAAGGAGGCGGGAGGAGAAGGGTAGCAGGAGGAGGAAAACTTAGTATTCAGTGAATCACTCCAACTTTTCATCTGCCCTCAGGCCGAGCAGGGGCTCAAGGGAATAACAAGCATCTCCTTCAACCCCTTTCTCTGTTCCCAGGATACAGAGAAGTAAAAGCATTTAAAAATAGTGTGACTGTATTTCTTTGTATGTGTGTGTCTGGTGGGTAGTGCAGGCGGACTACATGCATAATGACTTCCATTAACCTTCACACTCATGAAGAATGGTAGAAAAGATTAACCATGCATCTCGTATGACTCAATATTCATCTTGTTAGGATTTTTTTTTATGGTTTCTGCGTTTCTGAGTTTGCTGTTGCTCTACCTGAAAAATCAATTCTCATCTTTGTAATACGTGTAAACTGCGTCTCGTCTGAAACAGATGGCTTAGGGCAACATACCGAGAGATTTTCTGCTGTGTTTTATCTACAGGAAAGATGTGCAAAACAATTCTAACTGTGACTAATTTTTTTGCTTGATGCAGACTCTGACTGGTTTGTGGGTCAAACTGTTGATTATAAAAGTAATATTGACCTCATTTCTGACCTTCAGTGCTGTGATCTTTCCCTCAGACACCCAAGTGGACTTTGCCCTGATTAAACTCTTTGGGCCGGGTTTACGGAGATCCTAATTTGCGTGTAGTAATTTGCCTGTGCTACGTAGAAGTTTGTGCGTGGGGTTGAACCACGGTCAGCGGGTGATTTATTAAGAGTGAATGTGTAAATGGCGGCAGGTGCAAACGTGTTGAAGACATCCTATTTAAATGAGGGTTTTGTGTGTTTCGTGGTTTGCAGCACAGCGAGTTTGGAGAGAAGAAAGCACACAAGTAAATGTAACCTGGTGAAGATAGAGATATTAGTGGAAGAGGCAAATAAAAGTATTAAATAGATATTAAATAAAAATAATACAGAAGGTATCCCTGCAGAGCCTCAAAAGCTGCTAGTTTATGATGACATGAATAACAAGTCGCTGCTGGCACTAATCAGTCTGCAGAGCTTGAAGATGGTCTGACATCTACTATGCTCGAGGTGAGTCTTCTAGTGTTGTGCGGATCGATACCAATGTATCGATATGTATACCACCGATACCAGCTTTCTATATTCTAGTATCAATATTCATGTTAGATAATCGATATTTCATTCATTTTGGTTAAACATCCTGAAGTGGAGTGCAGTGGAAAGAAACTATAATACCAGGATCTTGTCTAAGTTATATCCATTTGGGAGGAACTACTTTTTCTTCCACCTGCCATTGTCATATGTGAAATAAGGCACAGACAGGTACTATCAGGTATTTTCAGGTACTACTCAGGTACTACCGGGTGCTATTGAGTTATAGAGGGAGGGAATGTGGAGCTGTGCAGCACTGAAGTCATTTTCATCTGTCTGCTCGGTTTTTGTGTTGATGTTCAAACAACTGGACTTCTCCTCAAGACCAAGGCATCCTGTTTTCTTTTGTATGGCATCCAATATGGTTATAGATTAAATAAATGCTACAATAAATATCTGTGTGAGTTCACCTTGGGGTGATGTGTTCCTGAGATCAGCTCACATCAGTCCAACAGGTCTAGATTTAGTCGGTAAGAATGCTGCAGAGGCTGGTGTCATTAAATATTCAGTAAAACAGACGTTGTGGGGTTTTAAAAAGTAAAAATACAGCTGAAAAATATTTAATGGATAGAATAAACAGATAATCCCATCAATCATTCTCATTTGATTATAAACCAACAACCAAAATCTAAAGACCATGACAAGCAATACATGCTCCAGTTGATCAGTCCCTCACACACACACCTCATCTTCTTTCTGGATACTTCATTCACACTCCGCCTGAACTTTTCTGGGGGATTTTGTACCTCTATTTTTGCTCAATAAAATGTACTAAAATTCTTCAGGCATTCGTACCAGTTTCTGTATCTTAGACCAGATCTAAAGGATAAAGCTCTTAATGGTCTTAAGCCCCTTTGATATAAAGTGTGAGGACATAAGGAAAATGTACCTTTGAACATTTTCAGTTCTTGCATTTAAATTCAGCACTGCACATTGTCTTTATAAAAAGGTACATATAACAGCTGGGAAACTGCATTATAATGCAGAGTCAGAGAACAGGTACAGTACCCGGTCATCTCAAATTCTATTACCTTCAGCAAAGATTCTGTCAATGAAGCATGAAAAAGGTTAAGTGTTTCTAATATGTCTTCTTACAAAGTTCTACAAATGGGCAAAGCTGCAGTGGGAACACATTGTTCCTGTTACAAACATCCTCACACACATGGCAGATGTGTTCATAACTACGATGCAGGTCAGAAATCATCTGCTGCAGCACCTCATCTGTATCATCATCACTTTCATTATATTAGGACAGTACCAGCTGGGAGTTTGTGGATTTGAAGCCTTTCTGGTCATGGCTCAGGCATGTTTCCTTGCACATGTTTTTAACACTTAAAACTCCACTAGCCACCAAGTGCTATCACTTATATTATCAACAACATCTCAGGAACGGTAGTGTGTAACTCTGTGATGGATAGCTTACCCTTTAAGTGATCTAGGGAAGTTTTCCAGGCATTTCTATCCTGTCTAGGAGGTTTACAATCCAGCCAACACATGTAGTGTTTATTCAAATGATGATGAAGCCACTTCCTGACAAACTTTCCACTAATCAGAGAGCTTAAATTGAGGGTAATCAGGAGCTGCAAAAGATCAACAAGCGATCAGAAAGTTCTATGTGTCTGAAAAGGAGAAACATAATGGTCCTCTATGTCTGGAATAAAGCCAAGAAGCTGAGTTGGAGTTGGTTCAGTGAGGATAGGAGGTAAATAGTAGCAGAAATAACTGGAAATGAGAAAAAAATAGTTTCTAAGACTTGAGAGAATGATGTTGGGGTGAGAAAAGTCCTGGTCACTGTTGATCTGTATGTTATTTCTACAAAGTACTGTTAGTTATAAATTCTGTTTTCTTGTTCTGGTTGGCCTTTATGGTGCTATATCTATTGATACATTCATTTTAAATCATTTTAGCCTCCTAATCTGACAACTGAGGATTGTCCTGAAAACATCATGTCGCCATGGTGACTGGGATTAAAAGGCTTCAGCTTCTACACTAGTTTTCCATAAAAAACAACAAAAACAACAAAAACAAAAAAACAGACGGGCGGACCAAAAGCAGAAAAAATACCTTGGAGTTTTAAGGGTTAATAAGACTCATTACAGACCTGAAAAACTGCATTAAAGGGTGAAAGAAGCTGGGTGACTCAGATCAGCCTACCTTACGTGCAGTGCAAGTGTTAATGATAAAACCTTACTTTCTCCAACACGTCCTCTCCCTTCTGTGAGCACCTTATGTAATGTAAGGAAAAGTACTGCCCAACCTGGCAACATGAGTTGCTACTTGGAGGAAGGGCATTCAGAAAGATTTAAAGAAGGTGTTGGAACAATTAGAGACACGGTACCTGCACACTGCCTACTGCAGAGTAGGCTGCGTAGGCAAACTGCTGCTTCAGCAGGTCGTTTCGTCCACGCTGGTCACATGGGACCCCACTTGGTAGGAAACACTGGTGACTGGACTTGTCAGTGATGGTATTGGGCGTAGAACCAGGCAAGCTGAAGAGAACTGTGTGATTGGATAGCTGGACATCAGTCAGACCAAGTCCAACCCACTGCCTGTACAGGTACCTGGCTCTGGATTCTTCACTCTCATCCGAAAGGCTGGAGAAAGACCTGAAAGTAGCAGATGAAGAGAAGCAAAGCTGCACCATTTATTTCATATGCATCTGTTTTTATCTCCGAGTCAGATATCAGAAATTTTTCTGTTCAACCTCCAAGCCCCCCCCCCCAGCCTGCCATTTCAGTTCTACCATAGAAAGATCTCACTGTTTTTGATCACGAGCATCTTTTTTCTTTCTCCAACAAACTTAAAATCCTGGTAGGAAGTCTCAGACTCCACTATTCACATTTCCCTAATTGCAGAACAGAAATGTCAATAAAAATTGATCCCAGCCTTATTTGATTCGCTCCTGGTTTGTTTGGTTCCTGATGTTTACTCTCTTTTATTGTTTTGACTCTGAGAAGACTGAACTCTAAAGTTCACCAATAAAGACGTGCACAGATTGGTTTGGCTGGTATTTCAGCCACTGGCTGGAAATATACAAACAAAACAAATAAAAAACCCGGAACAGAACAACATGTAGGTGGGAAAATATGAAATATCCATAAATCTGCTCTAAGAGGAAGGTAGAGGATGTATGTAGTGTAAAAGGTAAAGAGGTATAAGGGCTTTCTTCAAGTGTGATGAGTTCATTTATAAAGCAGTTATTGAAGTGGTGAAAATTTTATTTAATAGTTTTTTTAAATTCCACAAAGAGAAAAAATCCTACTATCAGTTTGTCATCTGTGAGTATGAATGGATAAAATCTGGTTTTTCAACACAATGGATACTCCTTTACTTTTTGACTACTTTGTGACTACTTTACTTTTTGAGTATTAAGCCACAGTTGTACACGAAGGTCAGAGAGGGACATTTAACCAACTCGGGATTGAGGAATTCAGCCTTATATCCGATCCCTGGATCATGTCAATATCAGACACTGAAAGAATCAAACTGCTCAGCTTTACTTGATGATCTGTGCCCATCCATCTTCCTTTTTGATGTCTTTCTAGAGCTTTACAGGGTTCAGATCTGGAGACGGAGCTGACCATGACAGGCTCTGGATGTGGTGATCCTCCATCCAGACCTTGGTTCTCCTGACTGTGTTGCCTGGAGGATTGTTCTGCTGTACTCCTCTTGATTCCAGCCTTGCTGAAGCCCCCCTGGTCATCACTGATCCTCCTCTAGATTTAACACTAGAAGCGCCACTCACGCTCTTTTGACGGTGAGTCACTTTAATATGCTAATTAGTGTATAAAAAACAAAACGTCTGAGCCTGATATTTTATGACTTTTATTGAGACACATCGCTTTATGATGAGACAGCGAAACTGATGAACATCAAGAGTGTTTATCACTAGATCGCTGTGAATAATAACCAGGGACACTTTATTTCACATTATAAACAGATTATTTACTTATTAATGGAAGATTCATTTTGAAAAAGACTTAAAGGATAATAGCGCTTTGTCATCAGAACATAAGTTGGGCTGGGTCTGGACTGATGCAGCAACTACACTCAAGAAATAAACAAATCAGGATTGATGATGTCTTTTAAGTCTATGTGGGCTCTTTAACAGCTTAAATAAGTATTATAATAATATATAATTGTTATATAAGTATATAGGCTAGTATAAATATCCTGTTTAAAAATATTTAAAATTAAAATTATACAAAAAATGCTTTAAAATTATGCTTTAAAGCAGAATTACTCGTTTAATATGCAATTAAAAGTTTTAATTGCATATATATATATATATATATATATATGACATCTTAACGATGGCATTGTTTAAAAGCTGCTGTTAATGTTCAATAAATTCTAGCTATCAAAGTTAATTAATAATCATGTTAAAATATCGAGATCTCAATTGCAGAAACTTCATTTCTGGTAGAAATACTCAGATATGCTGATTTAACAACAAATAGCAGTGGTCTCTTACTTTTTTCCAGAGTTGCATATACTGGCTCTGGATGGCCGTCATCACACGTCTCAACCACTAAGAGCATTTCTGGACCGAACACACTGAAAACTCTTGTCTGACATGGAATTACTACGGAAAGTGTAAAGGCCAACATTCTCTCTTTTTACAGCGTTTGTTTTTATTTTAAAGTTCTAACTTTTTAAAAGTTGTTGAAAAATGTCTTTCCCTCTCCAGTGCCGAGATGTAATCCTGCTTTTTGTCTGTGACAGCAGGGAAACACCTGATGGCTGAAATTCATTTTCAGATTTTCTTCCCTCTGTGCAGGTTCACATTGCTGACTTGTTTTTCTTTTTAACTATAAAACCTTGAATTGTAATTCTTCTTCGTCATATATACTTATGAACAAATAACAAAAAAGGAACGTAGTGAAGGAGGGACAGGGGTCTATTTACAATTACTAAATGTGTTAATGGGTCCAGATTTCACTGGGAGATATCCACAGATAACGGGTAGGGTTTAGTAATCATCCCAATGGGTTAGGGCGGGTTTGGGTTGTTAAAATTGGACCGGTGCAGGACCCACTGCTGCACAAAAGGCCATTGTTAAAATTTGTGCTCTCCTTTTCTTCTAATCTCCTTCTTTCATTCAATAGTTGGGCATCATTTTGTCAGATCCGAGTGTGCAAGTACTTCCAATTTGTTAAACACGTGAAGCATCCATATCTACATGTGTAAACACTTCGCAGTGGATGACGTATCGGAATCCTCCGTGCATGCGTGTCACTTCAGGGCCACGAACCGTTCAAACTTCAGTGTAATGAAGGTCATATGGAAATGATGACATGAACGAAAATCGAATTTAGGTTAAAAAAAAAGAATGGATTTAGGAATTAAGACCTACAGTGTACCTTGGATTCAGGCCATATTCACCGGCACTGCCCCCATGTAGTAGAGGAATGCTAAAACAGGTAGTTTACCTGTTAACATGAGAAGTTTATGCACAGTGGTATCACTTCTTTTATTTTCACAGGATCATCAGTATTGTTCCATTCACCTGTCCGGATTGTTTTTATCTCAGCAGATCAGTATAAATGATAGGGGTGTTGAATATAATTGTTGCTACGATGAATTGAGATGCGTACATGGACGATTCTGCATCGATGCAGCGGCTAAAGATAATCGATTATAAGCGTGTAGTGTTAAGTAATGTTGTTACTTGTTATCAGGGACTGGAACAATAAAGTTCTTAAGCAACATTCCGGTCCACACTCCTGACGAATTGGAGGCGGAAGTGAACAAAATCATTGTGTGTCAACAGGAAGAACATATTGAGTTGTAGGTGAGTAGAGCTAGTCAACATGGCTGAGGGAGGCAAAAACCAAGAAGGACTGTAAGTAGTAAATGGACTGTACTTGAATAGCATTTTTTTTGTCATGTTGACCACTCAAAGCGCTTTGACTTTACATGTCATATTCACCCATTCATACACACATTCATACTGCACTTCTATTTATATATACTAAGTGCTTCCAATTCACATTCATACCCCAATAGGCACAACGGGAGGCAACGTGGGGTCCAGTCTCTTGCCCAAGGACACTTCGACATGTGGTATGGGGGAAGCCTAGAATTAAACCACCGACGTCGGTAGACGACTGCTCTTCCTCCTGAGCTACAGAACAGATGATTAAAAACACGCCTAGTATTCTGAAAGCGGATATTTAGGCAATTTTGGATTTTATGAAAAGACTGGCAAGCCCAAATTGGACAAGATGCACACGCTGTTTGTAAAGCCTGTCACACTAACATAAAAAACTTCGGAAACACCACTAACATGAGGAACCACATTAGCCGTCTTCACTCTGAGAAGCTAATGCCTTCCATCATAAAGGGAACAGCAGACCCAGCCCAGCCAAGAATTTTGGAGATGCTGTCAACTTTGAGAAAGGAAAGAGAATCACACAGGCTACGGCTGCTTTTACAGTGAAGGATCTACGGCCTATTCGGTAGTGGAGAACTCTGGGTTTTGCCAGCTGTAGAAGACATTGGAGCCACAGTTTAAGTTACCATCACATAGCCACTTTACAGAAAAGGTCATACCTGCACTCTGAGCCTGAAACGGCATAAGCTGATAACCAAGTTGGCATCAGATGGAAAATGCTCGAGAGATTCTTGGAACAATCTATCCCTCCTTGCTGTCTCCTGAGGTAAGAAAAGGCCAGTTGGACTTTTGCACTCTCAATGAAACAGAGTGACAAATGCAGAGGATGCTGTGAGTGCATTAAAGGCCATTAAGGATTCACTGATGTCAGAAGAGAGCAATCCGACTGTGTCCCTCATTGCTCCAGTAAATACACAACTCCTCCATAACATGACAGACACCACTGGAGTCTCACCCATGATGCACAAGCTCAAGAATTAGACGGTGGGCCGAAGGCTCTAGACTAGAGGCTTTCGTTTTTGAAATGATCGATCCCCATCAAGAGAGTATCTGCTTTTTCCACATGAAGATGATGCATTTTTTCTGATCAGGTTTCCGTTTGCTGTCAACCTTTGTTCGATCATATTTTTGTGAAAACTAAACTTTTGTTTGATAAGCTGGTCAGCCAAATGCGGCGAAGTACTAAATCGCAAACCAATCAGCAACGAGCTCCAGCGTCACCTGGCTTGAAATCGGCCAATGATATTCGTGAAATTGACAAAACGGGAAGTTTATTCTCACGGCTGAGGAGATTCGGCTGAGATGCAGAGAACATGAACACTACTGTCTGGTAGGGAATAATCCATAATATTTTCATTTAGCGATATTCAATTTGGTAGATATTTGTAGTCACTGTTGAAAACATGCAGAAATCAGAAATCAGTGTGAATGCATATAATTAGCCCACCTGGTGAACTTTATAAACCAGACGAAGCCCAAGACAACAAGCTAACCATAACGTTTGACATCATCTTTCACCTTTTCGTGGCCTGTAAGTTACCTGGCAAGGCAAACATCTTATCATATCCAATCAGTAACAAGACAAGTGTGTGTGTGTGTGTGTGTGTTCGTAAACGATTATATTTACACATAAGTTTACATCAGCTGAAGACAGCGTGACATTAAAACCAAACGGTCCATCCTGGTATTAAACAGAAAGAACCAACGGTATCGATTATAGATGCGTTTGTACAGTATTCAATTTAGACAGTTCAGCTTGAGTAAAAACAATACAACACACATTAACCTTGTGTTTAGTTTGCAGTGTTTTCACAATCCAAAGACACATGTCTGTACATGCTAGTTCATTTAGTTTACAAGTGCATCTCCCATCACATAATGTTTTTGTTTTCTTACAGAAGCATAACACCAGCTCTAAGGCACACCTGTAAAATATTAATGCTCAGTAATCAGAATCTTGAAATGCCACACCTGTGAGGTGGGACAGATTATCTTGGCAATGGAGAAGTGCTCCCTAATACAGATTTTGATTTGATTTTGGTGTTTGAGAGAACAGCTCATGAAAGTCAGCTCATGAAAAGTGAGTGTTGCAATGATATTTGTTCAGGGTAGCTTCCAAAGTAATTATTTTTCATTCATTCTTTTGTTTCCTACATTTCTTATCTGTTCCCAGGTAACACCAGATGATCAACGCTTCTGTCACAAATCTCCTGGACTGGACCAGATCTGACCCTTATGGAGAAACAATACATTTGTCGTAGTGCACAAACTCTTTCGATGCCGGGCATTAAAAGCTGTTTCCCTGGTTAAAGCTATTTTACAAGAGTAAAGCATGGAAGTATACTACAGTTACTGTCATCAGAATACTATGTTCACCACTGTAAGGCTTTGTCAACATTGTAAGAAAAAAAGATTAAGAAAAAAAGAACACAATTTTGTACAAACCTTCGTTCTGTTGCTTTGCCCTTTCTCTCCTCCTGTGAGCGTTGTCAATATTCGTCCTGTCTGTGCGTTTCATGTAGCACTCTCTGTGATAACCAACATCAGCTGGTGCACACAGAGAGCGATTACCTGATATGTTCTTAAAGTCAGATTTCTCAATTGCTTTTGCTTTAACTTCATTCTCCAAACTGTCAAGACTGACACAGTCCAGAGAACTCTTGATAAAAGGTAGCCCAACTTTCTGCTGAAAACTGTAATGTTCTGTTGCATGAAATATGCATACAGCGTTCCATGTTTTTGTACTGGATCCAGACATGCTAACTGAGGTAAACATGTGCATCAAAGCAGCTTATAGTAGCCTTGATGAATTTATATAAGAGTGAATTTATATAAGACTGAGTTCATCAGAACAAAATGTGGGATATGAATGAATAATTGCATTTATACTTAAGTATACCAACGGACTGAAACAGCTATGAACACTCAGGGGATCTTATACGTTTTATTATTTCTATTGTAAAATAAAGACAGATGCAACCTGGATGATAAACGGTGCACACTGTGTCTTGATTGCTGCTTAACACCTACCTCTGTTTTACAGTTATTTTGTTGCTGTCGTACCAATTCTGGGACCCGTAACATGTACATGGATTAGAATAAATATTGTGACATCCCATCAAGTGCAAAAAAGATTGACAGATGTCACTCATCACTTGCAACATATGGAAGTTTTATTTGGTTATTCTTTAGAAAAAATTGGCTTTATGCACAACTCCACTCCTTCCTGAACTTAATACATCTCCTTTGTTTCCTGTCTTTCATTATTGGACAAATTGATAACCACCTCAGTAGCCACGACGGCAATGGCCAGACACACCTGGATTAATCAGTCTGTCCAATAATGAAAGACAGGAAACAAAGGAGCTGTATTAAGTTCAGGAAGTAGTGGAGTTGTGCAAAGAGGCCATTAAGTTATACTTTAAAGGTCCCATATAATGCAAAATTCACTTTCTAAAGGTTTTCTAACAGTCATATGTGTCCCCAGAACAGTGAAAGAAGCTCAGGAATTAGAAAATCCTGTCACTACTCTCTCTTTTCCATGTTCCAATTTTCAGCGAATGTCCGCTCAAACGGGTGTGCCTGAAATCTTGCCCCAAGTGACGTTGAGAAGGGAAACAACCACTCCCTGCGTAGTGGGTGCAGCCATGGACCCGCCCCCTAGCTAGCTGAGCCCACCCTCTAAAATCTTTGAGCATAGGCCAATGTTTCTCCTCACAAACCCTCCAAAATGACGAAGCTAAGAGAGAAGCATGGCAGTTACTCTGTTAATGGCTGCATCAACGAGCACAAAAGTCTGTATATACGTCCTTCATCTGAGCCCCTGAATTCCCAGTCGATGGAGTTAATTTCTGATGGACATTTACTGGCAAGACTTCCCAAAGTTTTGTATGTGTGCGCCCAGCATTTTAAGGAGGACTGTTTATACAACTTGGGTGCATAAAATAGAGGCCTCGCCAAACAGCTGAAGTTGAAGCATGGATCGTACCAACTGTCTGTGATACATCTGTAAAGGTAGCAACTGCTAGTGATTTGGGTTGATTTACTGTGTGGGCCTGCTTAGCCTGATAGCCTGTTAACATGTTAGCACTGCAGCTGACGAAGCTCGGTCACTGCTGCTAACGTTTGTGTCCTTGAATTATGCAAGAGTCATTAATTACCAGAGACATTCTCCAGGACCGGGTTCTTGCTTGCGGTCTAACTCCGGTTTTCAGCGTTGCAGCGTTTGTTTACTTTCGACTAAACTATTATGGGCTGTTTGGCTGAGGATACGCAAGCTATCAATCACCCCGGGAACGGTGAGCGGGGAACAAAGTGCAAAATATGCAACGTTTAAATCAGGGGTCAAACTCCAGTCCTTGAGGGTCGCAATCCAGCAGGTTTTCATTGTTTCCCTGGTCCAACACACCTGATTGAAATTAATGAGTCGCTGTGAAGAGTTAGAGAAGAAGCTGTTTGATCCATTTGATTAGATTAAGGTGTGTTAGACCAGGGAAACCACGGAAACCTGCTAGATTGCGGCCAACGAGGACTTGGGTTTGAGACCCCTGTTTTAAATGCTTGTAAACCTGTCCATGTGAGTTTATTATAAAGAATTGTTTTTTTCAAATGTGTATATTATGTATTATAAAGAATAACATAATATGTACATTTGAAAAGTCTTTTGTTAAAAACGATATGAGGGACATAGCACTTGAAACGACATGTAGAAGGGGTCCGAGGTTTCACGATCATGTTACACAAACATCAATGTTCGGGATTATTTTACACCATATATTCTACTCAGTCCTTCAATTTGACACAAAAAGAAGTTGTAAAAAAAGATGACAATCTCTGTTTCACTCTTCTCGCGTGAATATTTACATTTTGGAGGGTCCTACTGTGGCCGTCTGCCATTGGTCAATAGTGTCAACGTTGCAATCTGATTAGTTCATCAGATAGAGTTATCCAGCACTTGCCTGAGCTGAGTGAAGATTAAAACTTAATGTTTACGAAAATATATGATCAAATTGAGCTGAAAACAAATTATCTACACTTTACATAAATGTATAATGTCACACACAAAAAACTGTGTACTCTCTCAATAGGAATCAATCAACTACACGGAAAACCCGTTCGGCCCACCATCTAAATGCAATAAAAACAGATCAGAAGAGGTACAACAGTGAGGCGGAGAAGAAGATCCTTCATACAGCCCCTCCCCCGTTTTAAGGGACTGCCCTTTCTAACAGTGGAGGAGAGATTGGATATCTAGAGGAGTGACTGAGGAGGCTGCGTCCTTACAGGTAATTTCACCATGCTTCATGTAAAACTTAAAATGTTCATAACAAAATGAATAGTAGAAAGACTTAGAAAAAAGTTTGGACTATGGGATTAAACTGAGAAAGTGCTAACTGCTATTTTTTAAAAATATATATTTCTCCTTCCTATTCTTTTGCTTTTCAGACCTCTTATGTGATTTAGTGCTGAGTACAGATAAAGCTATTGTACTCGGGGATTTTAATGTTCACGCTGACAATGAAAATGACAGTTTAAATATCGCTTTTAATTCTATTTTAAATTCAATTGGTTTTTCACAAAATATCCACAAACCTACCCATT
>JBBBVU010000015.1:30225487-30241888 GCA_037177055.1 Atherinosoma microstoma | reverse complement strand
TATCATGTCAATATGGAGCAAAATCTCTGAGGAATGTTTCCATCACCTTGTTGGATCTATCACACCAAGAATTAAAAAGGGGGGTCCGACCCGGGACTAGAAGGTGGACCTGATGAAGGGGTTTCTGAGGTACATTGTTCATTCCTGGTGTGTTTAAAACTAGTTGTGAAGGCAACTTTCTGGATGGGTCCATATGACGCCATCAATATAAAAAGCGAGACTGAGCTGAAATTATAACACTGTTGAACTCGGTACTTATGAAGAGAAACTAAAAGATGAAAAAGAAGAGTTTGGAGAGTTTAAAGAAAATGTGAAACACACACACACACACACACACACACTCACACAAATCAAGGGCCAATTACTGCAACTACAGGTACAGCTCTAACTGCAGATTCCCACAGCAGTAAAGGTCATGATGCACATCTCCTCATTATAAAGTGATAATGGCAACAGCTGGCACTGAAAACAGAATGAGAGAGGCTGAGAGGACCTTTGACTCTACAAACCTACAGGGCTGTACCCATCATTAACCTGCCTCAGACATCTTGCTGTCATCTGTCTCACACATTTACAGCCTTATAATACTCTCAGGAAATGCATGTATGTGTAGTCATGAGGGTTTCATTACTTCACTGTCATACTGTCATGATCAATAAGTTCCTCTCTTGCTAAAGCCTGCAGTCTGGAAGATTCCATCTTCCGTCACGTGGCGTTGCTTTGAGGATGGAAGTCTCAGTTCACTGAGGTGGTCAAGACTAACATATTTCTGTAACCTTTGGATGGTATTCAGCAGGTATTAAGCTCCTGTTTAAATTTGCTTTGTAAGGTTGCCCATGACCACATGGCCCAAATACATCTCTTTTGGGGCTCATAAAGCCAGCTCACATGGATTTTTCTGTTCCAAATACCATTGTGAGTTATAATGCACACAGAAATGATCATTTAAGGCCGAAACTGCACATATGTTTCTCAAGAAATTTCAAGTTGTTGATAACAGGATCATTTTAAATACATCTTCTGATGCACCTGAACACATCATCAATGATGTAACCTGGCGTGTTTCAGGTATTTCAACATCAGGCACGCTCTCCCACCAACCCTGCCAACGTGGAGTGTGTTCAGATGGCATGCCTTATCCCCCATGGATCTCCTTTCTGGATCCAGAGTCATCTTTGAGCTTTCTCAGTTGCTTCCATGATGTTGTTGATGGCTCTGTTCCTTGCTCCTCCTGTAGTGCCTAATGCCCCAAGAGCTCTGTAGAGTGAGTACCCCACAAAACCTTGGCGTACACTTTGCCTTCCAGCCCTGTCTAACGCCAGCAGCCATGTTTGGTCCTTTTCCTCCCCCAAGCGGTCCTCCCATGGCTCAGTCAGCTTTGTGATAATGATATTCTTGGTGCTCTCCAAGACCAGCAGGGTATCTCCAAGACCAGCAGGGTATCTGGCCTCAGAGTGCTGCTGACAATGTGATGTGTGAATCTCAGCTGCCTCTCCAGGTCCACTGACAGCAGATCCCCGCTGCCGCCCTCTTGTGTCCTGCTCTGGGTTGCTCTCCTGACTTAACAAACGCTGTGGTGCTGCTAGTTTTTACTGATTGGCTTCAGCACCTGACTATGGCATCAAGCGTACCGGCTTTGGCTGAGTGCTGTTGGGCAGGAGCTCAGAATGTGATCCAATTTTCCCTTTGATGAGCACAGTGGGATAGTTGATTAAATGTAAACATCTTAATTATGTTTTTACCTCTTTGTACTCAAACAAAGGGAAAAATGAGGAGATTTCACTATTTACAGCTTGTTATTTTACTGTTATGGCCCACTTGAGATAAATTGCGCTGTATGTGGCACCTGAACTGTTGTGAGACCTGAAATGTAATTATTTTCTTTCCCATCATGTGATCACTACAAACCATGTTACAAGTTCCTCATAAAGACAAACTACAGTCTGTGTGTTGAGTTTGATGCTGTCACTGCTCACAGCTGCACAGATGAAACATAAAATGATAAAATGAGACTAGAGCTTGTTTTCATCTGTTATTCTTCTGTGAATTCAGCATTAATGTTTTATTCTGGAGTCATGACCCGGAAGCTTCAGGGGGTGCTGAAGACGGATTGGCCGGTCAGAGAGGACGACGTTGGAGCTGCAGCAGAATGGCTGCTGTTAGAATCGGTGTGTTTGTTTGGCTCTGGGTGGGGAGCTACAGATGAAGCGGCTGGCAGAGATTCATGGTCTGAGGATGACTGTGTGTTTATTGCTGGGTCTCTCAGGGCAACACACACTGAGCTCGGGAGGCATGGCTATCAGTCAGTGTGACACATGCACACATTTGTGTAACCCCCCTTAAAAAAGAAAAAAAGAAGTAAACACAGTCTCTCTCTCTCTCACACATAGAGATTTTGTTCTTTTTTTTTTTTTTTACACATTCATCTCTGTGTCAAAATCCACCTTTAGTAAAATCTCATGTTTTCCAGGTTCTCTCTGAACCTGGCTGGGAATCTCCTCTCTGTTGTTCCTGAATGTGACCCGTATTCAGTAATGAAGACCTGTGATGTAATAAATGATCGGTTGTGCAGACATACACACTGATTGTTGGTGAAACACACCCACGCTTAACGCACCATGTTCATTACTGGCTGCAGAATGTGGAATAAACTAAATGGAAAGATAGTCCTGCTGCATGGAGACAGTCATACTGCTGGATTCTTCCTCCTTTGTCTCCAACTGGCAGTTCGGTGTCAGAAGTTTCCCTTCTGGGGAGCGGCACACAAAGATTGGAAATGAAACTTTGAAGCAAAAAAGGATTGGGGAGGGCTGCCAGGTGGACCAGTCAGTTTTTTGACAGTTACCCACAGCACAGTGCAGTCATGGCAGCCGCCTGTCACTCTCAGATACCCTCCTGAGGCTCATTTACGTCTGTGTCTCTCCTGCTTTCTCTTTCCTGGTTTGTGATCCTCTCCTCCCTGTCTCTACATCCTCACACCAGCTTTTTTTCCTGCTTATCCATCCCACAGATTCCTCTCTTCTCTCCCCCCTCCCTCCTTCTCTTTCATGTTTTATGAAAACAGCTAGAAAGAGACTGAGCTTCTGCTATGTTGTTTGTCTCCCTCAGCATCCAGACCTCATCCTCCTCTGCTTTAGAGTTCCTAAAGAGTTAGAAATACTCAACCAACGTCATCATTTATCATCAGAGATTCTCTGTTTTCAAATAACTTCATTTTCTTAATTCAGAACAAATAGGTTGTTTTGTTAGTTATTGAACGGAGAGTAAATGTGCTCTGTGATCTTTTTGCTACCTAACAATTTGAAGGTGCACAGGTGAATGTGTGCTCCACGCGCATGTACTACACGGCATGTGTGGAACATGATGATTTCATTCTGACTCCCATGTTAACAGATTAGTACACACTGTGTGATGCCCTGTAGAGTTGCACTGTCTACAAACAGCATCTGGTTTTCACAGGAGAGGTTGAAGGAAACAGTTCTCAGCAAATACACACACCCCAAACATCTTCATGTTGACTTCTCATCAGCACAACTTTCATCAGTTTCAGCCTGTGGGCAAGATGTCAGACACTACCATTAACAGGCCTACTATATCCATCCATCCATCCATCCATCCATCCATCCATCCATCCATCCATCCATCCATCCATCCATCCATCAACACAGTGTAATGAACACATCTTGCTGTTCGGTGGAGCTTCAGCATGTCCACCAATGATGTGCAGCTCGATACTAAAATATCGATACCTGTGATACCAGATGTTTATGTTTTAGAATTGATTTTCATGTTAAAATACCAATATTCAATATATTCAATATAATTTGGGTCAAGTCTGTAGTTTATCATTAACAGGAAGACAACTGAAAGCAACTTCACTGTCAGGATCTCCCCTCAGAGATACCCAGTTACTAGGAACTACTTTTTCTTCCGCCTGCCATTGTTATATGTGAAATCGTAGCGGTGCACCTCTCACTCACTGCTCTGAGGATCACTCAGTCTGAAGGACAGAAGAACAAGAAGAGAGGTGAGAAGAGGAGAGGAGGACAAGAGGGGAGGAGAGTTGAGGAGAGGATGAGAGGAGAGAAAAAGAGAGTAGAGGAGAGGATGAGAGGAGTAAAAAAGAGAGGAGAGGATGAGAGGAGAGGAGAGAAAAAGAGTAGAGGAGAGGATGAGAGGAGAGAAAAAAGAGAAGAGGAGAGGATGAGAGGAGAGAAAAAAAGAGTAGAGGAGAGGATGAGAGGAGAGGAGATGATAGGAGGAAGAGAGGAAAAGAGAGGAGAGGAGAGGTATTACCAGATACTATCCAGGTATTATCCAGGTACTGTCAGGTACTGTCAAGTATTATCCAGGTACCATCAGGTACTATCAGGTATTTCCAGGTACTATCAGGCACTGTCAGGTATTATGCGGGTACTATCAGGTATTGTCAAGTATTATCCAGGTAGAATCAGGTACTGTCAAGTATTATCCAGGTACCATCAGGTACTATCAGGTATTATCCAGGTACCATCAGGTACTATCAGGTATTTCCAGGTACTATCAGGTACTGTCAGGTATTATCCAGGTACTATTAGGTATTTCCAGGTACTATCAGGTACTGTGAGGTGTTATCCAGGTACTGTCAGGTATTATCCAGGTACTATCAGGTAATTCCAGGTACTATCAGGTACTGTGAGGTATTATCCAGGTACCATCAGGCACTGTCAGGTATTATCCAGGTACTATCAGGTATTTCCAGGTACTATCAGGTACTGTCAGGTACTGTCAATAATTTTCAAGATACTATCAGGTACTGTCATGTATTATCCAGGTACTATCAGGTACTGTCAGGTATTATCCAGGTACTATCAGGTATTTCCAGGTACTATCAGGTACTGTCAGGTATTATCCAGGTACTATCAGGTACTGTGAGGTGTTATCCAGGTACTGTCATGTATTATCCAGGTACTATCAGGTACTGTCAGTTATTATCCAGGTACCATCAGGCACTGTCAGGTATTATCCAGGTACTATCAGGTACTGTCAGGTACTGTCAATAATTTTCAAGATACTATCAGGTACTGTGAGGTATTATCCAGATACTATCAGGTACTGTCAAGTATTATCCAGGTACTATCAGGTACTGTCAGGTATTATCCAGGTACTATAAGGTACTGTCAAGTATTATCAAGATACTATCAGGTACTGTCATGTATTATCCAGGTACTATCAGGTACTGTCAGGTATTATCCAGGTACTATCAGGTACTGTAAGGTATTATCAAGATACTATCAGGTACTGTCATGTATTATCCAGGTACCATCAGGTACTATCAGGGACTGTCAGGTATTATCCAGGTACTATCATTTACTGTCATGTATTATCCAGGTACTATCAGGTACTGTCAGGTATTATCCAGGTACTATCAGGGACTGTCAGGTATTATCCAGGTACTATCAGGTACTGTCAGGTATTTCCAGGTACTATCAGGTACTGTCAGGTACTGTCAATAATTTTCAAGATACTATCAGGGACTGTCAGGTATTATCCAGGTACTATCAGGGACTGTCGGTTTTACTTGGTATCAGAAACCTAAGTTTGGTAAACTAATGGTCAAAATGATTTTTTAACTGAAAAGAAACTGAAACTTTATCCACTCCTTACAGAGTGGTAATTCAGAGCCCCTGAGGTTACTGTAGTTGAAACTAAATCCCATTCACAGCTCTCGTTTGCAGCCACTACTTCGGTAACTGTGAGTTTATACTTTTTTGTTGCCATTTTTATTAGCACTGCTGTTCTCTAACAGGGTAAGTAAATAATAGATTAAAGAACTGAAGAGGGATATTTTATAAAGATTTGCTTCCCTCCATGAGGGTTCTTAGAAGTCACGTTTATAGCTTTAATAGAATCCTCTGGGGACGTTAGTTCCACCGTATGAAGCTGCTCGCACCTGCTGCTCATACCTGCATTGATCAGAGGGACACTCCTGTGGCAGACAGCACTGCGCTGAAATAATTACCTGTAGGCTTCACACAGCTTCACACTCCAGGGAGGTGTGTTTAAGTCTATATGAGCATATGTGCATGCACACACATCCTCAAGTAAGTGCTTGCATGCAGCTGTAATTGAAAATGGATGACTTGCCTCTACATTTCACTGTAGAGAGGTACATTACTGTCTCAGAGCCCAGCTTATTACAAGCTCTGGTAATTACCCAGCTGGGCAGTTTGAGGACAGTCAAAGGAACTCACAAGAGGCAGAGAGGTACAGTAAGTGGATGTAAATTGGTTAAGGGAATCCTTGATTAATGCTTTTAGGTATAATCCTAATAATGAAAAAAGAGAAACAGCAGAAACTCATTTATCTGGAAGTTCCACAGCTAACCCTTTGTAATTATAGTGTTGTATAAATATATTGTAATGACTCAGGATTAACATGTGTACACATGAGATGAAATTTTGTTGACTTCAAGCTTAAAACAGCACATTAGCAACCTGAAACGTGTGCTTTTAGCCCCTTAAACAGCATTACTATCCTAAAAAAAAGCAAATTAATAATGTAGTGAGAATAAATTATGTTTATTTGAACTAAAAACGAGAACAAATGTTCATATTAGAAGAAAAGGCTCGGCCAATTTCCATCAAACATAACAATACTGTGTATTTTTAGTCAAGTGTTTGTTAGAACAAATGATCTCCCGTCTAGTAATGTGAGCATGTGGATGAGTGACCAAGTCTCTGCCATCTAAACAGCCTCTATTCCCACTGGCTGCAGATAAATGAGTTTCCTCTGTAATTTGCACTGCGCTGTGCAAAATGACTTCACCAACTATTTGTTTATTTATAATCTGCCAGCGTGTGAGGGCAGAAATTACACAAGGGGAATTCCAAGTGCTCTCTAAAAGAACTAATTACTGCGAAAGTTTAGGAACTACTTTCAATTCCAGAAAAGTAACTAATTAAATGAAAGCTGAACCACAGACAACATCCAAGCATGCGGCTGCCTGCTTGCAGAGCTAAACATTCAAATTTACGTGGAACGTGTCAAACTCTTCACCAGCCATCAAGGAAAATGGCTTGATACAGGTCTACATGCAATGACAGGCAGCAGACACATCTGCTCTGATGGCAAATAAAACACACACACACACACTCCTCGTCAAGCGCCTCTGGCAGCAGCGCTCATCAACCCTGCTGATCTGTTGTCGTGGCAGCTCTCAGCAACGTTCCAGGCTGATTGGCCGTGTAACCTTTTAATTCATGTCTGACTGTCTTGTCACATTTCAGCAACAAACACAACCCTCAACCTATCAGCTCACACGGCTCTGACGTTAGTCTGCCTTGTCATCTCTTTAACGCAGCATTGTAAGAAATGATGGATGCTGGCTGTTACGCGAAACTGAATGACCTGGAAAAGCAACATATATTTTTTTTGACATTCTGAGTTGAAACACTTCTCAGTCAGAGCAGCAAACAGAGCTAAAAACAAATGGGAGAATTTCCAACCCCCCAAAATGTAAACTTTCTGGAGTTCTTCAGGATGATCTCTGCATCGTGTTTCCTTTCATAATCAAACTCCTTGTTAAGTTTTGTTCCTGTTTCTCATTACTAACTGGGAGGGAAATTACTTTCATGGTTTTTACTGATCAGCTGTACAGTATTTAGATCATTTTAAGAAATCTAGCTGT
This sequence comes from Atherinosoma microstoma, assembly GCA_037177055.1. Classification (NCBI taxonomy): domain Eukaryota; kingdom Metazoa; phylum Chordata; class Actinopteri; order Atheriniformes; family Atherinidae; genus Atherinosoma; species Atherinosoma microstoma. The sequence continues at coordinate 30,234,219 of JBBBVU010000015.1, read as the reverse complement.
GCTGTAGATACAATTTAGCTTCTCTGTTAATAAGAGGTGAAAGGGGAGCAGAAGGTGGAAAAACTGAGGAACTTCCACCAGAAACTGGATGTAGGACTCTGGATTGGATTAATTATTAAGTCCTTATGCTCAAACCCAGACTGAATGCTTCCATTAGTCATGACTTACATCTGAAATTCAACATGTTTAAAATGTGAAAGAGTTTCTGAGAAAAGCTGCAGAAGTCTGGGTACATATCTGCATTTGCATGAACAGGAACTTGGAGTGTAAAGTGTAAATTATGTGAACATGATCTATAATCAGATTTCTTACTCTCACATTAAACTTCTCACTTCTGAGCCAGTTTGTGCTTTAAAAATGTCTGAACAGATGTTTTCTTTGCCTGAACAGCTGGTTGTTGAAGTTTTAGCAAATTTTAGTCAAACAAAGAAAAGCAGGATATATCTAGAATCAGTTAGCTGTTAGCATCTGTTTCACCTCTGCACGGTTTCACACTTAACTGCTTATTAGTTCGATATAGACACTTTGGATGTGCTTGAATGTGTTTTTTTTGTGTGTTTTTTATTACAGGGTTTTATTGTTTAGTACTTTGTGTGTTTTAATTATCTTTACTGTGTAGGAAAATCTGCCGGTTTTGATGGGAGTAATCGGCCCACAGTGGCTCATATTTACATTTTGTCACCCTATTGAAATGATGGCCAATGTATTTTTCCTGTTTTCTAAAAATACAATAAAACTGAACCAAATATATAGAGAAAAAAGGCTTTTTGTTTTTTAAAGCGCCAATCCTTAACTTTTAAACCTTAAAACTCTGCTTTCTGGACCCGTTTGATGACACAGTGACATCCATTATGTGCATTTCTGGAGCCGTTGCGGCCCAGCAGCGTTCTGAGGCTGACAAACCTCTATAAAGTCATTATTTGCAGAGGACTCAGAGATACCAGATTTAAAGATGGCTGCGCCCTCTACCACTTGTAGTCCATTGATGTCTTTATTAAAAATTCTCTATAACAAGTTTTGTGTCCGTTAAGTTTCTCATGTAAACAGCAGCTGTTCATTGTTATCGCTAATTTTGTTGTAACGTTGGGTTGTTTTTTTTTTGTGAAAAATGCATCAATAGGTGTGGTTTATTATTTAATTATCACTAAAATCAGCTGGAATTCTCATGGTGCACGTTTTCACAATGGGTCTGTGATTTGCTAGTTTTATACGGCATTTGTAGACGCTCACAAATTGGCTGATTACAAGACAAACTGTAAAACGTGTGGCGCACGGTGGACTGTCTGACATCAGACATCATGTATCTGGAGAGCAACACTGCAGGCACGTAAGAACGCAGAAGGCTAGAGCATTAGTGTCCCAGTTCTTCATCCCCCAATCATCTCCTGAGACTGATCCGGTATGGGACATCATGTCATGATTGATCCATGTCCTATCTGGTTGTGCTTTACCAGAAGATGTCAGACATGGGCAGAGCCTGCTTTTGTGGTTTGATTGATTGTTTAGGTTGCTGAGTTTTTAAAGTCGAATGAATGATCATTTATTTGATATACAGTAGTATCAGCCAATATAGGTGTTATATATATGCCCATTCAAAGAAACAGTCAGACTAATGGATTAAAAGTTAACAAATAAATTTTGTTCAGAGAAAACTTTTAGCTTTTAAATATAATTTCATTTTAACTTTAAAAGTTAACTAGCTGGGGCCCGCCCCTGGGCCGTCTTTCTGAAAAAGTTTAAATAAGTTTATATGTAAAAGAGTGACTGAGATTTAGTGTTACTCTCCAAAGAGACAATGCTTTTGCATGTACTTCAAAGACTTCAAGAACAGCATCTATTCTAATTAAGGGATTCCTTTTTAGCCGTTTTTGGCATTTTTCGAGAGACAGTTTTCTCAATTTATTTAGTTATATCTGTAAAGTTCATTGTTGCACACTCCATACAAACAGATTTCCTTTAGTTGCTGGTGCTACTGCGACGTGGTACATCGTGCAGTATCTCATTAACTAGGTTAATTGATTGTGCAATAAGGAAGTTGTGTGGAAATGGTATTTTGTTATATATTTTTCTCCATGTATGTTAAATAGGGATATGTTATTATGGCTTTATGTAGCCTAATTAACAGCACTTTATAAATTGCACCAATATTTGTCTCTTTCTGTCTACTAAGTGTAGTCATTTATACTTACTATGTTCGTAGAGCGGTTTGAATAAGTTAACACAATGACTAAGGGTGTGTTATTCAGGATGACAGGGAGGGGTGAAGGGAGGGATAGAGAGAGATTGTCAATGCATTTTGTGAAATTGTCAGATTAGGTTAAATTTGTCTTTGTACCAATGAGCAAGTGTGGTACATGGTGTGGCATGGCATGTACAGTCCGGGTATATATTACCGGACAAGAAAAGTTTTCAGTCAAATAGATTTTTGCTTTAATCCCTGTGGATTTAAACACACCTGCCGTTTGGAACGTGCACTGCGGCGGATTCATCGAAGAAGGGTTAGAAGATATTATCGGAGGAAGAGAGGAAACAAAAGAGAGAAAGAGACAGAGGAAGAGATAAGACAAGAGTCAAGATAAGACTGTTTTTTACTGTCCGGAGAGAGCTCACAGTACAGGTAGGATGATGAAGATGATGCTGGATTAGCTGTTGATAGGAGGCGCATCACTGAGAAAATGGCAGAAATTAAGTAGTGCATCATTAAAACAACTATATAGGCCAGTACTTTAAGAAAGTTAACCAGTTCATCCTGATCTGTTGACCAGCACGCACCTCCACCTCTTCATGTACAGGAGTATTTTACTAAAGATGACTTCAGGCTGCAGGCTTGGACTTAAGCTAATTCAGTTAAACGTGTCTAACCTTGACCAGGAGCTTTAAAACGAACATCATAAACTAATCCCTACTTTTTCAGATATGATACATCAACATCTGTCGGCCGATCAGTGGCTGGATGCATCTGACTGCATTAGAAAGAAAACTCAAGATGATGGAATAAGATTGGTGTTGTTGAAGTGGGGAGTGCACAGTGGTCCTGGAAAGTTTCTTCAGGTGTGATACCTCACTGACAACGTGATAATGTGCTCTGTGGATACATTGCATCCTCCCCAGACTTTACAGCATCCAGCCACTTTTAACTTTAAATTGTAGCTGGACTGCTAACTACTGACCTTTTGACTGGATGGATGTTTCTTCAACCTGACAATATGTTAATAAATGGGATATGACACATGTCACAACTGCACCACCACTGTGCTGCTGTTAGTTTGGATTAGCTTTGGCGTTTGACCTTAAACAAAACCTGTCACCCAAACGCCAAAAATGCAAATTGCACTAATGGCAACCGTAAGCTAGAATTTGTTTACAATATTGTTGACATTTTTTTATTTATTTATCTTTAATATAGATTAAATCATTCTACATTCATCTTTCTCAAAATCAGAAATCCTTTCCCATGTTTGTTGGGACACTTTGTCAAAGGTTTTATTCATCAATCAAAAACTGTAGTTACATGAAGAGGTGCATGATCTGACCTTCAAATTGGGAAAAAAAACATTAATAATTTACCTTACATTTTCAAGTGTAGTATAAACAGATAACATCTGTCATTTTCATTTGTTTAGACTGATGGTTAACTGCATATTTTAATATCTTGATGTTGATAAACATGCAATTATTGTGGCCAATAGTAGCTTGAATTTGACTTGTTATCTGGTTGGAATTTTGACGAAACACTTCAACAATTTGACCAAAACATGACGGTTGACTAGGACGGGAGCAGGATTTGAACCGCCAACCTTTAGGTTAATGGGCAACCCACTCTATTCCAAGTATTTTCTCGATTAATAACATTTTAAAATGCATGACAACCATTGTATTGTTTAGTTTAATGCTGTTTCAATGTATAATGTTCATTTTCTTCATAAAAAGCACACGAAAAAAATTACTAACTAGCGTAACAAAAAAAGCCAGCGGTGACCTCTGATGATGTATGCGATTGTTGAAGGGTTGTCTTAATTTGTAGGTGTTAACATTCAGACCCACCCCGTAGCTCCGTTTTAAGGGGCAAGGGGAAGGGGTTCGGGTAAAAAAGGGAAATGGGATTGGACCTTAGTCTGTTCAGAGAAAAACCTTCCAGAGATTCTGTGTTGCATTGAGTGAATGCTGTCATGCCAACAGAGATGACACCTTATGTCTGAACCTGACCCAGGAGATTTGTAGAATGCAATTCAAAATCTGTTTGTGAGGCAAATTCAGTGAATATGAATTTTCTGTACACATGTCCACGAAGCAAAAGCTAATTCAAATCTATACTGTAGGTGGAATATCGTAATACAGGCTAAATGTGTCACAAGGATTACTGTGAATCTCCTCAACCTTGTGGGCTTCAGCTGGCTGTAAACCAGCCTGTCTTTTTGGGAAAGAATTTCCCAGAAGTGTTTTTGCAAATGCAGGAATGCATGTTTTCTAAAACCCAATCAGATAATGTTTTATAAAACATGTAGCGATGCATGTTTTATAAAGTCCAAATGGACTGTGTTAGTGACTAACAAATGCAACTAAATACTCAATTCAGTCAAAAAGAAAAAAGTTCTGGGTTACATCTTCAGGATTTAAGACATCAGAACGGATGACATCAAAGTACATTTTAAACAACTTGGTGCAAAATAATCTCTCAAATCCCGAAAGTGTGAAGTATTTTTAATTAACAGCACAAGCAGCAAATCATTTGTGCTTTTTTTTTATCATCATGCTATAAATTAGAAATTTAACTGCATTTTTAGAAAAAAAACTAAAACTTTTATAAGGACACCTTTTAAAAAAGTTTCTGGTTAGATAATCTGAAATGAAAAAAGGTATTTGTCACATACGGAGCTTGGCTTTTCTCATTTCTTGCTATATGTTTGCAGGGGCATATCCTAGGGGTGGGTTTAAAAAAATCGATTAATCGATTTAAATCGATTCAAGTTAAATTAATTCAATATCGATTCATATTTTTTTTTTTCTCCACCTGTCTTGTCCAGCATTGTAGCAGCAGAATGATTGTCTGGCTGCTGTTTTTGTGCCGAGCAAATTTACTTTATCAGGTAGAGCTTTATATGTATAAAGTCCCTCTTGACAAATAAAATCTTTATTTTATGTCCATATTTTCTGATGACGTGACCCAATTCTCGCGTGACTTGCCGAGGCTTCGCGAGATCTTAGCAAACACAGCTGGTTTCCTGTTTCACTTCGGTCCAAAATCAGCTTTTCTTGCCGAGATAGGACCACATTCAGACATTTTCATTCCTCAGTGTGGATCATATTCATCTTTAAACTACTTAGCAGCATATTACCGCTCAGGTTAGCGGCTAACCCTAAGTCCGCGAGCCCCGCCACGTTCAGCAACAGAAAGTGATGACACTACCATGTACCTCCGAAATAATTTGCCTCATCATGTCTCAACAGAAGTAAGTTAAGTCACGTTTCTTCTAGAACAGATTTACACTTAGTCCTTTTACTAAAAACTAAACGATGGCACACAGCTGCTCTCTGTGTCCTCTGCAGTGAGCGCACATACATACACACACACAGACGCACAGACAGACACATGCGCACGCAGGTGATCAGCGGACAGAGCGCGCATCAGAATATCAAACAAAATATGAGTTTCAAAAATTCTGTCAGCGAGGTGAAGATGGAAAGCCTCTCCCTCCACTGAGGAGCAGCTGGAGTTTTTATCTGCTCTGGTGTTTCACTGAGAGCGTCATGTTGTCATGGAGACGAACCGTCATTGCAGGAATCTCTGAATCATATTGGGGCTTAAATGGATTCAGTATTTTTTGTAATTCTTGGTATTAACATCAACACATTCTCTAAGACCTGAACTTTAATGATATTTAGAGCAATTTTATTATCATGCTCAGTGTTTTATAAAAACAGTTACCTGAGATTAAAGAAAAATAAGTGGTGTTAAACAATTAGCTGTAAATTAATCGAAATCGAATCGAAACGAATCGAATCGAAATAGACTATTGTGAATCGAATCGAATAGATTCAGGGAATTAGTGATGATACCCAGCCCTAGCATATCCAGGAATTTTTTTAATGGGGTGGCCAAGATAATACAGAAGTTTGTGTGCCATGGCCAGTCAGTATATTTCTGTGTAGATGATGAACGTTGCACGAGCCAAACCGCAAACTGGATGCTATTCTTGCCCAGAATGGATAGCTGGTTGTGGTCCCCTGAGCTCATCTGGACTGTGGATTCCAACCTGGAGAAATTGTCAGCTTTGCTTGGTGGAAATTGACCTCCGGATTCAGCTGTTTGGAGCTGCCATTGAGACCACTGAGAGACTCAAGGCTGACGAAAACAAGTTCAGCCTGACCCAAAACAACTGCTGTTATCTTAATCTGGCTCCCTGATGCTGGCCTTGGGCTGGCTTATCTCAAGCTCTCCTGGAATGTTATGCAGAGGGTGTAGTCTACAGATGCCTCTTTTTCCCCTCATCCATCCTTTCCTTATGTTATCTTTTCCTCACCTGCAGAAAGGCGCACTGTTCTGCAGCTGCTGCTTCGGTCTGCTTGATCCTGTTCTGTTCTGCTGTTTGTCTGTTCGTGGACAGGTTGTACTGGAAAGAATTTCATTGTGCCAGGACAATAATGACAATAAAGGAATTTCTCTTCTAATATTGATATGTATGTGTTATCAACATAAAATCAGTATCGTGAATCCAGGTGTGCTGCTACAAACATTGTCGGTCTACAGAGGAAAATGCTTTATCTGGCTTATGAGAACCACCAAGGAAAGGAAGAAGTGCTCTCCTGCAGAGGTTCATTAGCTATTTGCATCAGAAATTTGCACTTCAAGTCTTGCGCTGCAAGTCTGATTACATCCTCATTAAAGCTTTCCAGAGCCAAGGTAGGAGGCAAATCTAATCATTGGCTTTTTTTAAAGGACATTTTGTTAATCAAGTCTTCATGATTCAACTATTGCAAAGGAATAATGAGTGAGGAAAGTAACTTGGAGAAAAAGAAATGTGTGGGCCAAGAAATTCAGGTAAAGGCAAAATACCAAATCAAAGTTTAAATGAGTCCAAATAAGACTTCTGGTTCCAACCACTGAGTTTTCATAGAACCCAGACTGAATGTTAAGCATGTGAGCTTGATGGTTAACAAAGAAAAGTCTGATTTCTATCTCTAACGATGGCTTTCTCCAGTTTGTGGGCTAACATTTAGGTTTAAACAGTATTCAGCAACTGATTAAAAGGAGTCCAGAAGTTTGACTCCTTTAATCAGGTCATGGTCTTTTCCTGGGTCATGATCTTTTTCTAACAATGACCCAAAGACAGCCAGAAATTAAGTCCTTATACAAGTTCTCAAAACTAAATTAATTTTGGTGCCTTGAAATTCTTGTATTTTCCAATAATTTTCAGTTAACAGTGGTAAAAACCAAAAAACAAAAAAAACAGCATTAGCATGGGAGAAAGAAAGTTGAAAATAATATTTCTTAACTTTGTTATTTTGAGATTAGTTTCTTTTCTTCTCACTTTTCACAGAAGTAGGTATGTTTCAGCCAGAACTTTTGCATTGCACAGTAAGTCTGTGCAAGGGGAAAATAATTACATTTAATCCATGGTCTTGGTTTTATACCCTTCCATATACTGCAGCACCTGTGTGCAATGTTTCCCAGGAAAAAAGTCAAGTTCTGCAGGAAACTGGAATTTCCTCTGTGCTTGCTGCAATACTTTTAATGTTTGGTTTTTTATTGTGATGCCAGAGGTGAAGAAGTGTATTTTCCTCAGCAGAGATACCTGTTATTTAAGACTGAGCTGTAACTGTAAGTCAAGTGAACCCCTACTATGAGTCTACTTGGCTTGATGTGGCACCTGCGGAGAAATACCCTCAGAGACGTGAAAAAGTTTAACTTCTGCATCATAAAATAGATAAAGTAGTAGAATATGTGTTTACAGCCGTATACGACACAAACACACGCAGGAAATCACTGGTACCAAACAATTAACAACCACAGTCTTGCCTGGTATGTTATCATTAAAGAGTCTTTGTACCTCCAACATGTTGTAGCAACACATGGCAGTGGATGCAGTCAAAATCCTCCTATTACTCTTGCTCATACTTCTCTTAGCTCAGATCAGCAGGGCTCCAGACAATTTTTTTTTTTTAGGAGCACAGTAGTCCCTAACTTAAATTTTTAGGAGCACAAGCAGAAAATTTAGGGGTGCACACCGAAATCAACTTGCAAAGCAAATATTCACATTTCCTCTCATTTTAAATACTTGAAAAATAAATGCAGGAACTGCAGAAATCCTGGCATATATGATTTCACACTCCTTTGCTGAAACATCGGTGTCACCATCGATCACGATACACAGATACAGAGCGTCGTTAATCTTCTCGTACGTCGTCCGTTTTAGTTTATCAGCTATGACGCCAACAAACTGTGCACATGGAACGTTGTTGCTGTAGGTTGCATTCAGGTTTACACTGTTCTTCCTTTGCAGATCGATTTGGCCTTTAAATTTTGTAAAAGGCAGTTTTTCTTTTGCAATGAAATAGGCCGTGTTAAACTTAAGAATCAATTTGGTCTCCTCAGCGCACTGGTTAGCAGGAGAGATGGCAAAGCTACCCAGAGTTCTTACTTGAGAAAAAGTAAAGTACCTATGTAAAAAAACAACTTGAGTAAAAGTAAAAAGTACTGATCCAAATATCTACTCAAGTAAAAGTAAAAAGTA
>JBBBVU010000015.1:30183166-30194038 GCA_037177055.1 Atherinosoma microstoma | reverse complement strand
GCAGGATGTATGTGAATAATCTGGGGACACTAGACAGTCTGACAGCGGTGCAGGATGTATGTGAATAATCTGGGAACATTAGACAGTCTGAGAAAGGTGCAGGATGTATGTGAATAATCTGGGGACACTAGACAGTCTGACAGCGGTGCAGGATGTACGTGAATAATCTGGGAACGCTAGACAGTCGGACAGCAGTGCAGGATGTACGTGAATAATCTGGGAACACTAGACAGTCGGACAGCGGTGCAGGATGTATGTGAATAATCTGGGAACATTAGACAGTCTGACAAAGGTGCAGGATGTATGTGAATAATCTGGGGACACTAGACAGTCTGACAGCGGTGCAGGATGTATGTGAATAATCTGGGAACGCTAGACAGTCTAACACCGGTGCAGGGTGTACGTGAATAATCTGGGAACACTAGACAGTCGGACAGCAGTGCAGGATGTACGTGTATAATCTGGTCAGAATTAAACAGACTGAATCATTTGATAATTGACATGAATTAGAAGCAGTGAAATTGTTTACTTGCTTTTGAAGTGCATTGAGATGATTGATGTTGTGAGATGGCTCTATATGAACTACATAAACCCAAAACCAGTCGCTCTGAATGACAAGAAGAAAACCATCCAGACCATCAATCATGTTACACAGAAGGAGTGACAACAGAACAACACATAGGCCCTGATTTACTTAGATTCCAAATAGCAGCGCTAAATAAATTGCCCCACTAATATTTTGCACCTGTTGTGTTTCCATGATGTGCGATTGATCTACTAAGATTGATTGCACTATTGATAACAGGTGCAAACAGCCTCATTTAAATGAGGATTTAGCGTGTGCAAATGATTCTCTGTGTAGAAGGAGAGCAAGAAAGGTGCAAACGGAAAATAAATGGAGATCGAAATATTAGTGGAAGAGGCAAATAGGAATATGGCCAAGACATCTTAATATGACCAGAATGACTGCAGTATGGGAGGATATTTGACAAAAAGTAAAACCAGTCGGAAAAACAAGAACAGCATCAGACGAGGTTTAGAAGAAATGGCAAGATATTAGATGAAGACGAAAAAAAAGCTAGTAATAAAACCTCGGCAATAAGACAGGTGGGGACAGAGGAGATTCCTCTGACTAATATTAAGCAGCAGGTGGAGCGTTCTTTCTGTGAGGAGCAGATAATACTGGACCAGTTGTGAAACAAGGTATGTGCACAAACTGAAACTTTTCTGTTAACTGTTCTGTTAATGACATCATTGCTGTTATATACATAATAAATATAAACACGCCTCCTTTTGACAATGTTTGTCGAAACAACAGTTGTGATTTAACATTCACACAAAACATCTGTTTATTTGTAAAGAATTTGTTCTAGAAGTTCAGTCATCGCCTCCGACCGGCCATGAGAAAAGATTCTGAATCAGACTGATGTTCCTCTACAATCCTGCTGTATTTGATCATTGTTCTCATCCAGCTGCAGCCGCTTGTGCGCATATATGAGCCAGTTAACGTTTGCCTTTCAGAAGCTCTAAATATAGGCACAAAAACAGCCGGCGCATCAGTTCCATGTTTAGTAAATCCCGCTGCACATGCAAAGCTGATTTATCTGCATCTACTCCTCCCAGTAGTCTGTGCATTCTAGCAGAAACGCCCAGATTGCATATTCATTCAAGGCAAAAGCGCAAAATGCATTGCGGCGCTATTGTAACAGTTTTGCAGGCGCATTCCTCTTTGTGACAGGTTGATAAATCAGCTGCAGCATGTTTTTGCGCACGTTATCAAGTTTGCGCCTGTTTTGAGAGGCGCAAACCTTTGACAAATCAGGGCCACAGACTGACTGAAGCTTCAATTATAGGTGAAAAGCCTAATGATGGAAAAGTTACTATGGCAACTGTGTATTAAATAGAAATGAAAGAAGCATAATATAATCCTTTACATGATCCAAACACACCAGCAGATGTGTTCTTTATATAGATTCTTAAAGAGAATTTTAACTTCCAATTATGTGGACGCCCACTGTGCTGGTGCTTTTTACTCTATTAAAACCTCAACCACTGAAGCATTCACACTGACAGTGAGATCAGTGTTTTCCTTCTCAGAAAGCTTGTTTAATTAATCCTGTTTCCACTTAACACTTTTATGACTCATATTTACAAACAGCATGAATCACAGTCTTTAATAGGAATGTTATATACTATGTACATGATCCACTCTAACCCCACTGGTGTTTCTCATTAAGTGGGCCTCAAGTCTTATTAGCGTACACTGGGGGGGGGGACCCCGTAAATTACAGTTTTTTAACTGTATTTTTTAAAAAAAAACAAGGAAATATCAATAATAATTACTGCATGTGTAGTTTTGAATAACATGAAAAACCAGTAACAGTGAAAAAGCCCCAAGGGTCTTTTGGGGGTTTCTCCTTGAAAATGACATACATCCACTCTGCTATTATAAACTCTGTGTAAACCAAAAACACTTAGTCATTGCCATTGAAGTGCTCTCTACCTTTCAGAGTGGTGGCGACCGTCTCAAGCGCCTTCTCCAGCGGGAAACGTTCTGGATTTTTCTACTTAAGGCCATGATACATCCTGGCCTCAACGTGGAAATTGATTATTCTCCTTTTTTATAATTAGCTTTTGTTTGGCAGGGATCTATAGGTTGTACGTGTACATACTTAAGATTTAACTTATGTCATAGGAGCTTTTGTTGTGTTACATTGTATATTTTGGTGTTATTCCAATAAAGGCTTTTAAATATTTCCTGGACCTCAAGAGCGCCTTGGTCACCTTTTTTTGCCATATTATCGCCCCTGGATGAAAGAGCCCCTTGGTTCTTCCTCATCCCTCTGCCAAAAAAGAAGCACTCCTTTTTGCTGTTTTGTCTATGTAAAACATCTTGGTATCAAAATAAGGCTAACAAGTGTGAGATTTCATCAGAGATGGAAGCATCACCACAAATGCCACTGTGTTGAAGTTATTGAGGATGGAACATAGGAAAAAAAAACTTAAGAAACTTCTCCTGTCCTAAATATCTTATGCATATAGAAAATAGACACCTTGAAAATTTACTATAATAGATAAAATCCTCCAGGAGACCATGACTCAACATGTGGACGTTATCTGTGTAAAGTTTCATGGAGCATAACACAATAAAGTTACAGAGGTTTTGGTAAAGAGATGGTGAGGTGCTTTTCAGCTCGGCTCAGTTTGGTACATTTCAGCTGTGACTGACACAGCTCTTTCCCACTGTCTTTAAACTCATCTGTAGCTCTTCTTCTGCAGTGTAGTGTTTTTTTTGGGATGTTATTTTAGTCAAATAGCTAAAAAGTGAACAAGAATACAATAGTGAGATAAAGCTTACAGATTTGTGCTTTCACTCATTTGTGTTTGGACATTTTTGCAGACTTAGTTACATGCTCTTTTAATTGATTATTGTCTTAAGTGTGTTTGGTGGTCATAGAGATGGTTTCCACCAGGTTTTAGCTGAGATTCTGGACTCTCTGTCTATGTTACAGCCTATATTATGTTGTTTCTGTCAATGTTAACCGGTGAATGTTAAATGGTCAAATATCTTCCCTTTAACTGAACCTTAAATAAAAAAGGAACAGGATTGGCAGGTTTGTGATTACTAATGAATCAAGAAGAGAAATAATTATTTATTGTTCAAAGAAACAAGTGAATTCCTACTATTACTGAGGAGGAAATGAGACTGTAAAGGTCATTCAGGGCTATAAAAATCTGCTTAAAGCTTGATGTTTTCATTGCACAGCAGATATTTAACATTATATGAAGCATTTTTGAAAAACTTGTCAGGTTATTTTGTGCACGTTTAAAATAAGTTTGAAAATGGCCGACAGGTAGAGTCTCATGTGTTGCACTGATGCAATCCAAATACAACTCATTCTCCTCCTTCTGAAGACTGTAGCTGACAAGGACATGCCTCCTAAGGGCTAATATTCAGAAATTACAAACCTGTGTACTTTCACAAAAGGATACACACACACACACACACATTTTTCCTTCTGTTCTGTTTCTGACATCTGCCATCAGCCCCCTCTGCTTCCAATCCTTTTATCTGACAACAGCATCATGCATAGCCAACGGGAGATCCACACCCACATGCACTCATACACATTCACAGGAGTAAACACCTCCATCTTCCCACCCCTCCAACCCCAAACACCTCTCCTGTTTGATCTCTCACAGTCATCCCCTTGTTTAATCCATGCTTCTCCCATAGCTTCCACCAAATGAAATGCAAATAGCTGAGCATAACCTGGGGCGTCATTTATCTAAATTAGTGTGTGGAGTGTGGATCCCCATGGGGCACCCATATGCTAGTGCAGTTAGCATCATTAGCTTCATTATCCCATGTCAGGCCATTAATTACACATCAAGCCTTTCAGTTAGCGGGGGCTGAGAGTTTCCATCCACTCTGGACCTCAGAGGGCAGAAAAGACAGTGAAGCAGGTTTTATTATCAAGAGTGGTAGAAAAAAAATTTGCTTTCACAGATTTTGGCTGTGGGTGTATAATTTGAGATGGAGAAGTCATCAAAGTCATAAATGTTATATCAATCATGATAGAACACTAAGAACCAACGATAATGACCTTTTTATTCTGACTTCACATGTGCAATGCTTTCCATCAATCTCATGGTGACTGAACATGTGAATTACCTCTGGGGAGACAAAACATTGAACATGAGTTCAATGTTTTGCTTTCTAAGAATCAGCAAAGTGTGAAGGAGGTGTCCTCCAGCAAGGAAATTATTCAGCTTAAACATGTAGAAAATGTGTATTTTAAGCTCTCTGCATGCTCCACTGCTGTGGTTCAAACAATGTGTTCATCATGTGTTTGGCACTAAGGACGCGTTCACACCAGCATTTTTTATTCCAATCCTAGTCCGTTTGCTGGGAAGCCACTTCATTTGGAGAATTGTGAATGTGCAAACAAACTCTGATTTGGATCAACGGAGCAGACTTCACCTACAAATCTTGCGGATCTTGGTCCGCTTCAATTGGACCAAATACTGGAAGCAAAGTGCATGGTGGGTTCAGCACATGGCATTGTGGGTAAAAACACAACCAAAACATACATGCGTGTGGGATGATGGGCAGCTGTGGATGGGAGAAATGTCTCATGGTCCAACGTGGAAGACTGTTAAGGTTCTGCTAGAAATCTGACCAGATCTGGCCAGGACATGATGCAGCTCCATGTTTTACTCTGATCCTGCATTAAACCAACAGATGAATCAGGTTTCTTCTTCGTTGGTATTTCCTGTTCTTCTTCAGTAATTCTTGAGGAGGTTAACACATTATTCAAAAGGTCAGATTCATTTGAGTCGTACAGCGTGAATACAAACTTAGTTCGGAAGAATGTTGCACCCCCCACAACTGAAGTGAGTCCCCAATCGTAGCGAGTCTAGAAAACTATCCGGTGTGAATGCATCCTAACACATTATTATAGCAACAGGGTCAATTCTGAGAAAACTGACTCTACACAAACTTCAGTTTTATCAGACCGCCCAACGGGCAGCATCTAGTCTTGTGAGTGGTAAATATCGCAACTTTCTGGGGCTTTTTTCATCGTTTTGAGAGACATTTTTGAATGAAGCACAATGAACATTAATGCTAGAATGAAAAATGGCAGAATGTTTTACTAGACTGATGGAGCCATTAATGCTACGTCTTATGTCTGAGAAATTCAGATTAAACTATTTAATCTCAGCGAGTTAAACCTGCCAAGGTTTAAATATGATCTGATACCACAGGTCTCCTAGTGAAACTACATGTCTTTTTTTCTCTACATTGTCGCTGTTCTGGCAAATTTTTATGAATTATCCGAGATTCCTCTGAAATGTGTTTTAATAGCAATGTAATTATTGGGATCCCACTGGTGGGAGGGTGTGGAAGCCACTTTAACATACAGAAATTAACACATCATGAATCATGAGTCATAGCAGGTGAAGTAATGCTGACAACCAGAGGTGGAAAGTTATGAATTACATTTACTCGAGTTACTGTAATTGAGTAGTTTTTGTGAGTAATTTGTAATTTTCTCAGTAGTTTTTGAAATAAGAAATACATTTTTACTCAAGTAGATTGTTAGATGGGTACTTTTACTTGAGTAAAATTTAAGTAAAGATATTTTTACGTGTCTTTGCACACCTGCACATGCTTGCGTGGGTGGAATTCTCACTGATGATGGCTGGTGCTGAGCAAGAGATGGAGATGGAGGAGGCTGAGGATTGTCAAGCAGAGACATCGAAATCCTGAGCAGAGATTAATCTGAAAGCGAAAGACATCCTTGGCCATATCTCAGCCAGCTTTGTGTTCAAACGCAAACAAAGCAATAGCATCATCATGCAATGCAAAAGGTGCCAGGTGGAGCTGTCAGCTTTCAAAGCTTCCACATCAAGCATGTGGCAGTAAGTAGAATACATGTGCTTTTACCTGTGTATCCCAAATATTTATCATCCTCCATTAAGCAAAATATGCCATCATATCAAATATAAAAGTAACTAAGTAACTTTTACTCTATTTACATTTCAAATTAAGTACTTTTTTAAAAACTTTTACTCAAGTAGATTTTTAGATGGGTACTTTTACTTGAGTAGAATTTTAAGCAAAATAAAGATACTTTACCTCAACTATTTTTCAGTACTTTTTCCACCTCTGCTGACAACACACTGCATGTGAGTGACAATAAGAGAAACTACAGCTATGGTTTGATTCCCAGATCCTGATCAGGTAAAATCCACACAGAGAATCTGAGCCTGCCACACGTATTCCCGCTTGGACTTTCAAAAAGGGAGAACATTTGCGTCCATGTATCAAAAACCTAGCCTTAATTTTCTGGCTGGCAAGCAGGTAGATTGGCTGTTCACCGAGCTGACACCTGACTGATTCACTAACTCATCATGTACATTAGGTGCAAGCTACAGAGAAGATAGACCTTTTTGACTTGTCACAGTGGGAAGAGCACAGGTGTAAATAATAAGATTAATGATAGGTGAATATCATTTAACTGCTTCAGTGTCTGAGTCAGGAATTGTTCAAGCTGGCTCAATGTCACATTGTCTTAACTTACTGGAACATACCAACAACAGAATGACGAGGCTTTGGAAGTTTTTACTAAAAACATTGTGTCTGTTTCTGGACATATATGTTGACAGTCTGTGCAGGCTGTGAGTTCAACCAGGTGGATGCTCAGTTCTGACAATCAAACTCTCATGAGGCATTTTGTGCAAAACATTATTTTGGGATTCATCTTTTTCTTCTCTTTTCTTAAGTTGAAGACGCTGTTTACTTTTGAAATGTGTGGACTTGTATGAGGTGTCATCCATCCATATTTATGGGACACGTGAGCATGTTATATTTGCTCCAAATGTTACATACTCACATGTCAAAAGGGCTGCCTTCTCAACCATCTGCAATACCTGAGAGGCAATACCTCAGGGCGAAAAGCAGCAGCCGCAGCGGTCAAGCAGAACAACATAT
Organism: Atherinosoma microstoma; assembly: GCA_037177055.1. Lineage (NCBI taxonomy): Eukaryota > Metazoa > Chordata > Actinopteri > Atheriniformes > Atherinidae > Atherinosoma > Atherinosoma microstoma. Next base: position 30,186,540 of record JBBBVU010000015.1, on the reverse strand, counting down.
TGACTTGCTGACAGCATTTAGGCCAGTTGGTGGGTAGCTGGCAAGTGATTCACTCTGAGAGCCAAAACTGTTCTTAGAGACAGACAGAACAGCAGTGGTTATGGGCATATGACACCCTGTGCTGTAATAATGTCATATTAGTCGAAACCCCTCTGCCTGTGAAAGCCCAGAGGCACCATGGGAAAACTGAACAATACAATATAACCAGAAAACATCTATTTTATACATGTTTCCACTTTTCCAGTACATGGTTTGACATTCTATCGTTATAATCAGGGGTTGGGTCAGGAGGGGGACCGGGGGGGTTCATATGATGTATAAAGTATCACAACCAACTCTGTGATGCTCGTCTCTTCTCGGTACAGTTACATGAGGCAATATGTGTTTTTTAAAACTTACTGGTGTCTTCCATTTTTTTTATTTTGTTACCAGAGATTGAAAACAGAGAAACGAAAGGGCAAGTCCTTCTAATTATCATGTAACCTTTCCTGATTGTTAATCGACAGCTTGATCACCGCCTCTAGCATTAGAAATGAAACAGAAACAAGATTACGAATTAAACTTATATTAGACATTTTGCCCACTTCTAACTTTCTTCAGGTGCCTTGTCTTTGTGTTTATCTTCATGGACAACTTCTAGGCTGCAGCCCACTTACAAGAAATGAAAGAGAAAGCTCAAGTCCTGAGAAGTTCAGCTCAGCATCAGTTATGTTTGGTATGCTGTTTGATCCGGTTACAATCAAAACACTTTATTTATGATATATAGTTCACCTCTTGTTAAATAGCACCTGCTAGTGGAATTACCGAGATTTCTGTCTGTGTTGTATGTTGAACTAACTTGTGTATTCTTATCTGCCTCCGTTCACGGTGGGAACACGCATCTTTCCTCCTAAAACTGTAGCTTACTGGTGAATGAACCAACCAGTATGTGGAGCTCAAAGTGGACTGGTAGGGTTTGTCTTCAAACAACGTGGTGCTGTCTTCATTCAAAAATAAAGAAAGTTTAAACTACATGGCTCCATTTATAGTTAATTGATGCATTTCCTGAAAATTTTGTACTTATACTATGATGGAAAGAGTGTGTGGGTGCTGAGGGGACAAGAACATCCTGCTAAGAAGTGGGCTACTAGAACAAGATATTCTTTGACTAGAGCAGAGAATATCACACGGCTGGAACGGTAATCTCCAATACAAAGTACCCTAGTGACAAGGGAAACTGTACATGAAGGAGGTGTGGGACTAATGTTCAGAAATAACATCTGCTAGCACAGCTTGGATTGTATTAAGTACAACTAATATGCTAGCAAGGGAGAGGGACGATGAAAAGTTAAGGAAAACACATCAACTACAGGGACCAAGTCCCATCAACGAGACATGATAACTTTAAGACAAGAACAGGAAACTCATGTTTCTGCTGAAATGTCCCCGAAGTGAAACATTTTAAATACAAAGAAGATAATTTATTCCTCTGTTACTTATAACTAATGTTCATGGACTCTCCAGTTTCAGAGTAACTGATGCAAAATTTGCATTGCAGCTGGTTGAAACAGTAAAACAAGTGAGCAGTTTGACAACATGATGTCAGGATTTAAGAATAAAGTGCAAAGATCTTTTTCTTCCTGATTTGAGAAAAGGGGAAATGTAGCTCTGGAGCATCACCATAATGAGATGGAAATAACTTTGGATCAGATATCAAGCTGCTCACTGACTTGTTTTAATATTGGTTCAATGATAGATATTTGAATTGTGTGAAAATTAGATGTTGAAACAGTATTAATATGTCAACACTGACAGCATGACTTCATGAATTTCTTTTTTCTTTCTTCATTACAATCAAGCCAAACCAATCTCTCCAAACAGTTCTGATGCCCTCATCGCTACCCTGACGTAATCCTTATATTGTCCTAACTGTAGGCTATCCTGTAATTGTACCTTAAGAGGTCTTCACATTCAAACTAAACCTCAGTGATTCACATTAAAAACATTTTGTACGACAGTACTTTGAAACAGTTTGTCCTACTTCGTTGAAATTTTCATTTTTGTCAGTAATTTCCTCAGTGGGGCTTTAAAGAAGATTCAGTTTTATGTATTTTTTGCATTTCATAGTGATTTTTTTAACATTGGTTTTAGATGTCTTGTGAGTAATGCAAGTTGTTTTCTCAGATAGGAAATCAGAAAAACAGATCAGAGGCTGTTTTCCTCGCCCACCTGGTGACTGAGTTATGATAAACTTCTTCGGTGAAAGTCACACCTTTTCTCAAGCCCTCTGTACCCAAAACATAATTAGCTCTAAATATAGCTTGGATCATGCTGTTGAACGGTAATGCACATCACTCATTATCACCTACCACTGACTGTCATTGCACACCCACACACTGACACACAAACACACATGCACTAATACTGGCTGCTTCTTCCTACCTTTGAAAAAAGAAGGATGAAAAAGAAAGAAACCATTACAGTGCCAGTATGTTGATAGAATCAGGTGGTATGCATGTCTATGCAGGCTTGGTCAAAAATAAATACAGTCAAGCATACATGCAAAGTGAGGAATGTATGTTCAAACTACACAGTACAATGCATTTTACGCTGTCCAACCCCCCCAAAATATCACCACCTGGATTTTACTAAGCCAATACTGTATATAGGAGCATCCTATTGGATAGTTCCTGCATGGATAATGATCTTTCAGCTGTAACAAGTTATTTAACCCACTGATGCAATGAGCTGCTTCTCGTTTCTTAAAGGGGCCATATTATGTAAAAAATCACGTTTTTTTAAGTCTTTGGAAAAGTCTCTTACAATGTTCTAAGTCATGAACAGACTAAAAAAGTCCCATAAAAAAAAAACACGGGACACAAGTAGGCTGTACGTAACTTTACAATTAAGTCTTTAGAAAGGCGGTTTGAAAATCCTGCCAGCTGTGATGTTTACACTGGGAAAGTCCCTCCCCCAGCTGCTCGGCTGCTCTTCAACCCAACCCGCATCCGGGGCTCATGTGTTCGCCCTGCCCGTCCTCAGAAAGCAGCAGGAATGAAGAAGGCAACTGCGCACGTGAAATGTTCTGTAGACGGCGGTGTAGTCAAGCGTGTGTCGCTACATAAACTCCCACAGTCAGAGGAGTTACAGGCTGCATGCATCCACTTCATTTTTAAGGGCAATCCTCCAGAAACAGTCGGAAAATACCTCCTGGTTTGTGGTGATCACTTTGAACCGGACTGTTTTGAAAACCTTGGACAGTTATGCCCCTTTCACACTAGCACCTACTCAGCCCGGCCCGGCACCAAACACCGCCCAGTTTGTTTGTGTTCCCATTACCATTTTCCCGGGGCAAGTCGGGCCCAGTCGATACTCTTTTAGCACCTACTCCATCG
>JBBBVU010000015.1:30058210-30076981 GCA_037177055.1 Atherinosoma microstoma | reverse complement strand
TGGTGTTCATAAAACGCACACAGAACTAGGAACAACTGTCCTCCGTGTCTGCTCTCATCATACCTGCGTGTCAAACAATGAACGGTGCCTTGCATACACTCTTCAGGCGCAGTTAACGTGATGGGGCGTTCAAGTGCACTTAGTAAGTGCTTTGGACGAATAGGCTTTCAGACAAAGAGGATGAATGGATGGCTTGTCACCTCTTTAGAGGTGACAAAAGAAAGAAAAAGAGATGAAAGGATTTACCTAGAAATTATGAGTCTAAGACAGATTGATACAGGAAGAAAAGCAAACAGATCTGTTGATAGCACATGACACTTCAATGTGAAGAAATAATGAATAATATCAGTTAATGCAACATATACTTTGGTGTAATCAGAAAGGTTTTAACAGAAAAGAACCTGAACAATCCATCTTTCAAAATCTCACCTATAAATCATTTATCATATGGCAAAATAACAAAGAATGTCTAAAAATGTAACAGTAAATAAATAAAACTGAACCACAGCAGGCTATTTCCAGTGTTTGGTAACATAATTTTAGTTGTTTTTTTGTCATAACCCCGCTGAAGATGTCAAACAAACTAAACTTTCTAAAATGGAAAACCATGGCTGAGGTTTCCAGTCATTTACTGAACAGGAATGATCGGTGTACGTTCCAATTTTCACCAGAATAAACATATATGAAAATTAATTTATCACCACACTCACTGTAGACACATCTTAATTTAGTTAATTTGGAAACAACATCCCAAATAAATTTTTCTGGGTGAATAGTCAATGATTAGAATGCATTGTTTTATGATGTGGAAACACGAGTGACTAATATGGTAAGTTAGACGTAAATAATTCATGTGCACCACATAACTGCTCCAAGAGATTGCCTCTCACAATTCATAACACGGGTCTGCGATGCATCGATTGCAGCATATACAATGCAGAAGTCACACAACTTCCCTTTGATCATATTGACTGAATATGTATTGTAGACTAGGACTAAGTATCAAGTGATTCTATAATAGCCAAGTAGTAATAATAACAACGAGCTAATAGCTCAAGTTAGCTTTTAGTCTTTTGATGAGTGTTGGCAATGTGTTTGGGTTTTACCCCTTCTTGACCCTTTTTTTCTGCCTCCTGTCCGAATAGACATTCCCAAACTAAATTAAGTATATCTTCACAACTACAAGGGCTGTATGTATAATCTTGGTCTCTACAGAAAGCTGAGACATGTGAGATTACTACATTAATGTCAAAATCAGGTTACACAGTAGAAAATGGAAATGGTTATCTCTTCCTATAAGAAAACCACATTTAAGCAAAACTTCTGAGCAAAAGTATAAGCTAAAAAAAGTGAAACTTTTTAATAGAGATGCCACGCAGTTAAATACAGTTAGGGAAGTTTACTTTTCATATGCCTTTATCTTCGTATTAATGCAATGATTCATATTAATGCTGAGGCTAAGTTTCATCTGAGTGCAGTCAGAGAGATAGCACTCTGTTTGTGGAGACTCTGCTGAACCGTGTCTGACTGCAGGCCAAGGTTAGTTTAGGCTATAGTCCGACTCCAGCTGCAGTCTTATTTGAGGTAAGAGTTAGTTTTTACTACTTCAGACTGTTTTCCTGCATGCACTGTCCATATGCTCAGCACTATCAGGGATTGGCTGAGGGGTGCGGGCCGAGACCTTGCGTTGATTAAAAATGCTCTTGGAGGAAGAATGAATTGTAAACAACTTCTGCAGACTCTTGTACTCTGTTGAACCTGTTTTCCTGCTGCAGAATAATAAATGGCATGAGAGACAAGTGGAGCTTTATGGATTTATTTCTCACAGAAGGTTTTATGAAGAATTTTCTCGACAATAACTCGGCAATCCACCACCCAATGCTGATGATGACACCTCTATAAATGGTCAGTCAGGAGAATCCAGGGATGGCCCCTACATTGACCTTAGAAACACCATGAGGAACTAGAAAGAAGGGAAGCCCAATATAGTAGGCTATATGATAGGAAGAGAGAATACTTCACTATAAAACCTCCTTTATCTCCATGGCAACCAGCAGGATCTTCACGAGCCATAGGAGAAGGCATTAGCAGAGTTTTTTAGAGCTGGAATAAAATCAGTCAAAGTAAAACCTGATTTCTGATCCAGATTTCTGTCCCATAGTGATGAGACACACATTTGTCCCACAGTGATGAGACAGACACAGTGATGTCCTCGTGCTTTTCTTACATTCCCATAGAACTGCTTGGGGTTTGAACTGTGTTTGGTACAAGGGACAGGAGCCCAAATTTAAGGACAGTGTTAGCTGATGGTTAAAGGACTCTGTGCACTGGCTGTGGCCACTTGGGCTCAATTTATTTTCTCCACAGATTTTGATGATTGGGAACTCCTGAAAATGGCAATTGTTTCTGAGCACTAGGCAGGAAAGGCCACTCAACCTCTCAGCACAATAAGGAGAGAGATGTACCATCCTGGCTCATTGGCACAGGATCTGCAGTGTACTGACATGAAGATAAGTCCTTCTGGTCATCTTCCAACACACTATGTACATCAAGGCCATCATCGTCCTCATGGTGAGCAGGGACCTTTGAAGCCTCCCCCGCTCAGTCTTCCCAAAGCCATCAACATACTCCATGTGGTGAGTTCACTAATATGCAGGTCTTTGACCTAAAAACTGTCTTCAGCAGAGACCCCTGATGTGTGGTATGGGTCCTGTCATGAGGAAGTAGTTGTGCCTATAATTCTTTTCAGGAACTCACCCAAAACATACAAGTTTTGGGGTCAGTCGGCACTCTTCATGTTCGTTCTTGTCGGCAAGAAACTGCGTGTTGAACAGAGGACTTCTTTGCCGGGTTAAGCTTGGTGAGACATGAAGAATGCAGAAAATCGGCTTTCTGCAGGCAACACATTGACCAATTGTTAATTTTGAGCTGGCTGCAGCCTTATGAGAGACATAGGGGTCTAAGTAGCAGTAGCTAGTCATACTGAAGACATATTCTTGGAGGGGTGAAGACATTATTTGGTTTGATGTGTCTACAGGTGTCTTCAGCCAGGACATGCAAGAGTGTGATATCCTTTTCTATATGTAGTGTGCTGTGTGAATGGACTGAAAGGGAATAACATGTCATGCATGTAGCTTCTGTTCCCTGAAGGAACACAAACATTTCACAGGAACTTTTAGACACATGTGTGGCAGAGTTGTCATTAAATAGACCTGACAAACATGTACCAAAGGCAATATAACACAAGGAAATGTATTATGTATTGAGAGTAATTTTTTTTGACACAATCAAAGCACAGCAAATGTCTCTCGGTTTGGAGGGCTAACGGAAACCTGGCCATTGTAATATTAATGGCTATCTTGTAGAATTTGGTTACTGGGCATGGAATTAATTTGTGCAGCTTATTATCCAGATAATCTAAATTCAGCCCAGCGTGTTTCTCATGAATCGCTATGAAGCCAAAGCGACTGAATGTCATTTTGGAGGACACTGGAATTTTCTGGCCTTATTTTGTCTTGTTTCCTTCCATCTTCCACGCACACACATTTGCAATATCTACAACATGTAGAACGCCATGATGTGCCCCTCATATAGTCTCACCTCTCAGAGGACAGAGACATTGTTAAACCCAGGCAGGAAATGAGTTCTGTGCCATAATGTATGACACACAGGCCTCCCTGATCGCCCTGCCCTTCAAAACTGATGGATACTAATATGTCACTACATGAAAATGTGTCATGAAATGAGGAAAAAATAGAAACACCAAAACACGGAAAGATGGAGAGAGGAAATGGAGCAAAAATGACCTACACATCTATCAGGGCCTAGGTGGGAAAAAGCAAAACTGTTAAAAATGCCTAATCTCTAGTATCTAATGCTCCTTACCTGCTTATCGATAACATCTTCTCCTGAGAATATTACTTCTTAAGGACTACGTTTCCTGGACATGCAAAAAAGGGAACATAACATTTCTGTTCTGTCCCTCTTATCTATTTTCTTTCCCCCATTTTTTCAGACATACAGCTACCATCTAAAGAGAAAAGGCTTTTCCCATCTCTGCCGCTGAAGACACTTCAGGGGCCTGGGTGCAAGCACATTGTTCAGTGGAGCACAGCATTTCCTGCTGCAGATGAAAACCAAAATCCATCCTTCAGGCTGAATTATTAACAACCCACATAGCTAAAAATCCCAGTGTCAATAAGAGACAGGAGAGAATGGAACAGAGAGAGGAGCAGAGGCAAGGAGATGAAAGTTAAAATCTCTGCAAAGGTGAGTTTAGCACAGCACATCAAATATGGCGTGCTAGCAGTTTTGTTTATTGTGAGTTACTTTTAAGAGTCAAATACGTTTTACAGGCTTTAAACTATTTATTTGGTGGGACAGGTGGTAAGAATAGCTCTTTTATTTGTAAATGTTGCAGACCCCTGGTCTAAACCCATAAGAATTTAGCAGTTGTACAATGAACCAGCACCACTCATGTGCCCTTTGACCAGGTCACTATGGAGACAAAAGTAGACTGGTACAGTCAAAGGTGATTCTAGAGTCCTTTGTGGCCCTTGGTCAAAATTCACAGTGGCCCCATTCAACCAGTTCACTGTTCTTCTACGAACTTATACTTAATTATTTCGTTAGTTAAATTAGAGGCAAAATTATTTGACGGTACAAATGCAGAATATCAAACTAAAGACTGCATTGTGTCACTAGGTTTAATTTACATTTACAACGTAATACATTACATAAACACAGTGTTAAGAAGCATAAAGTCTGCTTATCACACAGATAATAAAGTAATATTCAAACAATCTGGTGGTGCACATTATACAATAATTACTTCTATCTATGCACCTTACATTATTTAAATTTCTTAAATTTCTTAGCTGGACATGTTTTTCATTTGACAGAAAAAAGTCCAAGTTAGCTGTTTTTAGCCTGCTAGCTAAGTAAACAAGCTGATTGCAGGTGTTTTGACTGCAAGACTCAACAGAAGCAAAATAGACTGAGCTGTCCCAAGCTGATTTAGCAAGTTAACAACTGTATTATCTGTGCTGCTTACCACTTTCTTGGAGTCTTATTTTTTTCTTTCGTTTTTCACTGCCAGATGGATATACTCTCCTCATTTTGATTGACTGCCGGCTCACTTGTTTTGGTAAGACACACTCTTATTTGCTGCGACTGCCAGAGCAAGAGCAAGGGTGGGGCCCCTTTAGACAGTACTGCATAGAGTCGACACGGTCATTGCAGTCATAACTCTCTTTATTGTCGCTGCTCTGTAATCTAAAGTTGATCAAGGAGGCTCCCTTCTGGCCCCAAGCACTTGCCTGCCTTGCCTGTTGGCATGCGGCGCCTCTGGGTACAGTGGACAGTTGTTGTGCAGGTTAAAGGTGAGGGGCAGTAATAAGAGACCAGAATGGGCTGAACAAAGTCCACATACCACCTAAAAGATGAGTTTCAGTGCAGCATCATCACATGAGGACTGGGCAGTCAAGTTTACCAGTTGTCTAAAGAGACGGATGGAAATGATTCAGACACTCCAATGACTGTAAACAGCAGCAGAAGTAAAAAAGAAGTCTTATCCCCACTCTTGTCTTATCTCGTATCTCTTGTTCTGTCTCTCTGTCGTGTTCAAAACGTGTTTATATCCGCTTGCTAGTGTGTGACGTGGTGCATAAAGTGAAACTCAGCTGCTATGTCATGCGGTGTCCCGGATGAAAAAGTTGTATAAAGGTAATGAGGAGGAAATGCACATATCAGATGTGCCTGTCCCATCAAACCAGTCCGGAACGCAGAGTTTTACGGTTGAAAGTTATGTAATGCATCTTTAAAACAGCACAGATAAAATAAATAAATTCATTAAAGGATTTCCCAACAGAGTTTATTCTGTCTTTTAATGACCAAAACCCCCAGTAACATTTTCAGGGATGTGCGTGAGACCATCTAATTACTCACTTAGAAATGTGGCAGCTAGCTTTGTCTTGTACATGACCATATCGTTTAAATGGACTTTATCATTTATATTAATAAATCCATCATTGGAATTTTGGTTTTACTTTGTATAATGACAAAGAAGGAATCTTGAGAACTGGCTTAATTCAGGCATTATCCTGCACAATAAAATTAATCTCATACATTATATATCATATCTGTTAAATGTGAAAATATAAGCAGGGCACAGACACAGTTAAAACAAAATATTGTACTTGGTGGTATTATTTCACTTTTATCAATATTGCAATATGTGTTATTGGGAAGTTTGGAGATTAGACTGTTAATTCGTCTCCAAACTTCCCAATAACACATGTACGATATTGAATCTACAAGTGCAATAATACCACCAAATGCAATATTCAGTTTAAACTGTGTATGTGCCCTGCTCAGTTGCAAGGTTGTAAGAATGTGTGCATATTTAGTATATTTGTATGTAAGATTGGATAGCACCGAGCCTATTATATATTTATATTTATACGCTGTCTTTGCTGTTATCCTTATATATTTTGCATGTTTCTATTTCTAGATGAACACATTCTGGAGATGCATGTTAATTTTGTTGTACTTTTGTGAGGTGACAATAAAGCTTTTTAATTCCTATTTTTCTTTTTCCAGATATGAAACAGTCTTTAAAATGCTTCTCATGTAAAGTTTTGAATGTATCTGAGTCTCAGCAGCCTCCAAGCAGGAGGAACAGAAACTACAGAGTTCCCAAGAGCAGCAACAAGAAGCAGTCTGACCCCACCACCAGGGGGGCCAAGAACCTGAAGTGGGAGCAGAACTGGTTCCACAAACATCTGTTTGGAGGCACCTTGATGAAAGAGGAACAATGAGACACCTCGTGAAGGAACCGGTCAGCTGATGCTATTTTTAAAATATAATCTTATCTTTAGGAGCTGCTTATTCAGAGAGAACTGAGAGGCCAAGGCTTCCATCTACCTACAACTAGTCAAGGTGGCGGCAGGGAGACTGAACATGGTAGAGACATCAATCCCCTCAGACAAAATTTCACGAAAACAAGGCAATAAAAACAAATCCGAAATCACACGAGTCCCTGTGAACTCATAATGCTGCAATAAAGACAGTTTTTCTTCTATCTCTACTGATTCAGCAACAACAAATTTAGTTTTTCCATCCAGCTTTTCCCTACCACAGGGGTGTCCAAAGTCGGTCCTCAAGGGCCGCTGTCCTGCTGAATTTCAATGTTCCCTGCTTCAACACACCTGACTCAAATTAAAAGGATCCAACAGCCAATTAAGTTCTGAACAGTGACTCAATGAGTCTGGAGTGTTGGAGCAAGGACACGCAGGATTCTGGCCCTCGAGGACCGGAGCTGGACACCTCTGCCGTACCATAAGCACCTGAAACAATGTGTAGCTGGAATTGATCTCACATACAGTAACATGCTCTTGCAAAGAGAGGATTGTCCATAGCATGAAATGGCTCTAAGTGAGGAACCATCTCTTTTCTGAACCGGATCATTCCAGCTCCAGCTGGCCCATCTGGAGCTGGAAATCCGATCACTTATGTCTCTCTGTGCTGGTCCTGCAATGGACTGGCGACCTGTCCAGGGTGTACCTGCCTCTCGCCTGCTGGGATAGGCTCCAGCCCCCTGTGACCTTGAATTGGACTAAACGGTATGAAAATGAACTAAAATCCGGATCGGAATAAAAATGCTTCATGCAAACATTGAAAGATTCCGATCTGATCTGTGAAGACTACATAGTAAAGCCGTTACCTACCACTTTGTGTCTTAAAATGCTGTTTCAGGAAAATACGTCAACATGTACTGAACTACATACATTAGTCATAAACATTAAAGCAGCAGAGGTAGGAATACTGTCAGATATTGGTGACTCTAAAGCCGCTTTCAGACTTGCATTGCAGAATATGTGTGGTAAAGTCCATCCACTCTTTAACCAGAGTTGTCTTTTTAAACATATCGCTTCCTCACTGACTTTTTACGTTGCAGATACGTTCACACATGGGGAAATGTTCCGGATAAGTTGGTTGTCGAAACAGGTTAGGACTTCTTGTCCAGAACATTTCCTTTGTGCGTGTTACGTGCTCTTATGAGATTTCCGCACTTATGACATGGAGGCTAGCCGGTACCGCTACAGCTCCGAGGTAAAAAAGCTGTTTGTCTGAATGCAGACGGTATAAAAGACAAAGTCCCCAACATTACCGCTTTTCAGAGCATGTCTGAAAGGGGCTTAAATATAACTCACCCACGATCTCCATGTGCTTTCAAGTGTTACCTGCTGATAAGCATCACTATGACCATTATCTGTCTCTGGTAACCCATCACTGTACATGTTTACATGAACACAGGTATTCACATTAAAATCCTGATCAGAATAGAAAAGCTTCATGCAAACATACAAATCAGAAGATTCTGATCTGATCTCACTCATACAGATCTAAATGTCTTTCCAGTGGAGACGGGTGAGTTATACGGATTGTTGTTCTCATTGGTGTGCATGACAACACGTATTCTGAAATCCAGGTTATAATAATCCTTACTGTGAATGCCTGTTACATCAGCCACACGTCAATCCAATGTTATCCCACCCTTTACATTACGGCTTGTATTGCAGTCTTCGCTTTACTCAATAAAGTTTTTTGTTTTTTTAAAGAAAAAGAAGGTACAGCTAGTGGGGGACATGGCGGGACCAAAACAAAATGGATAGTATTCGATACAAATATTATGCTTGAGATTTAAATAAAAAAGAAACCGAGTTATCAAAGAGAGAGAAACCCGTTTACATCGGAAATCAGTTTCTTCAACTACTGTTTCTGCAAAGTCAGACAGTTCTGGGCACGTAAACAGTACAAGTCATATGGGAATTGTAACCCCGTTGAAGAAATCTTGCGTGTGACAACTGACTCATTAGAAAGGATACCTGGCAGTATTAAGCTAAAGTTTAATTAATGCTAGTAGTGTCATGTGACTGCTCATCCCTGTGTTTAAAACTTATCATCCAGGCAGCTGCTTCAGCGTAACGAAGACATCTGTGGTCTGATGTTAGTTTTAGGAGAAACCGCGCACACAGCAAGTTTCTGCTGCAAAACAACTACAATTCTGAGTCTAGTTTTTGTTAATTATACTCAGTCACTGTTAATAAAAACTTTTCTTTTTGAGGCAACGAGTGCATTTTGTTTTGAGTAAAGCCAACTAGTTAGATTTTACAGTGCTCCCTGTGCATCAGAAGATGATGGTGAAGGGTATCTCTGTGTGTTAGAAACTGCAGAAAAGGCTTTGATCAAACACACTATCATGTAAGAGATGTTTTAACCACAGTAAGCAAGGCTTTTCAGTATTCTTCATGTATATATGTTTTGTTGGAATAACCTCTGAGATGAAATTCTTCAAGAGATACAAAAGATATCACAGTTGTACTGGTTGATCATTATGGATGTTTATGGCTCAGAAAACAATACTCCCTTCTAACAATGTGGGAGTAAAAATATATAATAAAAAAAAAAGCCTGTTTTACCTGAACTGGAGAGGTGACTTTAAATGTCACCTCTTTAAAATAATTTAAATTCAGAACTGTCTTTACATTTAATATGGACCTTAATATAGGTTGGTAGTGATTAAAGAAAGTAAATATTTTAGGTGGTCATCAACCCACTTTAGCCATGAAGCCTTGATATGAGCTCTATAAACTGTTAAGTGAAATTTAGTACATGCAGTGTACTATGTGTGCCAATTAGGATTAGCTGATCCATCTCCTCAAGAACTACTTTGACCTCAATTTACATCTACCAGAGATGATTCATCAACCAGTGATTGCTTCCTCCTTTACTCAAATTTTTTCAATTTTCTTGAAACTTAAGTGATATACTAATAGCCTTTCCCACCCTGGTGAGGACCTAATTTTATATATTTTTTAAAGAATCAGGATTAAAGTCTTTGGTCAGCCATCACTGTTCTACTTTAGTAATTCCCACAAACCAAACAGAAGCTGAATCATCGTAAACCAGTATTTCTTACTCAAATATGTCCTTCCACTCACATTTTTAAGAAAATTCTCTACAATATTGTCAGAATTAGGAACATACTGTCTCATAGTGATGCAGAGGTAATGATGCATTTATTACATCTAGGCTGAACTATTGCTATTCCTTAGGTAGTCTTTAAGTGACCTAAAAAAGCCCTCAGATTATCCATAATTACTGCAGTGAGAGGTTTGATGGGATTTAGCTGCACAGATCTTCTCTTCAATATTAGTTTCTCTTAATTTGTTCTGTTGTAAAATTCAATAAAGCGACTGATAAACACACTTCATTTTTTCCAAAAATCTCAAAGTTCCATATTTTTCCCAAAAGAGAGCCTCATCTATGACCAACTTTCTTACGTTGTCTTCTCTAGCACGTCTCAAAGATTCTGAACAGGGTTAAGGTTCAGACCTAATCGTGAACAATCGAAGTGTGATAATGATGCTTCTCACCCCCTTAAACCACTTTTTCACAATTTAAGCCTGGTGAAACATGATGGATGGATGGATGGATGGATGGATGGATGGATGGATGGATGGATGGATGGATGGATAATAAAGTATTTTTCATTTCATCATTAAGAGCTTCATGTGTTTATGTGCAGCTGAACAACATGACCAGCAGGTGTTAATTAACCACCTGCTTTCTTCCAGTATTCCTCCCATGTCTCAATAACGCTGTCATTTTCATGTTTTGGTAATAAAAATTATATTCTTATATACACACTTATATTCTTGACATATGTCAAGAATATAAGTGTCATGAGATTGATTTATATGAAAAGATTACACTTTTTATGTCAGTGATCTAAGACCCAGAATAAGACAAATAATGTACCCACGTATTTCTAATTCAACTTTTGTGATAAGTTTATTTTGTAGCTTCCAACTCTGGTGGGAAAATGTTGCAGAGCAGATTATCTACCAACCACAGGGTTGACTCCCACATCCACATATGCATCTAAAACCCAGTTTATTCTTGATGGTAAGTTAGCGCCCTGTTTCAAAACTCATCTTTTTCACTGGTGCAGCATGGCTTAACATGTTAGCCCCAGTTTAAAATCCCAGTTGAAAAATGGTTTGTAAAATCAAACAGGGTTCAGAAGATGAGTTACTGTCATATAAAATACAGATAACTAGTAAATCAGCCATCTATTCAGTTGTAAATATGATCCCTATAGATGTTTTATATCTTGATCCTCACGCTGACCTTTGATTAATAAAAGTGCAAAGACCCCTCTACCCCCACCACAACTCTCTTTTTATTACTTTGAATATTTCTCAGTGCTGATTTTGTAGACCGTAAACAACAGGTACTAACACACAAAAGCAACTATACATATAAATAACTGCTCTTGCAGAAGAAGGGTTATATTCCCATTAACTCTCACCATAAATGCTGCCTGTCATGCTTTGGTTCAGAAATATGCACCACAACAGTTGTTGCACTGAAGAACACTTAAAGGGGGCACTTTACCAGACAACACAGCAGGGATTTAACAAAGGCATCTGCAGTTGTCAACGGAGGCCAGGAACAGTGCAACAATATCACAGAGGGAAGTAAAGAAAAGCCTGAATCACACCATAACAGTAATGGAAGTAATTAAAGTCTGTGTTACATCTCACTGCTTATAAATAAAAGGTTGCATATTTAGTTTAGACACTTACTGACAGGCCTGTACACAGTTTAGAAAAAAATATCAGAAATAATTCAGTCCCCACAACAACATCTGTAATTACACATTACTGTGCACTACATGAGCTTCATCTGTGGAAATCTCTTGCTGAGACAAACTAATTCACAGCTCTGACAAAGTGAGTGGAACACATGAGGGCTTCAATTACAAAACAACTCTGGCATCTCGTTGGATTTCTGTGCTTTCAGCTGATGATCCTGCATGTTAGGGTGAATACGAATTTGTTATATCGAGTCTGGGTGCTCTGGTTCTGGGATGGGAGAACTCAAGCAAGCTTCATGCAACAAAGTCAATGAAAAGAAAAGTTAAATCAACTTTAAAACAGAGGTAGAAAAGTCCCATAATGAATTCCATAAATTCAGCACTGAATAATAGTTAAATGTCTTCTTATTTTTTTTATCAAAAATGGAAGGAAAAACATGAATAAAATAAATTATTAATTATATTTTTAATTTATTTTGAATATAATTTCATTTTAAATTTAAAAAAAAATTTCAATACCTATTTGATTATTTCATGTTGCAATACGTCATGAATTAATTTTACCCATCAAATCTGGTGAGCGGGGCTAACGGTGAAAGTATTAAACATGGCTGTGATTATTTTGGTCTGAGGTTAAAGCGACTGCTGAAATCACATTATTATTCCTGATTTTCTTTTTTTTTTATCAGGGTACCTAACAGATTCAGCCATCACCCGAATAAATAAATCCTTCCATCGAATGTGTTGCAGTGTAATGACTGGCTCTATTTATTAGATAATTAATTAAATTCATTAAATTATTCCCAGATTTGAGCAACTACTGACATATTTAAGTAAACAATTACATATTTGATCAATTATATACACACTTATTGAGTGATTGATACATTTATTTATTAATTTAATGTAGTTATTTCCTATTTTAATAAACTAATGACAAACATAATTAATTATTCTGAGCTAGGTGTTCATGAATTTCCTTGTGACACTTTTCTCCTTACATAGGCCTATTATGCAGCATCTTTCAATAAATACGTTTACAAAAATAAACATAAAAAATATGAATAAAAACACTTAAAAACAAAAATGAAATTAAAATGGGGCGAAACAAATGGAGAATTAAATATAAGTTTCACCAACAAATTAGGTTTTAAGATTAAAACTAGAGGGGGTGGGGGGGATGTTCTGCCTCCTGGTGTGGACTTGGATAGAGCTCTGTTGGGGTGACGTGCAACCAGGATGGTGCCAGACCATTAAGGGCTTTGCAAGTTTCTCAAAAGTTTTTAACTCTATTCTAAATGTATCAGCAAGTTAATGAAGAGAGGCTAAAACAGGAGAAACGTGGTGTATCATAGTAACACCTGTCAGCAGGGCTTTGGATTAACTGGATGATTTTTAGTGAGTAGTTTGAGCATCAGTCAATCCTGGATGTGATGAAAGGATGAGTCATTCTTTCAGCGTAGCTTTGGGAAAGGTGCTTCTGATCTTTGGAAGTAATGTGCAGGTTTTACCAGAAACAATAATGTCAGGTTTATCCGAATTCAGCCGCAAATTACTGAAATCCAGATTTCAGTGTCTTCAACATTAAAGGACATTCACAGACTCATCACTTTGAGTTCAGTATGTTGACAAACCCATTTTTACTGCGTTTGTTTTAATTTTTTCTCACATTGTAAGCAGCCTGAAAGCTTATGGATGACTTATCTAAGCTGCTGTGGCAATGATGCACCATTTCAAATCAAATGTAGTCTAACCAGGTGAGTTAGAAGTGGGAGAAGCTCTTGTACAGTCAGTAGTCTCTGCACAATTATAAGATCAAAACAGAATTAACTACAAATCCAAACAAAAGTGTATATAAATCAACTCAAACCAGTGTAGTCAGCACATTTTCCTTAGTAGTAATGTTGTTTTAAGCATCAGCATCAAACACAGCTGTTTTGTCAAAGCTCCCGTCAGCTTTCTGATGTATATCTGGTGTCAGAATCCTGGCAGCAGCCAACAGCATACACAGCAAACAGTGCTTGTTCATAAATACTAACTCCAGAGGAACAAGAACATTATCAGGTAGCTGGAGAAATGGAGACAAAAACACATTTATCCACAACGTTGTTGTGTAGCCTATTTACTTTCAGTTTCACCATTATCTCATTCTCTCCGATAAAATTTAGGCCTGTTGGCTTTAAACGCACTCATTCACAATATTAATCCTACAGATTGTCCAGGTAAACATGGTTTCACTGTTTTAGCAGCCGATGCTAACGGCTTCTGTTTGAACTGTGACAGCAGGGGTTTCTTGTAAAGATCCAGAACATCAGAGAGGTGTCCAGGTTGGCTGCCTCTGAAATCTGGGAGATTGAGGAGGAGGACAGAAACATCTTTCTAGAGCTGCATGGATTACCAGTATCACTACACCAGGGAAAGCCTTTTGCCATTTCCTCAGTGACACGTCCCCTATTAATAGCTAATTTGGCCTCCATCTTGCATGTAGCTACTGGGGGATCTCTCCAGACAGTAAAACACAGTCTGATGTTGACTCTTGTCTTGTGTGTTGTTCTGTCTTTATTTTCTCTTCCTCCAATAATGTCTTCTAATGTTTCTTTGATTAATGCCGCACAGTGCATGTTCAAAATGGCTGGTGTGTTTATATCCAACAGGTTCTCACTCCCAATGCGTCAACAGTCTGATGAATGGTCAGTGTCAGTGTCAGTGTCCCATCAGATGCCGACTTAATAGGTACCCATTTTTTATCATTTTTCGATGCAACGAGGAAGAGTTAGCTGACACCAAAATGCTTCCCAAAGCGTCTAATTCTGACGTTGTGGGAGTTTACCAACTTTGGTCTGGAAATGGGGAATTGTGCCCATCAGAAAAGATGATGTGCCTTTCATTCATGATACTGTATACAAGCAGTTATTAGGAAACCCTGACGGAGAGAGTAGAAACGCATATAAATATGGGATTATACTCACTTGTACATATCACTTTATACTCTGTACTTCCTTTTATCCTACATGCAACATTTCTGTTGTTCTGACAATGATATTTCCTAATTTATAGGCTCTACACCTTAATCTGACCTTGAATTTAAGCAGACATTTAGAGTGCATCATTTTGAGTTGCTGAGTTGTCTTAAAGATCTAAAACGCAGGGACGCCTCCAAGTGGTGGCCAGGGGTGGCCAGTGCCACCCTGGACAAAAAGCTGGCCACCCCACTAGCCACCCCATTGGCCTTCACTGTAAATATTATATCTTTTTTATTATTAACACGGTACAACATGATTTGTTTATATTTGCATGTCAAAATATTTCAAAAGCTAATAAAAAAGATAAATAAAAATGTATTTTAATCAGGCGCGTAGAGGCCACCTCATATGTAGGGTCCTACTAAAAGGTCCTTAGAGCGAGGACACCGCAGCGGGAAGGTAAAAGAGCGATGTTGTTACCACTGCGGTGATAGAATGGACGCAATCAGCTCAACAAGAGGGTTGTAGTACGTTATAAACAATCAATTCAGTTTAATGGTTTTCTGCCATTTGTCTATGGGGTTTAAATAATTACAAGGGTTGATGGCTAGCACTAACATGTGGATGTAGATGACCTGGAATGAATGGCAATATACGTTCCTGTTTCATGGGCTCATGGTACCAAGCTAACGTTAGCCAGTGTTCATCAAATCATAAGTTAACACTTGCTCAGGTTAGCTAGTTAATAACGTTATTAGCCTTATCTACGTTGATGGAGAACATTTCTAACAACCTTGTGAACTTGTCTTTAGTGCGAGCTCACGTTAGCTGGCTGAATGCTCAGGCAGCTAACATTATACAGAAGTTGGTATAATAGCGTCAAGATTTAATTAGTCACTGTATGCTAACGTTATGTCAATTTGCAGACAATGAAGAAAAAGTCCTCCAAGGATATTGCCTCATACTTCCCGAAGAGACAGACAGTTACAGGAGAGCAGCACGGGGATAATGATAGGCAGCCAGAGAGAGACAGAGAATGACACTGTGACTACAGCTGAAGGTAACTTAAATCAAGTCAACCACAAATGTTTCCCTGACTCCTAAGGATGTCAGCTGTACTAGATTTATCAGAACAATATCACAGAGTTTATCAAATCCTACACCTTTTCTTGGAGTGTAATATTACCGGCCCTTGTGCTTCTTCCATAACTGTTATTTGTTTATTACTCCAGCTTTAGCTATAGTTTAATGTTGAGTGTGTGCAGTGTTGACAAGAATTCCTCCTCTGGGAATTAATATAATTCTTGTTTATATTCACCCTATAGGATAGGGCTATTGCAGAGTAATAGTTAAAAATGATATCCTGATGTTGTAATCTGGGGGCTGTAGAAACAGTCAGAGAATAAATTATATTTTAGTAACATCAGGCTCTGTTTATTTGAATATGATGATCAATCAAAGTCATGATTTATTTACACTTATCTTTTACAGTACAGGGCTCAGAGTCCGAAGAAGATGCAGATCAGACCAGGCCTTCAACTTCTCATGAACCTGCCCATGGTCTACCAGGTGAGGATGATGTGTTGATGGCGAAATTTAATAAATGTTGCATATCTTCCCCCTCTTTCTCTCCCTGTCCCACCGTCTCTATATTCTACAACTCCCATCCCCTCTCAAATAAAGCATTCAATGCCTAATATAACTTATTTATAGTTATGCATCATATACATATCATATACTTAATAACCCTTGGCCATCCTGCTATTTTCTCTGGCCACCCTATGGCCACCCCTAAAAAATATTTCTGTGGGCTTCCCTGCTAAAAGGTAAGAAGGAATAGATCTATGAGGTAAGCCATGAAAAGGTGAACATTGCGTGTTTGTTACAGGATAAAATCTCTGGTCCTCTTGTTATTAATCTGATCCTCTACTTAATCATCCACCACCTGGACCCCCAGACTCTTACTTTTCTTTTTTTCTTGCAGCATAAAGACCACATAAATATTTACAGAGAATTCTGTCGTCAGTCATGAGGCTCAGAGTCACACTGTACAGCGTCTCGATGAATATTATTTGTCTGAGTGAAACTGATCAGATCTAATGATAGGCCACACGTCAGCTATCAAGTATAAACAAATTATGTTAGTGTTTTCTCCTTTTGAAGCACTCGTGTCAAAACATTTCACATGACTGATAAACGGAAATCACGCAAATGATGAAAAATAAATTCTCTATTTTAATTTGAAGCATGAAGATTTCTAAAAGAGTTTAGAAAAAGTGATTTTGTTCCTTTTCTTTATATAACAAAGACCACTGGGAGAAAAAGAGGAACATTCTTGATCTCTTCTCTTTGAATCTGAGTTGTTCCTGTCAGCCCCTCTCTCTCAAGCACTCTGCTTGATGTGGGAGAAGCGTGGGGAAGAAGCGCCTCTCGTTGGCGTGCCGTCTCACTTAGTGACAAAGCACTGGTTTGAATGGGCTGACAGGTCGTGAAAATTTCATCAGCATGAGAAATGCCTGTTTTCCCCTCAACTCTCTGTTTACTGCTATCAATAATTTGTGTACAACAAACAGTAGATGTCTCACCCTGTAACAAAGGATCTGTGGATGTGTGTGTAAATGTCTTGTGTGTCTTGATTTGTTTGTGTGTATTTGCATGTGTATGCAGTATATGTATGTGTGGTTTTTGTTCATGAAACAGTTGTTGTCTGCAGATAGAGGCAGACAAGGATGGACTTTGAACACTGAAGCTGCTGGTGAATTTATCAAATACTGTAGGGACAGAAGGAAAAAAGGCCACAGATTCAGTATTTGTGCCAAATTCCAGCATCCTGTTACGATTACAATCATAATACTAGCAGATACCGCTTGGTTCAGGGGCGGTGCTGGCACAAACACGAGCTAACGGGGTGAACTTAATTAGACATGATTCCTCCGATTAAAATAGGTTTTCAGTTCTGGATCACTAAAAACTGAATATACCAGTAACAATGTACTGACATTAGGCTGTTTCATTGCATGCATTGAACTCATAGAGATGATATAATTACAGACCGTTTCTCTTCCTTCATTTTCTCTGCTGGTCTCCTGATGGATTCTTTCACCTTTTAATGTCTATTTGGGAATCTGTCGCTCAATTCAAGGATCAGAACATTTCCATCCCCCAACACGTCAACTCAGCATCAAGACATTACATCACTCACACAAAAAAAAGAGAAAGTAGGCGTTTCCAGAGGCCAATTTTTTCCCCCTTTGAATCTTTTTTTATCATTCAGATGTAGACAAAGCTTAAATAAATCAAGAATGAATTGATCAGCATGTGGGATTCTGTATGGTTTGGTGGAGGTCTGAGTTCTCTGAGTGCTTCTAGTTTTTAGTTGAGTCCTAGTCCATCAGCTTCACTGTGAATCCGCAAACAAACTGATTCAAATCGAGGAAGCAGATAGAGGCAAAGCTTGGTCCGCCTCAAGTGGAGCAAATACAGGAAGCGGAGTACAGAGTAAAGTGCTCTGTGGGTTCACCACACGACATTGTGGGTAAACACAACCAAAACATACGTGCATGTGGAACAAGAAGGGAGAAATGTGTCATGGTCAGACCTGGAAGAACTCGGTAAAAGTTCTGATAGAAACCTGATCAACCCAGACTGCTGATGCAGCTCCGTGTTTTAATCTGATGGAAACACAAGTTGTCCTGCATTAACCAGTAGATGAACCAGTTATCTTCTTCGATGTGGGTCTCGTCTTCTTCTTCAGTAATATTTGATGCAGCACTGCCTCTGGTGAGGAGGTAAACACATTATTTCAAAGGTCTGATTCGTTTGATTTGTGCAGCATGAATGCAAACCCGGTCTGGAAGAATCCTAAAGAATCTAGCGGACTATCGTGGTGTGAATGCACCGATCCACCTGGATTACTAGCAGATTACTGCTTAATTAGATTTTTCTAACAACTTCACAAACAAAAAAAATAAAACATATTATGTAAGATGACTGGTGTTAAACCTAAGCTATATGAGTGTAATGCAGTTTGAGGTGTAATTAACTTTAATTTAATCTGTGAGATCAGAGTTTTGGGGGGGGGGGGGGGGGGGGGGGGGGGGGGGGGGGGGGGGGGGGGGGGGGGGGGGGGGGGGGGGGGGGGGG
>JBBBVU010000015.1:29984090-29994854 GCA_037177055.1 Atherinosoma microstoma | reverse complement strand
GGCGCCAAGATTTAAATGATATATCAGAGAATTGTTTAAGATTGGGAATAAAGTGCATAATATGGGACCTTTAACATAAGCACTTAGCAGTTGAAATGCTTGTTGCCTTGTGTGCTTATATCTGTAGCAAAATTCAAATGACTTTTGCTAACCCAACTGCTGGGTTAAGGACATTTGGCCTTAGGATAGGTAAGTTTGAGCAAAAATTGGATCAAAGTGTTTGACCTAAATGCAGTTAAAATGCATTTATACAGTATATGTATCACTCTGGGAAAGGGAATAAATGAAGCATCAAGATGTACTCTGCAAAAAGAAGGTGTGAGGAAGTGTTCCACAGGTGAGATGCAGCAGAACAGAATGCCCAGCTCTGATTCTAGGAACACATTAGGCAAAACCCAGAAGACCTGATGCATGTCAAGCTTAAAGAACCAGTAATTAGTCCACCAAATATTTTGGCTCCTGCTAAGTTTTGTCAAGCGGTGGAACATTTGGTGTGATGGGGTGCTCTCTTCTGGTAGTATTCAGGTGTCATTAGACTAACTTGCAGTCCAAAATTATGTAGCAGTAGTGTTCTTCCAAACATATTTTCCCGCATGTATGACTAATACAACCTAAAGAAAAAAGATATCAGCATGTATTAGCGAATAGAAATATACTTTATAGTCTCACAGTGGGGAAATTCAGTCTGAACAGCCTCAAGACATGTAGGGTCACACATCCATCCATTCATTTTCTTAAACGCTTAGTCCAATTAAGGGTTGATGGGAAACTGGAGCCTATCCCAGCAATCATTGGGCGAGAAGCAGGGTACACCCTGGATAGGTCGCCAGTCCATCTAGGTTCACACAAATGTATTAAAATATTTTTTGGTATACTGTGCAGTAAGGACGAGATTATCTCATAAGAACGCTGTTTAGTGTTTAGAAATAGCGTACTTTCATCCTGGGTTTACTTTGAATGACTGTTCTTTACATTTTTGGACATTTAAGAAGTTAAAACTGGTCAATGGTGATCCCAACAAACAGGAGGGATACACGTTTAAAAATCGACCTCTAACATTTGGAGTGAGATTCAAATGTTAGTCTTAAAAGAAGGCCTTTTAAGTAGGATACTACAATAAAGACAGACCACCTGGTCCATTTTCACTTTTTTTCATATGTGTCGGAGGAGTTACAGTCATTTGAATTGCAAGCATTGTTTGGCATCGACGGGGAGGCAAACAGACTTGCTGACATCTGCTGTCATCTGAGAGGAACTACAAGTTGATAAACACCGTATTTTAGAACTACTACAACTACCAAGGCAGTCATTTTGACTGTTTTTGAAATGTTTTACGTTATAACTTCATTTAAATAAACTTGTGTAACTACAATCTTAACTCGGCCCTAAAAAGAAAAAAAAGTATACTTTATTCTATCATGCGCTGATCAGTCAGACAAAGCGGTGGCGTTGCTCCGTGACAAGCTCAAATTAAATAAATTGTAAACAAACTTATAGTTTATCTATATATTTAAATACAAATGTTTAATTAAACTTTTCATTTATTTGTTAAATAAACTTTTTTTGGAATTTTGCTTTGGGAGTCACCAGACATGATGGACGCTTGTTGCATCTGGAGCTCAGAAAAAGCAATGTAGCCAAAAGGATTCTAATGTATATATTCTTATTATCTTTGCTGATCAATCCACATTTACTTACATTTTCTTTTGATGTTTACACAATCTTTGGAGAAATTCTACATATTTTTCTTTTCTTTGTTGTCTATATGGTTATTAAACCACTTAGCTACATTATATGTAAACTGTTATATATAAACTCTTCTAGAAAAGATGAAGACACTGGAAAGCTTTTTTTTTTCTTTTGCAGATTTTAAGTCTCATTGTAATTGCCTCTATTGTAAATATGTGTAAAAACCAGGAAGCAACAAGAGAGGGGAAGAAGAAGGTGTTGATTCAAACTTCACTGGAAAATCGCTCCTACTACAAAGAGAGAGGAAAGTTGGAATATGACCAGTAGAATAATGCCATTGGAGAAAGTATCAAGAATGATTGCTGGATCTCAGCAACAGATCAACTGTAAACACTCCAACACCAGGAGGACAATTACTGGAGGCTGTGCCCTGAGGAGTGGATTATTTCCACAGATTGTTGGAACCACTGAAGGGATAACAGCCAGAATTATTCCCAGAGCACAGTGTACTTTGATATTTGATATTTTTAAGTTTTGGATTTGTTTTTTTTTGGAGGGGGGGGTAAAGGTACAGGATGTAACTGATTTGGCTTTAAATTTGGCGTTATTTGCAAAAATCAAGTATCATTTTCATAAATACGTGTTTTATCTTAGTCTAATCACAATTGTATCCAAATGAAAGTGTTCTTGTAGCTTAGAAGGAGTTATTTATAAATACATAGGTGGCGGTGTACACAAGTGGTAACTGCCATGTTGCATTGCCATCTTTAATTCAGTAGCCAAAACGGGACAAACTTGTTAGCCCTACTGTGTGTTGTCGGGAGAGGAGGAGGAACAAGCAGGAGGAACAAGCAGCTGATCGCAGATCTTTCAACTTGCCGTTTTCCATTAAAATGGAGGACCATCCATACTCTTTGCCCCGAGAGAGGGAGGAAAAATAACCAAGAAAAGAAAATGGATTAATAACTAGAAGAAAACAAAAGTTTACATCGGCGTAGTGATTACCAGATGGAGATAATTCATGAAGGAGAGGGACATGAAAACTGACGCAGAGGTTGCAGCTTTCTGCTGGACAGGTAAGTTAATTAGAAACAGGACAGGATAGTCCAGCAGCTACTTCATCCTCCCGTTTGGTCGGATCATTTACTGTTACTTGCTATATAAAACGGCAGATGCTAATCTGTTAGCCTACACACTGTAAAATGTAACATTGGTTTTAATAGAATAGATCTAGTTGCTTTAACTTAATTTTAGACTTGTTAGTATTACGCAAGTCAAATTTTGAGTTCATCAATTACTTTAAGTAAGATGAACTTGAAATTTAACATTTCATGAAGCATCTCTTCTAAGTTATGTGAAATTAATCAAGACAAGTTTCTTCCACAACCTGATGAACTTCCAGCAAAATTAAACTAATCAAGTTCAGAAAAATTCAACAAACTAAAACCATTC
Source organism: Atherinosoma microstoma (assembly GCA_037177055.1). Classification (NCBI taxonomy): domain Eukaryota; kingdom Metazoa; phylum Chordata; class Actinopteri; order Atheriniformes; family Atherinidae; genus Atherinosoma; species Atherinosoma microstoma. Next base: position 29,991,713 of record JBBBVU010000015.1, on the reverse strand, counting down.
TAGTTGATTTTACTGCATCGCTCAAGTTAACAAAAACGTAATATTTTTAAGGCAGTAAGTTTGCATAATTTTCTTTAAGTAGAGAGAACTAGTTAGAATTGACAGTGCAGTGGAAAAGCTCCACTGCTACGTTATAGCATGGGATTTTCCTCTAGCAGCACCAACAGGTTCACTACTCCTGCTTTTACTGCCTCTACCTCTCCCTCCTCATCTTCCTCTCCCTCTCACTTCATCAGATCATCTCTGAGTCTACATGTGACAGAAAAAGATTTTACATGACGACATTAGCTATAAGCAGTAGCTTGGTACCAGATACATGGAGGGCATGCTTGTAACTTATCGTCATCAATAAGGAAACAAAATTATATCGTTCTGTGCCTCATTACCTGATGGGACACTCCAACTTCACATTTGTGACTCTCCGCGGCTGCGGTAGTGGTAGTAACGCTCTTAAACAGTGAGGCGCCATAGAGCACCGCTCCGTTGTTTGCATTTAATAGGTGCTCCACTAGATGGGAGTAATTATTACACACTGGGGCTTTAAAGCTGAAAAAAAAGAAATAAAATGCACAAGTGAATATAACATGTATTATCAATTTATAGAACTAAACAAACCACATTTGATTTGATTTATTTTGATTTATTTTGTAGCAGGTAATTTCCAGAACTTCCAATCATGACTGACACTGAATGTCAAATGTATAACATTGGCTTGGGATGAAACATACACTGATCAGCTGATCTGATAACATTAAGACCATTTGCCTACTGATTGGACCTGTTGTGGTCTGAGCCTCTGTCTCCTTGGTAACCTGAAACTTTTAGTATTTTGGGGAAGTTCTGGGGAAAAAGTCCCTGCTAGGACAGAGGAACAATGTCCAGTGTTAGGGTGATGTTAAGGATGTGCTCCATTTCCACCAGCAGCTGGCGGTCCTTGTGGATGCCAGTATTCCTGCAGATGCTTGTACCTGTTCTCCAGCCTTTCTTTGAAGTCTTTCGCCGTCTGGTCCACTCAGTTCCTCAACTGATGGCTTCTAGTACAATATTTAGGACATGGTTGTGCATCTATATCGGCTTCATCAACATCTATATCTATTCAAACCAGACAAGTGAAACACTGATTTAAAAGAGGAATTTGACATTTTTAAGCAGTTTTTCCCATGTGCTCAGAGGTGGATGGTGATCAGGATCACATACCTCCAGTCCACAAGGTGGTGGTGCTACACCAGAAGCATTAAAAATGACCATTACTGTTATGTTTTGCAGCTCGTGTCATTCATATTTCAGGGTTAAAGAAAAATCTTTCATTATGAACCCCATCTTTGTCCTCTTAACCTTCTAAAGATAAATTAAGCAGCAGCAGACATACATTTAATGACCTCCGCTAATGAGTCAGGCTCTATCCGGATCTCATCTTTCCCGCTGCTTCTCTGGCTGCAGGCTGATCCAGTGGACAGTGTTACATAAACGACTTGACCGCAGTTGTAACAGAATGACAGACATGATGACAAAGATACCCAGGATATTGATTTGTGGGATTATCACGCCAGTAATTTTCATCTTGCAATGATTAAGTCCACTCTGTCCTGAACATTCACATAAAATATTGATGTCTTCTTGTGAAAATAGTGACATAAGGTGAAAAATGTGAGCAAAAACTAATTTTTCCATTCAAAGCATTGAAAAACAGAGTATACTGTAAATCTATCTGGCTCCTAGATTTTTTTCTTATTAATTTTCTCATTAACCTTGACTCATTCCAAAACTATTTTGATTTTGTCCTCAGCTATTATCTAATGGTGGAGTAAGAGTAAGAGCACAAACTTTATTCCCCTTTCAATCTTAACAGTTGCTTAGCACGATAATTGTGCCACTGCAGAGCCATCTTAGAGCTTTCTGAAGTAATGAACTAATGGGAAACAAGCCATTTCAATTCTGACATTAATAATTTGCCATACCAAGAATAGTTTAATTATTTAAAAAAAAAATGCTGCCTATTACATAGTAATGGCAGAGGAAGAAAGGAACCCGAGATGGTAGCAGAGGGAGAGAGATGACTGCATAGATGGATAGGTGTGTAAAGAGAGAAGAATATGAGTTGCAGGGAAGCTGGGGACAAGAGAAGAGGTATAAATATGCATCGCTGTGGGCTATCTTTGTAGAGGATCTTTGACGTTAGCTGCAAGCTGGAGCTATAAGGCACTTCTGTCATCCCCCTTCCTTTGTGTTTTTGCTTCATCCACCTTATCTTTTTGCTCTTTCTCTTCAAATGTTTCTTGTTTTTATAAAGATGTACACACACAGAGCCATAGGTATAGGCACACACATAAGACAGCCAGCGTTGTCAGTCTCTGGTGCATCACAACCAATATCAGCTCTCTCCAAATTAATTACCAGCTCTCTCCGTGGCCTGTTTCTGTAATAAGTCTCTCAGGGAGCACAGTGAAAGTGATGGACTATACTGTGTCCTGTCCCTCCTTTCACACACCCTGACAGATACCCCTTCCCTTCAGCTGTGGTCTTTCAATGCTTAATAAAACCCACGTCCTCACCCCCCACCACCACCACCCTGCTGCCCTCATTCTGTGTGGGGAGAGAGGATGAACCTGAGAAACAATCACTCCCTCAATTGGCTTTGTGTCTAGGAGAATTAAGTCATCTTCCATAATGGGATCCGCACCACAGTTACAGCCCCAGCGTGTGATGCACTGGCAAAATGTAGATGTGAAATGACTTGTTGAATATCAGCGTGAGCGGATCAAACGTTCAGGCATAAAGCGGCCGGATATTGATATGATGAAGCATTGTAGACGGCTCATGGTGCAGCAGCAGCAAAACTTTGATCAGTCATTCTCCTGGCTCGGTGCCCAGCATGGATATCGATAGCAACAGCACAGCACGCAGAAAATATTGGTAAACCAGGCCCAGTAACAACGTATTCTAAAAGGGTTGGACTCTTTCCAGAACGCTTCATAATCTTGCCAGAAATTTACCAGAACTTTGGGACAGTAACTTCTCCCAAAACTGAGATCTGTGAGGGGCCTCGAACCGAAAGAATGTAACTCTGTAAACTGGGGTCTCTGAGGTGTTTTTATATGAATCTATGACTGATGGAGGTCTCATAAACAGCTGAACTTGAGTCCTTTTATCCAAGTTTACAATACAGCTGCCATCCAAGGTCAGAAAACTCATGTTTGCCTAACTTTGGTGTGGAATATAAACACTGAATAAATATGAAAAACTAAGACTCAAGAATCATGCAGAATATATTCAACGTGAGAGTCCATGGGCTAAACTGTTAACTTGTTTTTTCACAAAGTCAAAAGTGCCTTTTACATCTTAGAACAACAAGAACAAAAACTATGGTTAATAAAATCTAACATTCTGAGGCAACATTCGCCTCAGAAATCCAATCCACCTCTGAGTCCTGTCATCTGCAGAAATACTCTGATTACTCTGCAAGTGTAGGAAGTATCAGTGATAGACAAGAGACTGAGTACAGAGAACTGCTCAGTCAGAAACAATCACATCATCTGGAACACAAAGACAGCTAAAGAGATGACTGTTGTCTTTAGGAGGAACAGGAGTTAACACAACACTGTTTACATCCTGAGAAAAGATGTGAAGGTGGTGGAGGAATACCTGAAGTTCAGCTGGACAACAGACTGGACTGATGATGCAACACAGAAGCATCTAGAAGAAAGGACAGAGCAGACTTTCCTTCTGGAGGAAGCTGAGATCTTTCAATGTCTGCACCAAGATGTTTCATCTTTTCTCATTCTTCTCTGCAGCATCTGCTGGGGCAGCAGAACCAGAACCAGAGACTTAAAGAGACTGGACAAACTGATCCAGAAGTTCTGGTTCAGGTCTGGGGACTGATCTTGATGTTATTGTCCAGATCAGAGTGCTGCACAAGCATGATGGAGGTTTCCTCACATCCTCTACACAACACAGTAAAGAATCAACAGTGTTCAGTCAGAAGCTTCTTCAGGTGCAACGTGAGACAGAAAGGTACCTGAGATGATTCCTGCCAGCAGCCATCACCTTCCAGAACAAAGCTTCATCTGTCAATTAATTATCATTAATGTTTTCTTTTGGATTAATTAAGTATTTTTTATTTCATTATTTTCTATTTCTCTCTTCTGCTTTTTACATCCTGTAAAAGCAGCATCCAAAAAATCACAGGATGTGTAAGAATGTCTGCAATGACATTCTGTTGTTGACATTTTATAAGCAAAGCTGCAATATTTCTGCTCATCCAAACTGATGGATGCAATTCCATTAATCCTTTTCTTGAGGATACAGTATTACTGAGAGCAAAATCAGGTTAAAACCAGTATTATGTGCACAAAAGTGAAACATATACAGTGATGAGTTACATTATATCTAAAATTAGAAAGCTTGTTTGGTGGAAAACCAACGTTGGATTGTTAATTAAATCACTTATCTAAATGTCATCTTGGTCACCCAGTTTATAATGTTTAGACTGAATTGAAATGTTACAATTTTCATCACTAAATTGATCATAATACAGTGTTTAATCACTACTATTGTGCAGCAGTCCTCTTAATTGTAATCACATTGTTTCTTTTGGCCAAAATGTTTTTCACACCACTCCATTCAAACTGCTTGGTCTATTCTTATGAAGCAAGTTTTGGATAATCTGCATATTTTGTGCAGTAAGCATCAAAATAACATCTTCTGGTTTTTCTGAGCATGCACACAGGAAACTTCTGAAGAATAGAGCCTGGTTAACAGCCTGGCTACCACTGTTTCAGTAGCCACTGTTATTTCTGTTCACCCCTTAGGTGTTTTAATGCAATATGGTAGAACTTAAAGTTGAGTATCAGAGCGAGCGTTGTATGCTCATGCCCATGGATATATTACAGGGAGTAAAATTGCTTTTTAATGTGAGCATATGTTTTGCCATTTTTGTCAGCAACCAGTTCAGGGTGAAGACTGCAGAATTAAAGCCTTGGTTTGTTTTCAGCAAGCCAAGAAGGACGGAAATAAAGTAACAGTGAAAAAAGAAGTAATACGAACAGTACCTGAACTCAGCATCCACTCTGCTTCTGGTTTAATTTTAATGGGCTAAGCCCCTAAATGTTCTTCATTCTCGGTTTCTGGTATTTTAATGTAACACAGCAGCTGTGAACATGGGAACTGGGGCAAGCCTGGAAGATGCTGTTCAACGCTGTAGATTGTACGTAGAACATGGATGTATTATAAGCAAAGAAGTGGCTACTTATTACACTTTATCCATGTTTTTCTTTGTAGTCTAGATCATAAATCAAACGTTTCAGTTTGTGTCTTTAGTCAGAAGAGGTGAAATAATAGTCTGCATCTAGCAAAGTGAAGAACAAAGAAGATTACTGAAACCATTCAAATTTGCTAAGAAAAGCCCAGTGCATTGTTAAAACATGGAGGGATAGTGGCAAATTTTCAATGATGGCAATCTGAGATAACCAAATTGATTTTGATGAAACCAAATTCTTTGTGAATTGTCACCATAATATAGTTGAAGGATATGAGTACCTGCATGATCCTTGAGGCTATGATATTAGAGGAATTGGCCGCTAATTGGTCTCCAAAGAAAAATTATTTCAAGCGAGGGGTAAGACTGAGGGGGGATTGACGCCAACTGCGGTACCTTCCCCTGAAAGGAGGCATTGGCTAACTGCCAACAACCTGGTGGCACTGGGGGTTCAGCTGAGCTCGGGTGATGCTACAGGTGTCCATCTCTAAGTGGGCCCACCACCCACAGGAAGGACTTTTAAGGTTGGGTCAATGTGATCTGGGGTGCAGGTGGAGACAGAGGCCTCTGTATGCAGATTCTTAGCATCAAAAACTGCCTATTGGGATGTGGAATATCACTTTGCTGGCAGGAAAGGAGGTGGAGAAGTACCTGCCAGAAATAGTTTGGCTAACCTTTACACATCACTTGAACTCTGGAACCAAACTCCTGGAGTGGAACTAGACTGATGCTCCAGACTTCCCCAAGGAGAGAGTGATAAGTGTACTTGGTACCAAGTTGGTATCTTGCTCCAAGGTTAATGATAGAGATGAGACATGCAGCCATATGTCCTCGACACTAAAGGGGAGGAGGAACAGAATCACTGAACAACAGACGAGGGGCCTCATTTATGAAGATGTTGCATGTAAACAACCACTGTACGCCAATTATAGACAACTTTAGGGATTTATAAAAGCCAAACTTGGTGGTAAAATGTCCCTCTGACCCTGCCATACGCACAAATCTGGAAAAACAGCAACACCAACAGCAGAAGAATAAAAGCAAAGAAATAATGTGAAATGTGAGATATTACAAAAACCCTTCTGGCCTTCAGGGTCTCATAAGAGCTGAAAAGTGTCACTTGAGAGAACCAGGTGTCACCACGACCTGATCTTGGATAAGCAGAGGAAGTGGATGGATGGATATCAGCATTAGAATTAAGCGCAATGTTTAACAGTGAAAGTGAGAGCATTTCCACATGGTCAATGCAAAGAAAACATAATGAATTGAGACTGAACTGTAATTCAACCTCAAGAATACCACTTATCAGTGAGTCTAATCAAAATTAATTTATTAGCTAGATAACATAAAAATAGAAAAGGAGCAATGGGAAAAGGTGGTCTGGTGATTTTACAGGATGATGGAGCACAGAGGTAAGAAGCACAGCAGATGCAGAGCTGCTGTCATCGTGGGTAAAGCCGACTGAAAAGCCTCTAAAGGCAGGGTTATGATCTGGTGGTGTTTCAGTTTATCAAGGCTAGATTCAATGCCATTAGGTCACGGATTGTTCCACACAGAGTCCAGACCTTAACCCCTCTAATAATCTATAACACAGCATGCTGGAGTTTGTTTTTTGAACATAGCAGACTTTCCAATGATTATGAGATCTTGACAAAAATGAATGCAACTCTGGACTCTGGATAAATAAACTATGCCATGCCTTAAACCAGTCAGGATCAGTCTACATAACTTGACTTTTATAGGCCAATTTATAGGCCTTTGCTTTAAATGTACAAACTCGGCAAGATAAGGTCCAGATAGAGGCCATTTCCACACAGAGAGGAGTTTAGGTGTATCTGCTAGCATTTCTTATTATTTATTTGGACATTGTGTCCACGTGACAACAGGGTTTGGGAGTATGAAAACGTTAATTTCTTAAACTGGGTCCCAAAATGCAGAGATCTGAAAATGCCACAGTTGTGTTTCTGTGTTCACAGCCAATACACATTTCCTGCACCAATGACGCCGTAGCTACACTCTATTGTTGGAGCCACAACAGCTCCACCAATGGAGGATTACAGTGCTGCGTTCATGTTGCACAAGCTCCTGAGCATGATATGGATTGTACAGCTATGTTAAAAAACAAAACAAATCTCCATCAACGTCTCATTTTGAGCTTGATTCACTGCCATAGTTTTATGTTCATGAGTTGATGAGCATTCTTCTTGTCTTCTCTGTTTTGTGTGCATCTCTGTTACTCACAGGCCTGGTATATATACTGCAGCGCTAACAGTGGTTTTGTGTGGATGCACATGTAGCACTTATTTAAAAGGCTAAATGAGTATTGAGAATGTAGGCTAGTGTCAGAAGATATAGGTACCAGCTCTGGG
>JBBBVU010000015.1:29939860-29951572 GCA_037177055.1 Atherinosoma microstoma | reverse complement strand
GCGTTTGTTCACTGGGATTCCTCTACGAGGGTGTGGGCTCAGCCCCCAATGTTCCCAGGTCCAGGAAACGCCCCTGCTTCCAAGTCAGATACATTTGGTCACTGTATGAACACTAATGGACTGATATGGATTTGTTTTCATTAGATCATAATGAACTGGCTTAAACGGATTCTGTTTGTAAAGTGCCTCGAGATGACTGTGTTGTAAAGAGGTACTATACAATTTAAGTTCAACTGGATTCAATTGAATTAAATTAATTAATAATTCAACAAGACATGAGCACTGCATACCCTAACCGCACAAATCAAGGCTGCTCGCTGGTGTTTTTTCAGAGGATGAAAACTTATTCCCTGCTTACGTGAATTGTCTCTTCTTAGACTGAAACTGTGTAAAACGCAACAATTATTCTATTCTACATTCTATTCTACAGTCATTTAGCAGACGCTTTTGTCCAAAGCGACTTATAACTGGCAATGAGAACAACACAAGCAAGAAATCAAACAAGAGGGCACATCATGGTTAAGTGCTAGTTGGATTGCTGAGGCCAGTTGGACTCAACAGCGTTTTCCTTCCTCCTCCATACAATAGTCCCTTGATTAATTATGAGATCACAATATCATCACCATTTTGGGCATAAGTGTATCACTACACAATATCAGAATCTTGGGCATAAGTGTACACATCTTGTTCAGTGCTGAGTTAAGCTAAGTGCGAAAATATTCTTTGAACAACTGAGTCTGTAGCTTGCTCTTAAAAGTGGATAAGGACTCTGCGGATCGGACAGAGTTCGGTAGATCGTTCCACCACCCGGGAACAACAGAGAGTATCAGGCATTGTTGTAATTTTCCTGGTAAAGACGACTCTCTATAGTGATTTCAATTAACTTCCAAACCTCCAGCCATTCACAGGTAGTTACAAGCATGGGCAAGTAACATGTGCATACATTACAAAAATCTTCTATTGTTAGCACCATGCCTTCAAAAAGCTAAGAATGAATTCATCTCACATAGATAAGGTCAACAATTCTTAATTGAACCTGTGCTTCTGGTGCACAGCAGCGCCAGGAAACTCTGTTGTCAGACATCTGCCCCGCACGTGAACACGGGGAGAGAGGTGGGGCCTGATTAAACTTCATTGGTTAAAAACTCAAAGGTGAGGTAAACATCGAGGGCATCTGACGAGCTAATTGCGTGTTGAGTCCGGAGGGAGGAAAGGTAGCTGCCGATAAGTTGCTTTAGATTTTACAAGTTGAATAGACATTCCTTAAAGATATTGATGATGAACAGCAAACGCGATGTTAATTGGTCCTAGCGTCACCGTAGGCTAATCAAGTTAACACTGGTTAGATTAAACAATGTAGGCTTTCATCTGCGCACTGTAATGTATTAACCACTGGTTGCAGATGAGCCTGTTGAAATATTCCAAAAGGCAACTGAGTAACAGGGCTCTGGTCAGGTAACAGCATCAGTGCCACAAGGTTCATGCAGGATTCCTGAATGATGTCAAATAATTAAATACTAGAGTTTTGATAGCCTATTCACAGACTTGAGCAGATATGAAATGACAGGCAGGAGTAGCCCAAGGGTTAGGTGCAGAACAAGGTGACACAGGTGAGATGGAGGAAGCCGGAAGAGGGATATTCAGAATTGTTATGGGGTTTATGGTATGATTGATCTGTGTTAATAATAAAACATCAGTGGTTCAACCACTGGCACCAGGGCTAGAAAATTTTGTAATACACTGAATACTAAAGGTAGCTCACTGGTTAAGCCTCCTGGTAATCCTTTGATCAATAGTAAAAAAAAGTATTTTTTCATTGACAAGAGTCCCAATAATCCAGCCTCAAAAGTGTATTTCTTTAATAACTTCCAACATGGGTCATGTCAAGTCATGTGCACAGCTTAGAAAAGCAAACTGGGCTACAAGTAAGTGCACGGTTGTCCTCTGTCGTGTATAAACTGAACCAGCCGTACATGAAGTTGTTTAAAAGTCAATTCCCAGGTTTGACAGGGCAGATCACAAGCCTTGTAGGCTGAGAAAACTTTGCTGCTTGTGTGGAATCATATCATGACAGACGATGGTCCCAGAATACATCCCCAGGATGGACTGTGTTCAGATTATCATAAGAATAAATTCTCTTGGATCACCTCTGAAAGTGACCTGGGTGATAAGCCCTGTAGACACATTAGATATTATTGACTGGGTGTCTACTGAGGCTGGCAGGTGCAATAATAGAAGAGCATTAAGTTGCAGGAAAAGATCAGTCATTACATATCCTCTGGAAGCACGCAGCACTTTGACAAACAAGCCTGTGAACAGATCAATCCAGATACTGAATATGAAGCAAATGGAAATTTTGCCTCAGCTCATTTAGAGCAGCTGGCATGGGGCCATTGATACACTATCTATTTTCATCTAATTGTATTTCTTATGGAAATTTGTTTTACTTATTTCAAACAAATCACCGATCAGAGAACAATAATTTTTAACACATAAAAAAATATAGAGAGATTTTACAAGCTATCCTCTATGTTTCAATCTAAAAAGGATTTCAATGTTAACATTATAATTTCTGGAATATACATCAAGTAGAGAAGTCTGATAACAAGCAATGATTGCTTGTGTGTGTAGCCTAAGTGGTGCACTGGAGCAGGTAATGGGGGACAGTGATTGGAGAAATGGATGACTCCTCAAAAGTCACCTTGAGTGAATAGAACTCATCATTCACATGCCAAACACACACATACACACATACATAAACCTGCAGCTGAGTGCAACTGGCCAAGGTCCTTGTCAACACTGAGGACACAGGGAATGTTCTACTGCTCTGACATTTATTATTATAGCTGTGTCTTTTACCAAATCTACCTCCATCATCACTGAAAATGACAACGCTGGTCATGATGATGGTGTTTTATCTTTGCATGCTGCGGTCTCAGCTCTGCGTGCCATACTGTGTATGCGTGGTCCTCACATTTACTGACTGAGTTGCTTTTCAAGACCATGATGTCCACGTGTCAGAAAACGAGTGTTTTCATGTGTTTATTGTTTTAAACACGGCGGTTGGAGAATGAGAGGTCTTTTTGCAACGCATGACTGGTATATGTGGATTTTAGGTCATGTACATCCAGGCTAGATGTTTACGTTAATAATATAGGACACACCCCACTTTGATCTTGTAAAATGATTTTTTGAAAAAGCTTCTTCTTGCATGGAATTTTGGGGTCTAATTTCAGCACTGCTCTGCCACAGTTTGACCTGCTTGTTGTGTTTTTTAACGTGTGGATTATGATTGCAGTACAAGTGCAAGTGTCACGTTCACCCAAAGAATCTGACCATAAGCCTGTATAATGCCACCTTCAGCAGCCTTTAAAGCTGTGATTTAACCCTTCTCTGCCCAGAGGGAGCCATTCAACAGCCTCAGTAAAAGACTGAGTTTGTGGATTGATTTGAACTGAGCAAACCCTCTCAGTGGCTTTTTCTTCAATATGCCTGATGTTGGATTGGTTAGAAATATAAACCTAAGTTTAAAAAGTCTTCATTTTTGCCTTTCACATGGGACAGGCACCAGAAACCAAAACCATCCATCTCCCACCCAAAAACAGACAGCAGTTCTACTTGTAGTCAGAACCAGGCTTTACTGCTTGTTATACATCCTCATCGTATAATATACGTGCTACTGTGGATAGCACAACAGGTGCCCCACTTAGACACACATACATGCACACGCACACACCTTTAGTCTAAGAAACCTGCTGGCTGCACTTCACTGACTCCTTGGTGAGCGACATGCATCATTAACAGCTTTTAAATGCAGAGGTGTCCTGCCGTCAGGATCTTCTAACAGGCCCCCCCTCCTTAAAACATCCCACCCTCTACTCACACTCTGTAAAGTGTTACTAAAGAGGCTTAACAACCCATTCCAAAAGGCCTGCATGGGGCATTTGTACGCCATAAAAAACCCTCTAGAAGTAACAAACGGTACTTCACCGAGAGCCCTTATGGAGCACACTCCAGTTGCTTTACTGAGATGCCCATGGAGAGCAGCAGGTGAGTAAACCTGTGTTTTTTGCAACAGACCTTTGGGATAATTGTCCAAAGAGGTGAACTGTTAGAAGTGTGTGAAAGGACAGGAGCGTGGAAGAGCTTGTGAAAGTACATGTATATATACAGTATCTATAATCTAGCCTATACATGTATAATTGCTTATGGTTTACACAAGTGTACAGGATTAGAACAAAGCTGGCTGTTATGGTAAATGTTGAGCAGCTTTCGGGATGAAAAAGATTCTGGTGGTGATAGCAGCTAGTTCAGCAGGGCTAAGCTGCATGCCAGTAAAACATGACACAGCAGGATACAGACTAACGTATTAACAAAAAGAGCTGTAAATGTAAATATGATGCTTTTGAATTTAGCTACAGCATCGCTGAGAATGTTGTAACTGGAAACTTGAGCAGACATTAGGGTAGCCGATATGTAAAGGTTGACATGTACACCGTGCTAAGGTACACAGCTGTTACTCACAGACGTCTGAAATTAGATTAAGATATTGCTGCACTGATACTTAGTCCGTGAGATTAAACATGCTTTAAAGGTGAAAGAGAAGTGTTGCAGGCTGATAAATCAGGCACATGCCATGAGCTACAATCTAAAATGGCTTCATAATTCACAGAAACAGATAGCACCGTAAAACAAGAAACTATGATAAAACGAAAGTGACGATAGGTTGTAGGTGTAAAAAACAACAGAATGCATCAAAGAATCACCTAAAAGTCGTAAATTCTATGTTTTTTCCGCATCTATCGGCGAAAGGAGATATGGTTTGTATTTTGACTGAATATTCTGCCTTTTTTGTGGAATTTATCGAATCATTTTTTACATATACTGAAATGAAAGGTAAAAACCTGTTAATACTGTTACTGCTTCCATAGAGAAAATGCTCATTAAGATATTGCCACAATGTGAAAATATAAAATATGTTACGAATAAATTTTGCCTTAAAAGAATCATCCCAAAAGAGCTACCATAAAGCGCTGCAAATAAAGTGTAGAATCTACGATTGCGGACCGTAATCTAAGCGACATCTCCTCCTAAAATGACCATATAACATATTCTCAGAAAACATCTGCGCTAAAAAAGGTGCAGTGTGTCTTTAATTTTTTGCCTCTGTAGCGGCGGCAGCAAAGCGAGGGCATCTCAGGCGAACCACAAAGCCAAGGGTTAAAGACGATACCACGCTGACTCTCTAAACGACATGCCACGCCATTTTATCAGCTCTTTATTTCCCCGTCATAGCAAACCAGCTCCAACTTCCTGCTCGCACGAATGCCATTCAAGGACAAGGATGAGAGAGGCAGAGCAGTAAAAGAAAAAAAAAAACAGGAGGAATCAGTGTTTCAGGAACATTAAGGGAAGGTCATTGTCTGCGAGCTTACCCTGGGAGAGAAGCAGAGGGCCTGAACCTGCCAGAACCTATCCACGGCGACCGGCAGCCGGACCTGCAAGAGACCAGAACAACAAAGACAGTTTGTGACAAAGCTGAGGCGCCGCAGTCCAAGAGGAGTGAAATCAAATGTGACATTTTTCATTTATTTGTAAATGCCTCCTTGGCGGCACACTCACTCGAAACGACAGTTGGGCTTTTACCAAGTTAGGGGGAGCTGATGGTAGAATAGAGGGATCCTGACAGAGGTTGTAATGAGATGCCGCATTAGGGCCGCTCTCTCATCCACTCTCCCCTCTCTCGCCCAGAAGCACGCCCTTCACTTCCAATCTACAACCCTAACCATTTGGAAACGGTTAACCCTATGGAAAACTACACTAACCCTCTTTGGTGCTCTGATAAAACATTCTTTGTGGGTTTATTTGGTCACAGATGCCTTTGATGCTACGAATGCCTTTGTCCAGAGGATTTCCAAGCGCTCGCAGCCTTGTAAGGGTTGGAAAACGTTCGCAAAGTCCATTAACTGCTCAGAACAATGTAGAGAAAGGAATTTTTACTATGGATGCTTTTCATGTTCAGCACATGAGTATGAACTGGATGAACTTCTTTCTTATTCTTAATTTAAAATAGTTTTTGAAATGAAAGATTATAATTGTACAAGCTAGCAAAATATTTCTTATTAGACAACCATAGAGTAACTAACACCCTAAAATCCAATTATTCCATCCAGAGATCTTCTAAAACCCAACAACCGTACAGAAAGTTATTTAAAAATACTTTCTGAATAGCTTGTCCTAAGTTTATCACGTAAAACCAGCTTAACACAGATCTAAACTATGAAATAAAGCTTAAAACTTCTTTACGTTATCTTTATTTGTTATAATAAAAGTAAGATAAAGACATGAAGGCAATACAAAAAGTTAAAAGCAGAGTATAGGTGGAAGCTTGAACTTGTAATGCCTACCTGTTAAAAATTGAAAACATGTGTAAATTTGAATAAAAGAAAAAGATCAATAACAAAAAGTATCATACGTGTTCAAGCAACGTATGCATTAACTAATAATATCCACAACAAGATCTTTAGGATTTTATTTGTCATGATACTTAATTATCTTGTCATTTCTAAGCATTTTTTTTAATGATTTCAAAGTAGAACTCATTTTTATGTCTCAGTTTAACAGTGACAGATATGCAATGCACTTAAGGTTTGTTAACCCCTTACATTCCCTCAATTTTCACCTAAGATGTTTTTTTTGTTATGGACCAATTATTTTACTGGACCCATAATGGTGTAACAGGAGCATTTGTATTGCACCATCATCTGGTACTGGAGACCAGTATGGCTTCACAGATAAACTGCATTGGTGACTGGTCTTTCTGAAATAAGTGTTTACTGAATCTTATGGTATACATCATTCACATGTTAAAGCTCCAGTGTGTGAGAATTACTCCCATCAAGTGGAGCGCTAATTGAATGCAAACAACAGAGTGGTGCTCTCTGGCGCCTCGCCAATTAAGCGCGTTATTACCACTACTGAAGCAGAGAGTCACAGATGTGAAAATGTCAACATCTTACACAAGTTGAGGTGTCCTGTCAGGTGATGAGGTACAGAACGAGACATAATTCTGTTTCCTTATCGATGCTGTTAAGTTACAAGCATGTCCTCCATGTGTTTGGTACCAAGCTACTGCTAATAGCTAATGTCATCGTGTGAATTTGTTTGCGTGAACTGCAGACTCCTCTAATGAAGTGAGACAGAGTATAGGGGTATTTCCCTATCTATAATCAAGAGCGTAATTGTTCGATTTGATTTCTTGTTTTCACACTCAAATATCATATTGCTCCCTCTCAAACTCTGCTCGCACATTCATAAAGTCCCTCTTCCTGTCGTATATCATTCTTCCTTTCGAAACTCTGCTCCTCTTCTCAAGTTTAGTGTTTAGGTTCAGATCTCCTGCGCTAAAGCTCGGCCTCTTTCCTCCACACTCAGACGCATTCTCTGCGCTCTCAAAACTTCTGCTCTTGGATATTTTGTCCTCTATCTTGTGTTGCTGCATGAGCTGTCTGTCAAACGCTCTCCAGCCAATAGAATGCTAGATAAATGGTGACCGGGCAAATCACCTTCTTCAGGGTGGCTTATTTTACTTGACACAGTGCACTCAGAAAATCGGTACTTAACTGGGATGGTCAGTAAACATGTATGGATGACACAAACCAGCAATCTTGAGTAAGCATTATGTTATTATGCTTTTCTCTTGATATAAGCACGTGAGTGTTTTTTTCAATGAAAGAAAAACACAGAGACTTGCTAACTTACAGTAAAGTACTCATTTAAAAACTAAGTGTATCTATGCTAACATACAGTATGCTAGGTATAAAGTTAAGAAAATCATAAATTGAGATATAGATATTCTGCTTTTAGGGTACTATAGAATAAAGCTACAATAAATTAGCCTGCATATGGAGCTGATCATCATTAAATATGTAACAGAATTATCACTGCTGGTAGTGTTGAGTAATTGAAATGGATTGCTATAATGTCAGACTTGTTACACTTTGTCAGCTAAATAAAACATTTCACTTATTTTTTTTGTTTTAGGACAGAGATTGCTGGTTTGGATTATCCATGTGTTTGATGATGATCCCAGCTAAGTAGCCGACCGATTTTCTGAGTGCTTTGTGTCAAGTAAAACAAGCGCACCCTGAAGAAGGCGGTGACAAAAAAAACTAAACATTAAACTTGAGAAGAGTTTTGAAAGGAAGAATGATATTTGAGAGCGAGAAGGGAATTTTTGAGTGTGAGAGCAGAGTTTTGAGAGAGAGCAATATGATATTTGAGCGGGAAAACAAGAAAATCTTCTCTCAAATTGAACAATTAAACTCTTGATTAAAGATAGGCAAATGTCCCCATAAGGGAGGGGGAGAAGAAGACGAAAAGGGTGAGATAGAGGCAGTCAAATCAGGGGCAGCAGACCTGTTGGCGCTGTAAGAGGAAGATCCCATGCTATAACTGTTGCAACGGAGCTTTTCCACTGTAGGCTAACTAACAAATTAGCCATCTCTGTTGTTTTATATAGCAAGTAAAAGTAAATTATCAGACTTAAACGGGAGGATAAAATAGCTGCTGGACTACCCTGGCCTGTTTTTAACATAGCGCCAAAAGTCCATCTCCCTCATGAACTTTCTCCATCTGGTAAACGCTGCACTGATCTACACTCTCGTTTTCTCCCGTTTATTATTTCCTTTTCCTTTGTTGGCTATTTTTTCTTCCCTTTCACAGGGCAGAGTATGGATGGTCCTCCATTTCAATGGAAATTGTGATCCACAGTCGTATTTGTTTCTTACCTTCCCCCGACAACATATGGGGATTCACAGCTAAAACACATAAGGTTAACAAGTTTGTCCCCTTTTGGCAACCGTAATCAAAGATGGCGATGCAACATGGCAGCTTTCGGTTGGGCGCACCGCCACTTATGCATTTATAAATAACTCATTCTAAGCTACGAGAACACTTTCATTTGGAGGCGATTGTGATTAGACTAAGATAAAATACGTATTTATTTATTTATACGTACTCTTAGGCTGTGTCTCAATATGCAAGTGTACTGAAACATAGTGTGCACTGTGCACTTGCTTCTGTAGTGCACACTTTCGTGGATTTCGTGGAGTGACAAACCGTCATTTGACCTCGACTCTCCAGCTCATCAAAAATATCCGCCAAATAAATGTCCGCGAACTATAACATTAATCATTTGTAGCACGTATAACCTATTTATGTCTGCTTAACCGGCTAAAAACTGATTTATTGTCCTAACTGTACTACGTCGGTTTAAGTTCTGCCCCTTCCTTACGTCGCCAAAATGGCGTCTGTTTAGTGCGAGTAGTGTGCATTGTTCTACACTAGATTTTCTGACGTTTTTAGGGCAGCATCCGGGTACTTTCAGTTTTCAGTACTTTCAGAGTTTTTGCTTAAATGTGCGTGTGAACGCACTATGCACTTACATGTAGTGCTCGAAAGTGAGCTAGTGCGCTGATTGAGACACACCCTTAGGTTTCCAATAGTGTAGTTAAGTGGTTCCCAACATGGGGTCCCCAAAAGAGCACAGGGGATCCCCTGAGGTTTTGACTGGTCAAAGCCAGTGTTATTTAAATGGAGGTCATGTTCACACAGAGACCAGTTAAGTTTTTTTTTTTATCATCTGGGTGTTTTATTCACATGGAACCAGTGTCTTAGGAGCCTGACAACACATCATTATGAGACATGTCTGACAAGTGCCACAGTGCAAAGGACTCCTCCTTATTTTGAAAGAAAAAAAAAAGTAAGACTGTGTTTGTAATTAGCTTAACTTTGGTTTTATCAAAGGAAAGGAGTCCCTGAATGCATCATTTATGGTGAGAAGCAGCTAATGAAGCATAAAACCAAGCATGGTTTCAACATGGGCTGCATGAAGGGGGTCCTCAGGGAAAATAGGTTGGGAACCACTGGTGTACAATGTGTAGGTTGGAAAGGAGACTATTTATTTGTTACATCCCACCTACCTGGTACCAACGGGTTAAACATATGATTCCATCTTCTTTAAATTGTGCCCTAATCTTGCGCTGTAATTAGTAACCTAATAATTCCATCCAACATTTATATGGTTGCATCCTGTGCTTTTAAGATTTACAGTGCATGGATTTGTTGAGTTAAGTTTCTGTACTTCTTTACCAATGCTGAATCAAAAAAACATATATCATAAATTTTTATACGATATTTGACGCACCAGAAATATAAAATCTGTTCTATTTGACAACATCTCTAGCTAGGACATTATTTGTTTAGTCTTATATTAATTTTCTTATAACACAGTTATTCTAAATGGGACTAATGTGGATCATATACTGGATCAGTTTTAACTGACAACAATGAATTTTATTGACTTGGACTGTATCTTTAAAAGTACTATGGGATGACTTTGTTGTGAATTGGCACTTTACAAATAAAGTTGAATTGAATTGAAATATGAGTTAAAATGCATGAGCAACTGTAAAAAGTACTGATTCGGTCGGTTTTCCTTCCACAAACTGGGTCAAACTGGAACAAGGTTTCGATGGAGGAGCGTACAGGGAAAATGAACTGTTACCCTTAACAAGTATGTCTAGTGCCCTCTAAG
Source organism: Atherinosoma microstoma (assembly GCA_037177055.1). Lineage (NCBI taxonomy): Eukaryota > Metazoa > Chordata > Actinopteri > Atheriniformes > Atherinidae > Atherinosoma > Atherinosoma microstoma. The sequence goes on along the minus strand of JBBBVU010000015.1, from coordinate 29,940,975 downwards.
CTGTCCTCTCAGATTGAAAGAATGTGCCATAGACTGGGCAGCATGTGAGCAATGAGTTATGTACTTCATTAAGCTGAAGTAATTTCCTTCCAGATATCATGTCGCCTTCAAGCCTCTCAGTAATCCATCCCAACTGCCACCGGCTAAATTTAGCTCTGTGGAGCACAATGCCGCACCTCGTCATAACACTGAAGGTAGAGGTGTCTGGATGAGGCCAGGTTGTACAAGGTGTCATTAAAATAGAAAAGTTTTGCTTATATTTAGCTGTGGATATAATCTGTAGGTTTTCAGTGTCAGCTAATTTATCATCCTTACCTATTTCATTTTATTCTTTAATAATTGCACCACAGTAATTAGATTTATCATCAGCTTTAGTCCAAGTCTCAGAGGGTTTATCCACACTACAATATTAAACATGATTTAAATAGAAATGAGATCATGTAGCTTATACTGCAAAAGATGCTTGAGTGTATCTGTTCTGATGTGTGTTGATTTTCACTGCCTTCATCAGACAGAACAGCTCTGCATCAAACTCCACTTACTTCATCACACTTAACTCTCATGTTAGTTCTTGGAAAAGCAAAACATGGTCACTAGTCAAGTTTTAATGCACCAACTCCTTCAAAATGTCTGAGAATGTGTGTCCTGTCCATACCTTTCCCTGACTTTGCATGTTTCCTCTGAATATGGTGAAGAAGTGGAGCTAAAGGCCGGCTCCACTGTGTAGTGTATCTGTGAATATTAGTCAAATATTTCCTAATGAAACAATCCAGCATCACAGTAAATATTCGGATTGTAGCATTTCTGTCTTCAGCTTTAATGTCCAGTTAAAACTGGAACTGAGACTCGATAACAGTTCAGAACTGGGGCTCTTTATAATGGACACATACTCTAACAACATGTAGAGAATATGTCTGGCTGTTATTTGGCAGCATTGTCTGGATGACAGCACTTTAGCATGCTGCTCAGTTTATTTGGTGCCTTTGAATAACTGCAAGTTATCCATGTTGTGCGCACCATAACACCCCTACCCTTGCTGGTCTGGGGTTTCTGGAATGAGAGCACAAACAGCTTTCCATTCAGTGTACCCTATAAAGAACACACACACACATATA
>JBBBVU010000015.1:29846052-29876619 GCA_037177055.1 Atherinosoma microstoma | reverse complement strand
TATTTCACCTTTGGGATGTGGTGGAACGGGAGATTTTCATCATGGATGTGCAGCAACTGTGTGATGCTATCATGTCAGTATGATATAACCTGATAGGATGGCAGACAAGTTTATAAAGAGGAAGGCAAAGCAGGGAAAAAAAGCCTATAATTGCAAAAAGAGGGTCAAACTGTATAGTTTGTTGTGTCATTGCACATGGAGTTGATATATCACTTACCGGTCTTACTGTAGACTGAAGGTCATACTGCTGCAGGACCACTCTGCAAACTGAAGATAATCTAAAGCTCTGATGAAATCGAAATAGAAGAAACTTGCAGAACTGTCACGTTTCAGGATGCAATCAGGTTATAGACTCAATTGATGCCAAGCAAGAGTTAAAATAAGGTAATATAACAGTGCTGTTTCCTGACTGCTTCCCTGATGACAGCTCTAAGTACATGTGTAATGTGTTAATATGGTATGTACATGACCTCATTCTTTCACAATGCAAACAAATGGTTCTTCACCTTTTAACCCAAATGCTTAGAAATTATCATATTTCCAATCGTGAAACTGTTTGAGTGTAACAGCAAACTTTAGATGAAGCAACCGGGGATGTGGACATACAGCCCAAAGTATTATTACGGACAATAAAGTTAGTTTTATGCTGAGGACAAAGTCTGTGGGTTTATTCATATACAGAGAGAAGAACTGCGACACAACAGCCTGTTCTCATTAAAATATTGTGTCATGTGTTTTTAGCTTCATGATTTGGTCATGGTTAAAAAGCAGAAAATATAAATGACACATGAGGGTGCTGAAAGTGATTTGCTAATTCTACATGATCCAAGCATATAAAAGCTCTACAATGATACATTTCAGGAAAAGAAGAGTCAGGGTTCATGGCTGATTTTTTGCGTTGTTGCACAACCCCAGAAATTGATACCACTGCTGTCGCTTTTTCTGCAATAATCTCTAAATAAACCAAACATTAACCTCTTCTCTTGTTACCATGTTTTTTGTTTTGCTTACTACCTTCAAACTTAGCAACTCTGTTCAGTCTCAGTTCTCTATTGTAGTGGAATTCTCCGGTAACAAGCTTAGCAGACAAGCAAGGATGTGGACGATTACCCTCTTGATCAAGCCAGATGTCAATACAAAGGCAGGATTAAAAACAAGAATATTCTCCACCTCAGGTCATTAGCAATACATGACGATGACTTAAATGTCCAACATAGACTATGAATGCTTTTAGTTTTTAGATATTATTATTATCATTATTGTCATCATCATTATTATTATTACTACTACTAGTAGTAGTAGTAGTAGTAGTAGTAGTAGTAGTTCTTGATATCGACAAATTATTTAATATATTTATCTACCTTTTTCTTTCCTTTAATTTTTTCCCTTCTTTATATATGGTATATATTTTTCTTTGTTTATTGACATTATAATTATTTCTATGACAACTAAGAATATGATTAAATTTTGGTTGTAGATATTATAGTTGTTATTCTATTTATTTAAATTTATTTACATCTCATACTGGTATGCTAGCATCTGGACTGAGTAGGGCTAGATTCGCTTTGTAGCAACACATCACTGTTATTTGTATTCACTTCATTTGTCCATGTGTTGCATGGTTTTTTTTCTCTTTAAATGTTTTGTAGGTCTTTACATGAAATAAAAAAAAAAATCATAATTGAAAATAAAAAGAAAGGTGCATGGTGAAATTAGATGTCAATAAATATATGCTATGGGTGAGAAAAACAGTCGATATACATTGATGTACAGATGATGCACAGTGCCTTGCAAAATACCCCCCCCCCCCCTTTGGTTTTTGTTGTTTTGCAACCTGGAATCAGAATGGAGTGTTGAGGGTTTGCATCGTTTAACTTACAGAACATGCCTACAACTTTGACCAAATTTAAAAAAAAAAAGTCACCCCACCTATACACCCCCCTCAATACAGTCAATACTTTGTAGAGCCTTTCGCAGCAGTCACAGCTGCAGTGGTCTCTGATGAGTCTATGAGCTTGCCACCGGGATTTTTCCCATTCCTCACAGGAAAACTGCTACAGCTCCTTCAAGTTTGACGGTTTGTGCTTATGAAGAGCAATCTTTAAGTCTGACCGCAGGTTCTCAATTGGATTGAGGTCTGGGGTCTGAATCTGTCACTCCAACACATTTTCATGTTTCTCCTTAAACCACTCAAGCATTGCTTTTGCAGCATGCTTGGGGTCATTGTCCTGCTGGAAGGCGAACCTCCGTTTTGCTCCAGACTATCCCTGTATTTTGCACCATCCATCTTTCTCCTGACCAGTTTCTCAGTCCCTGCTGCTGAAAACCGTCCCCACAGCATGATGCTGCCACCACCATGTTTCGGTGTTGGGATGCTGTTCGTGGAGTGATGAGATGTATCGGGGGTGCAGCAGACATCTGACCAGAGCAACTTCCTCCAGACATGCTTGGAGTCTCCCGCATGCCTTTTTGCAAACTCAAAACATGCCTTCTTAATTCTAGCTGAAAGTAATGGCTTTCTTCATGAAGCCCAGCTCTATAGGGCTTATTGTGGTCCAGTGGACAGATACTCCTCTGCTGTGGAGCTCTGCAGCTCCTCCAGGTTTACCTTTGGTCTCTGTGCTGCCTCTCTGATTAATGACCTCCTTGCCCAGTCTGAGGGTGTGTCTCAATCAGCGCACTTTCGAACACTATTTTTAAGTGCATTGTGCATTCACATTTAAGCTACAACTCAGTGCCCTGAAAGTACCCGGATACTGCCCTAAAAATGGCCAAAAATCTTGTGTGAAACGATGGACACTACGCACACTAAATGGACGCCATATTGCACTACATTCCAGTGCACGTATCTACAGAGACACACTCTGAGTTTTGGTGTTCTGCCCTCTCTTGCCGGGTTTTTTGTGGTGCCATGCTCTTCCCATCTGATTATGATGGATGTCATGGTGCTCCTGGGGATCATCAAAGTTTTGGATATTTGTTTATAAACCAACTTTGACTTGTACTTCTCAACAACTTTGTCCCTAACTTGTTTGGAGAGTTCCTTGGTCTTCAGGGTGGCGTTTGGTTAGCAGTGCCCCTTGCTGAGGTGTTGCACCTTTCAGAAAAGGTGTATATATACTGACAGACCATGTGACACTTAAACTGAACACATGTGGGTTTTATTTCAGTAATCATGTGTCTTCTGAAGATAATTGGTTGCACCAGAGCTTTTTAGGGGCTTCATGACAAAAAGGGGGGTGAGTACATACACATGTCAATTTTCTTTTTTCTTTTTTTAATTTAAAGGTTCAAAAAGCAGAAATTCATCATTTCTGGATTGAAGGAATTAAAAAATGGACATGTGAGGAACTAAACACGTAATTCCGTCTGGAGTATAGCATGACGTCACACACCGTCTCGCTGTGTTGACCTCCAGCATCATGTTTACCAATCGGTCGGGCCACGTGTTAATGTATGTTAATGTGAAGCTCACCCTCCTCCTTCCTCTCTGACCCAGTGGTACTCCCTCCCTATAAAAGGACTCAGCCAGTGACCTTTTGCAAGGCACTGTACATTGGTTTAATTTCCTGTCACATGATGTGATGCGTCCTGACACAAAATAGCTCTCAACAGCTTTTAAGCCTATATACAGTATTTATGATACTTGCTTTTTACAGAGCTGTCCAGCATGCTCATCAGACAGCAGCAGCCATCTGACAAGGCACACACAATGTAAAAACATAAATATTTGGTTCATTTATGATTTTAAATTGGATGTGTATGCCACCTTTCACCTAGTTTCAGTTTAAACATGCTCCATCTTCTCATCAAAAATGTTGGTTTAGCTTGCAGATGGATAGTCTAATGAGACTTTATGGAAATGTTTACCTACTTGCCTGTAAGAACACGGTGGTATAGACATTGTTTATCCTATAAATATGCTTCAAAAACATCTTCAACTTTTGTTCAGAGAAACACATTTTAATAAAGCCACAAATAAACTGTAGTAGTTGTCATAGAGTCAGTCTTTGATTAAATGTGCAATTCGGTCAAATCTACAAAGAAACAATAAATCAGGACTCCAGGAACAAAATAAAACATATCAGCATATTAAAATCATTTATTGTGCTCCAGAAGAGTAAGACTATTTAACCAGAAAGAAAGACAAGTGACAAAAAAAGTCTACAATACAAATGCCAGACCTGCACACATAGTTTCCCTGTCGCACACGGCGTCTCAAGAACAAATCCACCTGTAGTTTTCTAACTGTTAGCAAAAACCTCTCCAGATGAAGCTGAGGTTTGATTATTATTGTTTCTGCTGTGGTTTGAGGTCAGAAAAATGGCACGTTGTGTTACATTCATTCACAGCACTCATTCTTCCCCTCCCATGTACCTCAACACAGGCTGACTGTCGACCTTTGTCAGGGCAGATTTATACAAGAACAAAAGTGAATCATCCTCCAAGAAAAGGGTCTCGTCAGTCCCAAACCCTGCTAGACTGGCTCATTACAACATATTGGTGCTGGAAATGACAGAAGAAATGCTACCTGGTTTGATTTGAACCCTTTTTTTTCCCTTTATGAGTGATGGAAACATATTTCTGAAGGCTGACACCGGCTAGGAGTCATTCCCAGATGATTATTTTACATCTTGGACTTGTGTGTGAACATTGCTCAGAATGAGTGCTAATGCAAGCGCACAACCAATGAATCCAATTCAAGTCTTACTCAGGACAAGCTGGATGTAATTTGACACAAAATAGAGAACTTTAAATCTTAACAAATACAGAGAAATTATAGGCACATTGCAGAGATAAATACTGATGCATGAAATGTTTACAAGCCTCAGTTTTTGGACCGTGTAACTGAAAATAAACTACTTTAGCACATGAATTTAAAAATGAATCGACTCAAAAGCAGGTGTCATCCTTTTGCACATACACTTTACAACAATGGATCCGCATTATCTTCTTTTTTTCTTTTTTAAAGATGCATGTGTCCCATCAAACACATGGAAACACACTCATGCATGCGGCACCCATTCAGTGGTCTCAACATGACCATAAAGATCTGAAAATGGTAGAGAAACATTAGATCTCTTAGTTTTTACAGGACACTGAACTTCAGCAGAAACTCCTACATCCCCTGTAAACCTGCCACAGCATATAAATAGTCTAAAACTCCAATGCAATTTTAACTTCTTTTCATATTTCATTTTCCCATTTAATTGTCTAGTCAAGTTTTATTATCGGCTCTCAGTTTAAAGAGCTCATGTTTCCTCAGTCAGAGGGCAGGTGTGGGACTTGCTCGGCCTTTTAAAAGAGGTGTTAAAAGAATTTCAGCAGCATTAATTACAGAGGAGATGTTTAGTGACCATGATGGTCTAAATGTTGTTCCAAGTCTGCTGTTTTGAGTCCCAGTTAAGTCCCAAAGAACTGTAAATATTGCTGATCAATAACCTCTGACAGCCTTAATAACTATTTGTCCATTTTTCAACTAGAACAGATAAAAGATGCTAGATACCCAGGCAATCATGTGACACATGATAATTCTCTCCAACAATATCGATAAACATCTTCATGTGTTGAATTTTCTCCCATCCTGGCAAAAAGTGCACTATGATCAATATTTTCTTTCTTATTTTCAAAAAGAGTGAAACAAATATGTGTCAGGTGTCTGGGGAAAAACATTATTTTTTCTTTAATTACAGACATATGTGTTAATTGCAAGTCAAACATTTATTAGAACATTGCTTTTAGCCCTAATAGATGGAATTCTAGCCCTTACTTAAAAACACAGCTTGTAGTTTAAGTGTGAGCTGAAGTTTGATTATTAAAGTTTTCCTGTTAAGTCTGTTGGGGGGGGGGGCGTTTTAACACATATTAACATTTCTAATAAGCTTAAAAAATAGGATAACATCACATTTAAAAAAATAAATCTTTACAAATGCTTGATGATGCATGGTGATGTTTGCAGGAAACTTCAGTAAAGATAACACCATGAGTATCAGCATCAGAATATTTCATAAGAATTTAAAAACCTCAAATTTGGAGATATTGAGACAAACAGATTCATGTGGTGTTAATATGTTATGTTGTATGAGGTACTTCAACTTCTGTCTGATGGTACTAATCCACTAGCATGCTATGTTGCTATCAAGCAGCAGAAATAGCTAGCGGATGTTTAGTTCTTCATCCTTTGTCTGTGTCCAGTAAGTGATTTTTTCTCTGTCCTCTCTTCTTCTGCAGCTGTGCATGTTCAATCTTTTTCACATCTTATTTGCCATAATGGATGTTGCTTCCATCAGTCATGCTACGGTTTACTTTAGCCGACTGGGAATTTGCACAGCTAGCTCATGATAGCTCTTTTTGTTTTCCGTTGGCCTGCTCATGTTAATTGCAGCAGCAGACATCAGTCATACTATCTTTAACTTCTCCAGACAGCTCTATTCTTTTCTTTTTCTCACAATTTCACTTTGATTTGGTATCCATGCTTCTCCACACTCTTGAATCTGTTTTATGTGTAACTCACTGATTCCCTCTGATTCCCAAGTCCTACCTCTTTTCCTTTTGGTGCATTTACACTCATTTCTTTATGCTATCCAACAGGAGAGCTTTTTCTGTATTCATATGTAGTCATCACACAGGCTAAGTCTTGTTTGGAACTGCCATCCCACATTAAATTTACCACCGTTTCAAGTTATTTCTATTTATGTTTTCAAATCTGTTGGGTGCTGACCAGCATTTCTGTCACACTTCACGTGTCATCAGTTAGACAGTTAAATGCATGGTGCGATATTAATAAGGATTCATCCGCAGCTGTCAGCTACTTAACATGGAGCTGCAGCTGTTTACTGTTTATCTATTAATATAATTATATATTTAATTCAGAGGATGGCCCTCGCTCTGTCGTGCTCTCATTTCTCTAAGAAGCACTGCTTGACTTGGATAAACAATGCAGTCATGGAGTTTTCTTACAAATAAGGACTTTGTGGTTAAGTCATACGTGGTTAGTTGCACTAAAATTAAATGACAAAATCTGATAAAGTTGTATAAAATGAATTAAAGCTATTCTCCAAGCTCTGGGTTGTTTTTATCGTAAAAATGCAGGTTTGTAATGATAATGAATGGTTATTGGTCAGAGAATATAACATTACTCTATAAGGGACAATACTCAGATGTGATGGAAAGTCATGCAGGTCGAAGCTTTGAAGCAACATATATATTCTTTTTGTTTTTTAACATAAAGGTTGTGTGAGATGAGGGGACCAAAGCTTTTGTTTCTTGGAATAAAGATATGATGCATACAGTAACTGAGCTGTTTGTCATCTTCTACAGTTTATGTGGGAAGCCACAGGTCAACAGTGGAAATGGATAAACTGAAACATAAACAAAAACCTTCTTTTTTTTCATCCGATTTATGGCGTGTCCAGAACAAACTTGACCAAAGAAGGACCGTTGAAATCTCACAGGTACAGTGGCTTGCAAAAGTATTCACCCCCACTGTTGTCTTTTTTTGTCATTGCAACCTAAAATCTGAGGAAGTTTTGGGAGGATTTTATGTATAAAAACAAAAATCCACAACACACATGTTCCACATTGGTTTGTTGGAATTAATTAAATAAAATAAATAAATAAAATGAAATATGCAAGTGTTGCATTTGCGTATATTTACCTGCCTGAGGTACTTTGTGGAGCCACCTTTTACAGCTAAAAGTCTCTCGGGTTGCGTCTCTATGAGGTCGGCATATCCAGCCTCTGGGATTTTTGTCTGTTCTTTAATCAAAACTTCTCCAGCTCCTTCAGGTTCTGGATGGGTTCTGCTGGTGTTCAGCTATCTATAAGTTCTGCCACAGATTCTCAGTTGGACTGAAGTCTGGATTTTGACTTGGCTTCCAACATATTGAAACCATTCAGTGTTTCTCCAGCAGGATGCTGAGGGTCATCCTGCTGCCGGAAGGTGAAGCTCCAGGCCTGCCTCACATCTCTGGATAACTCAAACAGGTTTCTGTTAAGAATTTTCCCCAATATAACACCATCCATGATTCACTCAGTTCTGACCAGTTTCCCACTGAAGAAGCCAAAGGGTTTTGGTGGATGGCTTTTGGATGGCTTTGGTATATTATATTTATGTAAAACCCAAACCTCCACAGCTTTGTGCCTGACCCATTTGGGGAGCTCCTTGGTCTTCATGGTGTTGCTTGCTTGGTGATGCATCTTGGATTTCAGACTTTGGGGCCATTCAGAACAAGTGTATATAAACTGAGATCGTGTGACATTTTGATTGCACATTTTATTTGACTAATTATGACTTCTGAAGGTAAGCAATAGCACCAGATGCTACTTAGGAGCTTATAGAGGGATTATATGCTGGATGATATGGCAAAACATTTATTGATTGATCTTAGTCTTGATCACTAAATATTTTGGTAATGTCAGTTTCTAGATCCTAATGAGATCAAGGGGCATCATGTTTGCTTCATTTTTAATGTTTTTCATGTGATGAGATAGAATTTTCTGCTTGATGCTTGCACAGGAAGTCACATGGGCAACGTTTTCTGGATTTCTGCATCCTCCCTGATACTTTTTCAGGTAAAGCAACAAATTAGTCCTGTTTCCCATTCTGACATTGTTTGCACATTATGATCATCTGTTCTTCTCTTTTTTACTGAATCCATCCCACTTCCATTTATCTGATGTCGTGGAGCTGTTGTTGTTTTCATCTTTTTGGATTGTTCTGAATTTTTTAGTGGTGGGACTTTAACGCAATAATTACAATTAATTAATAACAAAAAATGTAACGCATTGAAAAAATTAACGCATTTAATCCCGGTTTGAATTCCAAACAAGGCAGAACGTTTGTCAGGGGACGATTTCCGGTACACCGATTACACAGACGCACACGTCAGAGCTTGGCTGACAAAGTGTTGCTAACTTAACCACTTTAGCGAGTTTTCAGACCCCTGTAGTTACTGGAGACAAATTTAGAAACTTTGTCTGGTGTTATTGGAGACTTTTCGAGACTGACGTGAAAACACGCAAATTTACTCTTCTCAATGAACGGCTACTGACGTAGGCTCCGCCCCCATCCAGCTTCAGACCAGACTGAAAGCTAATGCTGGATGATGCTGTCCTGGTTTACTGGCAGATATAAATGACTATTAATGAAGAGTGTGGACGAAAACATTTAAAAATTTAAAAGTACTGTAACATGTTGTAGGCTCTTCATTAGCTGTTAGTTAAAGTACTTAGAATAGTACTTAACTTTAGGTTTGTTCAGTTTTGGCCACGGATAGTTTTTCTATTTTTTCCTCTACTGTTGTGATTGGAAATGCAATTAAATGTATTTTTTCCAGACATTACAAGAGCTTGAGTTTACAATATTAATGTCTTTGTCTATTATTTAATTCAGTCCTCAAATAGAATCCATTTAAATTTAATAAATGTTGCTTTTTGTGGCAACTATTGACATGTGATTAATTGAGATTAATTAATTACAAAGCCTCTAATTAATCAGATTAATATTTTAATCAAGTCCCACCCCTAGAATTTTTGTATGTTTTTACATAAAATTCCTCCCAAAATGAATTCAATGTACAGATTGTAACGCAACAGTGACAAAATAAAAGATTATGAAAAATGGCAGGTTGGGGGGAGTATGTTGGCAAACCACTGCAGAGTTTCTTCTGTCCTGGTTAGGGCTGAGATGGAAACATCCTTGAAAACACAAAGTTTTCAACTTGGAAAGAAAGTAAGAAACTATATGATACTCCTCTTTTAAGAGGTATCACAAATATTAGAATACTTTCAGGCAGAGCTGGCCAAAGGCATGAACAAACAAAGCAGCCGCTTGGGGCCCCCATGCCACCAAAGGGGTCCCCAAATGTGATTGATTTAAAATGAATAAATAATTCTAGAAACACATAATAATACCAGTGAATAATTTGAATAAAAATAGTGAAACACACAAAAACGTGATTATATACTATTGATCATGGTTGCGTGCCTACTATGGAAATGTCTGCTGGCTGCAGGTTTAAGCTATTCTATAAAGAAAGATTGCATGTTTTAGACACGTTTGAACCTCTGTTTGGAATTTAACAAGAAAAGTAAATAAATGTTTACTCTAAATATGTCTGTTCTCCTGATGTTTACTTTTACTTTCAAATACAAATTCACTATGACACACTCATACATCTCACTGCGTGTTAAAAAAGTGCAAATTAATACTAAACCATTTTCTGAAAACCACAGCCAGTGACACCAGTATGATGTAAGCCAACTGCAAATAATGCAAATGAATGGGTGTGTTACATTTACAGGGTAAGAAATAATCAAGCACAAGAAAAAGTTAAGTACTGGTGGTGCTGAGGTGGTCGGGGGGGGGGCTTACAAGTTGAATTCTGCTTTTGGTCTGGGATTGAACTGGGCTGTTTTTGGACGAGTAGAAGTATTTCCCAACAACATTGTCTGGTTGTGTAGAGCGAGTCTGATGGAAATGGACAGTTTATGTATTAAAGCATTCCTTGTCCTGATATTGTCCCGTATAGTGCAGACTTTTCCTTTCATTCTAACAGTCACTGTCAGCAGGCCTCCCAGTCAAACTAAGCTTTTCATTTTCTTACAAGGAAGCCTTGCACATCTTTTAAATTGTATTTTAGCCACGGGATTACAAAAACAAGGTCATGTTGCTTTTTATTTAGATCTAATAAATCTGGAGTCCAAGTACAGGCGATCACAGAGGTATGCCAATATGTAATATATTGAATAGATACCATAATATTGTACTTGGAAGATTAATTACTTTGCATGTCTATGTGTGAGAGAGTTTGCACCAATGTTTTCATTTGATGAAATCAGAAACGTAGAAAAGTAGAGCTTGAAAACTTGTCAAGTGCTGATACAGTCCCAACAGGCTTACAGGGCAATTTCACATGTTTTTATATTGTTGGCAAGTTTTTATACAGAAGGAATTAAAAAAAGTCCCTCGCTTGAGATAGCAATGTGTCATTACAGACCTGGAATTTTTCTTTATTTAATCCAAGATGAAACCATCATCCAGAGTAACAAACCAAAGCAAAGAGATATAATTACTTTATTCAATTTAAATATTCCAAAAAGCAAAAGCAGACAAGATTTTATTGTACCATCCAGTTTGTCTACTGCAGTCTAATAGGGGATAACAGAAGTCTCCACTCAGTATTTTGAATGATTCCACGGTGTTTGTGTGGAAGCCAAAAGGGGGAGGATGTATTCTTACAACAGAGGCCTCCACACAACTACATTTTAGTGAAAGAAAAACAGGGAGACAAACATGTCAAATTACTAAGTAGCATCTCTGTGCCTGCGTACAGATTTTTAGATCTGAGCACAACAGGCTAGCCATCTGTGGTATTTCTATCTCTGTATGTCCTCCCGCAGTGACTCAAACCTTTTAAACAACTGGATTTGACTGCAGTCTGCTTTGCTGGATGACTCATTCCTACTCAGTGGCTAACGTTGTTAGGTGCTAAGGCTTCTCTGACCTAAAGATGTTAGCAGGCAGCCTTGCAGAAGGCGGTCCACTGAAGACTGCGGATGCGAAGGGAGCCGATTTGTTAAACAGCCCAAGCTGTCAGCTCCGTAAGAATGATGAGACAGATGAGAATCCCTGGTAAGAAAAGCAATAGCTCTTCAACGTCAGCTGAGGAGAGGTGACTGTGGGTCTAAGCTGGTAGGAGAGGCTCTGCTTCCTTCCTATTCCACCCCCCACACACATAGAGACAAAATGTCTCTTATTGTCTCTTAAATATGAAATTCTGAGCAAGTAGAGCATTACTTACTGCACAACCTGCTTCCCACTGTTTTAAGTAAGATCTGATTATTAATAACTTGTAAGAAAGATTAAACTATGAAAAAAACATTAGGTACCCCGACTCTTGAATAACTTTTTGCCATAGTTTAATTAATTTGTGCTGAAAAGAAGTCCTGGAGGATTTATTGGCGCTTTGTTTAACTGTTCAGCAACACCTGCACATATCCAGGCTTCCGGGAAAGAATCATCAGAGGAAAACCTTTCTTGCATCCTCACAACAAATTCAGCATCAAAACTTTTCAAAAGAACACCTCAACGGTCCTGTGGAATGATAATGAGGATAATTGAAGTTTTATGACCAAGCTGAGCAAAGTTTAAGGGAAACGGTGCAGATTTTGTGTTAAGAAACTTCTAGTCAACAGTTATGCTTGAGGGAGGACATGTTTGTGGTTTCTGTTAATATTTCAGTTGTAAAAGAATGATAGGATAAAGTATCTGGAGCTAAACTTCTCTACTAACTCTAACTCAGTGGGTGCAGTGTCAGTTCCAGCCTCCAGAACTACACATCATGGAAAAACCGTGACAGACTTCAGACGAAATTTGTGTCCAAAACAGCCCAAAAATCTCTCTGACAGCCTTTTCACACCGGCTGGGCATTTCAATTCATACTGAAAAAAAGTTGGTTTGGAACCTGAAAAATGGGCAACGGGCTGATTTCACCTGAATGTCACATTTCTGGATCACTTGTTAAGTTTCAATAAAGCAAATAAAAAAGGTGAAGCTGCTGGCTGTCAATGTCCTCATAATTATATTCCACGCCATGTTTCAGTGGTTAAAAAAACAAAAAACAAAACCAACACCAGAACAAATATTAAATCTGCTTCAGAAAGCGAAGTAGAAGTACCACAGCAGTAAAAAAGACTTGGACAAAAGTTGAGCTGAGCATGGTCTAACATGTCCTTCTTTCTGGACAGCCACCACAGCAGCTACAGCTCCAAGCTGAAGACAGGATCAGACGACCAGTGAAAATGAAGTTCAGATGAGCTAACTCAAACTCTAGAATCCTAAAACCTTACTGTCACTGCATTATGTTGCCTGGCAAGAGATTTCAATTTTGGTAGGTGATTGATGAATAGGCTTTTGTTGACATATTAACATCTCTTAATCTTTTATCTATCCTGGGAGACAGTAGGTTATAATTCAGCCTGATGATTTAACCAGCAACTTTTAGGACCAAATCTTTAAGATATTTTACTTCTGCATAGTAAAGTCCACACACATCGGTTCTGGTTAAACTGGTTTAAACAATGATTTGCCAGAAAGCATTGAGGTTCTCAGACTCAGAACCAGAACCGTCTGTGTGAAACACTATGACAGGAGAACATGAACGAGGAAGGCCAGAAAGGCTCTTAGTCCCTCATCATGGTTCCCCAGACCTTTTCTTTGTATCTTTATTTTAAGACTTGGAAAGAGAATAAAGGCCCCTTCCCCCTACTCTACTGTACTCTACAAGGTTTCAAGGTGTTTCCACTAGCGGTTTCTCGGGCCGAGTGGGCCCGAGTATAGGTACTTTGACGGTACCTACTCCACTGAGGTTCCAAGCAGATAGAGTGAGGCCAGTGATTAGCCTAATGTTGTGAAGTCACTAAATAGCGACTCTCAACCCTGTTTTTAAAGACCACCGGTAACAGTGACTGTGTGATTGTTGTTTGCTGACTTCACCATGGGAAAAAAAGATTACAGTGTTATTATTATATAGTTGTTTACTAATCAGCAGAAAACGGGTAGAGTAGAGCCGGACCAGTAGAGTAGAGCAGGGTAAGTCGTTTTTCTAAAGATATATGAGAGAATGTGTCACATGAAACTATGTTTCTTTAGGAAATCAGGTGGTTTTCTATCCATAGAAACAGAAAACTATCACACCACTCTGTGTATAGGAAGAAAGCAGAACAGCCTCATGTTGAAGAGGTAATACTTTTCTGTTTTTCTGTTGTTTTTTTTGCCTCTTAATTTGATACAGCTTTGACAAAATCTAGGAAAACAGACAAGTGCATCATGGGAATGGACCTACCCTGATCCTAAACCTTCCTTTCAGCCGCATACCGTGCAGCTCTATATATTTCCACCCAGTGTGATCTGGTGTGCTTGGCTTTTAACTTGAATTAGTCATGTATAGGCATTCATGTTTAAATAGCTCTGCAGTACAGAGCCAGGTTGGATACAACAGCACAAAGTCTACATCGCCCAGCGTTTCACTCTTTCTTTCCAGTGGAGCTCTACTGCATCACTCAGTCAACACACCTCACAGTTAAAGAAAAAAAAAGACATAAAAAGGAAAAGCAAAAGAAAAGGGCAATGGAATAAACAGTGCAGGTAATTACTTTGACTTCAATAAGGTATAGTGCTCCAGTAGGTAGAACAGCAAAGAACATTGATCTCAACTGAGGGTACAATGAGTTTGATTGATACCATGTAATGTGATTTAACCACTATCAAAAAGTAGTACCAACACACAGAGTACAAAACTAGTCCTTATATGCCCAGCCCCACTCAAGCTATATTATATTATGCAAGAAAGATTTACCATATTCCCACCCCCAACACTTTCTGTCCCCAACTCCAGCACACAGCATCCACAACCTGGACTGCATTTCCCGTGGTCCTGCAAGGGCGCTGTTATTCCTGGAATCCAATCAGGAAACGTGTCTTAAATTTCTCCAATGCAAGGGACAGGGCGAAAATTATTCTTAATAATGACATAATCAGCAGAGCAGCCATCAAGCAGATAAATTGTCATGCGCATCGTGCTAAAATATCCAATTATCCTTTGTCCCCCAGCTCTTTGTGTTGAAGTTGGAACTGCCAGAAAGCCAGTCGGTGGATCCTCCCTTCCCACTGGTTCTGTCGCACTGGCAGGATTACGGTATGGACACCCCTCCCAGGAGAAGAGGGCTTAAAAAGCCTTGGTGCTTAGTGTATGATCTAGATATGTAAATAGGTTCTATACAATAAAACTGTTTCCCATCCTCAAAAATAAATGGATGAAAAGTATTTGCGAGATTTTTTTTTGTTGTTTTGTTTTTCCACAAAATGGTTCTGTTGTGCATACAGGCTTTCTTTTTCTTCATGTTTTCAGTCCTTCCTTTGCTCTCAAGCTGTTTTTGCCTTATCTTACATAGCCTCCATTTATGATGTTTAGACATGCCTACATTTGGTTTGCATCTCCTTTGTGCCCCACAAACAGAGTATTCTGCAGTGTGATGTCAAAGGAAAAGAATAAATTTTCTTTCTTTACAAAGTGCTCCCCTCTTCTCACCTCCGAGGCGTGTCTGATGCTCCGCTCTGCTTCCAGATAATACTGTCAAGCAGTCATTTGTCAGAAGATCCCGAAGGCCATAACTGTCGCTAGAGAGAAAAAGTATTTTACTGTACCTTGTTTTGCTGCAATATCAGAACAAAAATATGAATAAAAAACATCCTCTTCTTTGTTTTAGCTTGTGAGAGGTTGTTTTTCTCCAACTCTATAAGTATTTTTTAATTGTGTCTTTTATTTTTGTACAAAAACATAATTTTTTCTTTTTTTTTTTAATCTTCTGGTCCAAACCATCTGAAAATCTTTATTATATTCCCTCAGGTATTAACAGCATGTGGCACAATCCGTACAATCCCATTGTAATTCCGTGAGTGTTTGGCAACTCCAGGCTGGCATCACAGCTCCTGTCACGTCCGCGTACGTCGGCAAGTCGGCCTCAAGTCTCTGCTGCAGCAGCGCCGTTAACTTCTTGCCTCAGCCGTCAGAGTCCTGCCTGCTTGGGCGCTGCCGTGGGGCTATACTCTGGTGGTGGAATGTGAGTGTGGGTGTGGGTGAGGCAGGGTGTTGTTCTGCCCGCTGCTGGGAAAGGTGTTGAAAGAGTGGAGCGAGGTAAGCCCTCCCATGGTGCTGGGGATCATGGTTATGGTGTTCGGTGTCATGAGCGGGATGTCGTCTGGTGAGCGCCTCATGGCCAAAGTGTAGTCCGGAGGGCAGGCAGTCCTCAGCACCACGTCATGCGGGTGCAGAGAGTCGCTCACCCCCCTGCAATCTCGATCCAGGTCCGAGTGCTGCTTCATCTGCAGGGACATTATCTCCTCCTCCTGAGTGTGGGCCAGGTCATTTGCAGCGCTCCTCTGGGGGCTGCAGCGCCTGTGGACATCATGCCGCCGCTTGTCCTTTTTGTAGTAAAGAGCGGCAAAGGCCAGAATATTGAGGAAAAGCAGGGACGCTCCCACAGCTATAGTCACCGATAGCTCTGTGGAGTAGTCGCGCTGGTCCACCAGGTGAGGCTGATTGTGAATGCCGTGGGTCTCGGTAGGGGATGGCGTTGGATTAGGGCGCTTAGTCACCAGAACTTTGGTTTTTGGTGTGCGGTTGGTAGCCTCTGGTGGAGGAATCTGGGGACAGGAAAATACCAATGGTCAATGTTCGATTTATATGGAAGGATCATAATAGAGAAAATCAATTCCTGCAGGTGGAATCAGTTCAAATAGATAATAGATATCAGAGATTGTGTAGAAGCTGAAGTCTTTTAATCCCAGTCACCATGGTGACATGTTGTTTCCAGGACAGCCTCAGCTGTCATATTATGAAGTTAAGATGATGTAAAATGAATGTATCAATAGATATAGCACCATGAAGGCCAACCAGAAGAAGAAAAGATAATTTATTACTAACAGTACTTTGTAGAAATAACACACAGATCAACAGTGACCAAGACTTTTCTCATCCCAACATCATTCTTTCAAGTCTTGGCTTTCAGGAGAAAAACAAACACACAACAGAAACTATTTACATATTTACACATTTTCCTAATTTCTAGTTATTTCTGCTACTATTTACCTCCTATCCTCCCTAAACCAACTCCAACTCAGCTGGAGCATCACAAACATATTCTTGGTTGTATTGTCATGAATCTGAGCTAAGGCTTGTGGAGTCTCCCAGGGGTCAGTTCTTGGACTTTTTCTGTTCAACTATTTGCTCCCTTTGGGTCAAATATTACAGAACTGTAACATAGATTATCCCAGTTATGCAAATGATACTCAACTTTGTGTGTCTGTCACCAGACGACTGCAGCCCAATCATTTTAAATGTAATTTATTCTATATGATTTTATATTGCACACCATTTTTATTCTGAGTTTTGTTTATCTTTATTTTCTTTTATGTACTCTTTAATGCTTCTTGTGCACCTGCTGAAATGTTTTTAATGTTTTCTGGAAAGCATTTTGAATTGTCTTGTAAATAAAGATTGCTATACAAATAAACTTGCCTTGCCTTATTCCAGTCATAGAGGACCATTATTTTTCTTCTTTCAGACACTCATAGAACTTTCTGCTCACTTGTTGATCTTTGGCTGCTCCTGATTGGACATTACCCTCAATTTAAGCTCTCTGATTGGTGGAAAGTCTGACAGGAAGTGGCTTCATCATCACATCCAGGTCTAAATAGAGGTATCTTAGCGACATAGTAGTGATAGTGATGAAGATGTGATAAATAATGGTGTTATCATGGATCATCATGGTGGATTTACCAGATATAGTCTCTGAATAAACATTACATTTAGCAGCTGGATTGTAAACCTCCTGGATGGGATAGAAATGCCTGGAAAACTTCCGTAGATCACTTAAAGGGTAAGCTGTCCATCACAATTTACTCCACAGAGTTAAACACTACCGTTCTTGAGACACTGATGATGATATCAGAGATGGCTCTTCAGGGCAGTCTCACAGAGTTTTTAGGGTTGACTTGTTGTTGCGTATGGGATTAGTCTTGGCATCAACAATCCATCATTTACAACAAGTTCAAACAATGATTGGTTGTTAGAAAAATGACTTGCCTTTATAACCTCTTGATCTAAGAAAGTACTCATACAAGTACTCATATGACAAAGTTTTCATTTCTCCAAAAATGACGTGATCCTTACAGAAAACACATCTGCCTTAAAGCCTGCTTTTTCCCTGTATATTGTATGATATTACACTATTATAACATCTGCTTATTTAAGAGAAGACCTGTAATAAAGGTTGCTTATGTACATTAAGAATAGGGGGAGGAGAAATAATTTTGGTTAATTCTTTACATTCAATCAAGGTTTCACAAAATCATAGCTTGTTTATTTCCTTGTTTGTAATGTTTATCATTAACTGGGAAGAGTGTGTGGAGGCTTTTCATTCAGTTCCAAGAGCTGCAACATTAATTATCTTCTTGCTCTGACTCCATACTTAGGCACACAAATGAGATTGGTGTCAATCTTTTTAATTAGCTCAGCAAAATAAGCTTCTTTTCCAAAATATTGAACTACTTCAAGCTAAAGAGGACTGTCATAGGATACGTTTCTGCTGCTGATGGACACATGCCCAGTGCAGACTACATGCAAACAAGCACTTCCTGGGAAGTTACTGGATGGAGGACGGTTTTCCAGTAGGGTGACTTCTACAGAAAGGTATGCCACAAGTCTAATAAATTCCTCTTTAACCTGCCCACAGAGAGCCATTTCCACACCCTCTAATGACCACCAGAGCCTGACACAGTCCTGTTAGAAGTCCAGTTAGTAATGCCATTTACAAAGCAAAAGTAGCACATCAACAAGTTCTCAAACACAGCCTGTTAAAACACCTGCTAAAAAAAGCTTATTAAATCCTTTCCTGTTGCCAGTAATATATGTTTATCCTCAGTGCTCTGAGGGCTGTCGCTGGCCACTACATACCAAGGGACAAATTCATAACTACATCATGAAGCGATGACATTACACTGAATCCTGCAGGCTTTGCTGGACCACAGTCTCTGATAATCACAACTCAGAAGTAATTAGGATAGTTTATTCTAACAGGACCACAATAAGAGTGCTGCTAATGGTGAAATCAATGTCTTTTCTTTATGTCTGTGAGTTGTTGCCCTCACTTTTAGAGCCTCGATGTCAGATGTTACATGTGTGTGTATGTGTTTCTCTGACAGTGAACCTGACTGTTATGATCCCATCTATGTCATATCAGAGCCAATTAAAACCTAAACATGCACAGAGATGTAAGAGGCTGATGAAGACAGGATTAAATTAGGATTTCATGTCAAATTTCCAATATTATTCCACTGTGTGGGTGATTTGAGACCAACCTTGGTGGTGGTGGGGATGAGCTGGGTGACCTCATTGAGGCTGTGTAGGTGAGGAACCAACTCCAACCACAAGTTGACCTAAGGAGTGGACAGAAAATGAACAGACAGCATGAATGAACTCATTCCAGAGTCAGTGTGGAAACATGTCAGGACAGGAACGCAGAGACATCTCAGCTTGATGTTGATCATTCAGCAGCTTTGTTTTGTTTTAAAATGAGAAAACAGGAGCATCATGCAAAGGAAGGATGTCTGCAATACTTATAGAGATTAGAACCTTGAAATGATTCATATTACACCCACTCAGGAGATATGCAGTTAACATGATGAGGTCAAGACCTGAAACTGTATTAGCTGTTCATAAAAAAGAGGAAAAAATGGATGGAGAGAATATGATTAACCCTTGTGAGTTATTGGCTGTGTTTCCCCATGTGGGAGGATTTTCTGTAAAAAACCTTTCTCTTGAAGAATTTGGATATTCCAATGTCATTTTTCCCCTCAAAGATCAACAGCACACTTCCCTTACAGAAAAACACATGTGAAGCACATGAAATGAATGAAATGAGAAATACTTTATTTATCCCTTTTGAG
Source organism: Atherinosoma microstoma (assembly GCA_037177055.1). Lineage (NCBI taxonomy): Eukaryota > Metazoa > Chordata > Actinopteri > Atheriniformes > Atherinidae > Atherinosoma > Atherinosoma microstoma. Next base: position 29,857,109 of record JBBBVU010000015.1, on the reverse strand, counting down.
GGAAATTATTGAAATTTGCATGCGCAAACATATGGTTTTAGAACGGTTTCAATGTGGTTCACATGTGAATCACGTCATTGACACATGTTCTTCACATATGAATCACACGTTCTTCACATGTGGATCACATGAAAACATTCCAAAATTCACATATTTGAACTACACGTGGAACACACATGGAGCATGTGTGTTTTTCTGTAAGGACAGGGACAAATTGACCCTTTCAGGTCATTAAAGGACAAAAACCTTTTCTCCCAAGAGACAAAATCAACCAAACTCGTCCTTTTACAAATGATTTCAACCCTCAAAACGGGCATTTAAAGGGTTAAAATAATTTTGGATAATTATATATTTCGCATTATTGTTTAAGGATGAAGCTGATGTTGCAATTTGAGCAAAAAAAGTGTTGTTTTTTTTTTGTAAATTTATTATAACAACTTTTAGGAAAGGACTTTTCAAACTCAAATGGTCTGAGAGTATATTACATTACAACTCTGACACTACAAAAAATTTAAAAAAACTTAACAAATAATTTTCAACTTCAAAAAATGTTAGAATTCCAATCATGACATTTTAGTGTATTTAAGACGGGTCCCTTGTAATGTCCTCCTAACTATATACCTGTGATCCTCTGGGGTAAAAAATGGCCACACTTTGTCTCACTGTATCTAAAGAACACAAAGTGAATAGTTCAGCTAATTCTGTGTGACACCATTAATAATACCGGCTTTTAAGTATATTAACACAATTTATTCATTCCTTTTTAATCTAAGGCTGATAAGACTAATTTACATAATGTTTTCTCATTATTTTGAGTAAAAATATATAAAATCATTAATAATTCTGACCGTAGTTATCACAGTCCTGTTTATTGATACTTCTACAGACTGGTTAAGATGCTGTTTTGAAACCATTAAAAATTGTAATAGCGGAATATGATTACAACTATTGTCCTCTGGGGTCAAAAATGACCCCTTCTGGTTTCACAGTTTATAAAACATACAGGAAAAATGATCCCCACCTCAAGTTTTTAATCAACCTTAGTTCACCTCATTACCCATCATAAAACATGTCAAAACTAACTTTGTAGAATAAAAACCATCTGAATGTGCCCTCATTTCAGTGTTTTGAGGTCGTATACAACCCTAATTCCAAAAGAGTTGGGACACTGTGTAAAATAAATAAAAACTGAAAACATTGATTACCAAATCTCTAAAACCAATATCTTATTCCCAGTAGAACATAAACAACATATCAGATGATGAAACTGAGACATTTTATCATTTAAATCTGAGCTGATTGTGAATCTGACGTTTGTAAAAGGTTGGAACAGGAGTAAAAGGTTGGAAAAGTAACAACTGGAGAAGAATTTGACAACTAATTAGGTTACCATGGCAATAGGTCAGTTACATGATTTTTAAAAGGACCATTTCTGAGAGGCAGAAGTTCACCAATCTGAAACAACCTGTGGGTCTAAAAGTTGTGGAACAATTTCAGAAAAACGTTCCTCAGACTTTGAAGATCCCATCATCTACAGTGGTGGAGAAGAGTCCGGCTGCTGAACTGGCCTGCCTGCAGTCCAGACCTGCAGCCAGTACTAAACATGTGGAGCATCATGATGAAGGTCCAGGTCTGTAGAGCAGCTAGAATCCTGCATCAGACCAGAATGGGACAACATTCCTCTCCTAAAACTCTAGCAACTGGTCTCCTCACTTCCCAGACGTTTACAGATGCTGAACATCACCCTGGAACTACTTTTTACAATCACAATCACTATCAGCTCACATTTTTTCAACATCTGATAGGCTATGTTGTTTACGTTCTACTGGGAATGAAATCTAAGTGTAAGAAATTTGCAAATCAATCAGTTTTGGGTTTATTTACATTTTATAGTTTACAATGTTATTATTTACAACTTTTTTAAATTTTGGTTGTATGCTGGAACTATCATCATGAACTATGATTATTTTGTTACTCTTCTTCCTCATTATGATCATCATTACCCTCCTTTTCTGCAGCACGGTTAAAATGAGCTGCTCATGATGCCTCCTCATTTTGCACACTAAAATGCCCCAAAACCTGTGAGAAAATAACTTTTTTCACTGGTATTTAGAGGGTTAAAATCATTTTTTATTATGGCCGAAGGCGACTGAAAAATTAGAGCTAAAATAAAAGTGAATTTTTATTTTGTCATTTTTCATTGCAGTTTTTGGAAAAGGACTTTTTTTTGTCCTCTACTGACCTGATAGGGAGGTAAATGAAAGGGTGAACACAAATGAAAAAGAACAAGAAGCCTGTAAATGCTACACCAGCACAGCTGGGAGTAATGATTATATTTAATAATGGTCATATTATCATACATTTTTTTTAAAATTAATAATTAATGTCAGAAGGATCTGAAGTCCATGTTTAGGACTGAAAGAATTGAAGAGAAGTTATAGAAACCTTGTTGGCTCGGTAGTGCTCTTTGACCCGGGGCTTCAGGCCAATGTGCAGGTATAGCTGGTCTTTCTGGTTGTAGCGTGTCCAAGCCACTTCCTCAAAACGATTGGGCTTAGTGTGGATGAACTTAGTGTCCTGGGGGACAGGCTGGTTGGGGTCCCTGTACAAAAAAAAGAAGAGGAAAAAAGATTTTGTTGCTGAAGAATTCACTGAAAGGAAGTTCACAAGTATTTTCAAACTGAGTGAATCATTTGAAGTAAAAGTATCTGGTTATCAGCATGAATATCTGCCTGGAAATATATTTTACTGCGTAATTAGTAAGATATGTGAATAAACAAAATGAAAAGATTAAATAAAAAATGCAAAAGGGATAAGTTTATTGTAAGAAAACAGAAAACAAGCTCTCTCTGTCATCTTTCTCTTTGGCTGGAAACCTCATCTTAAAGATAAACTTGCTTCAGGCCAAGAAGTATGTAAACAAATCCAGAGGGCTTTACCATCACCATGAAAACTGGCCAGTATTATGAAAGCTGCCTTTAAATATTATACAGACAAGCGTATGGAGCGCATTCAGCATGGTGTCCTGTGTTTAAAAAAAGCTCTATACTATTTAATCTGGACAGAACAGAGCCGGCCATGTGAGCTTCAGAGACCCATTCAGTCGTGCTGAGCGCCCCATTGTCTGCGAGAGGCATATGGAGCCAGCCAAACCTCATCAGGAACACGCTTAACCATTCAAATGGGTGGCATAAATCTCCCAGGTACCAAGCATTCAACGTCAATTTGGGGTTATATATGTAGATCATTAGTGCCTTTTTGTTCCCCTCAGGGTTACTGGGCAGGGCACAGAAAAAGCCAATGTCCCCCTATTATGTATCAGGAAAAACAATTACCGCCGTGACGATATGCTGGAAGGCAACACGAGGCAGAGGGAGGAAAAGGAGCTTTAATTTTGCACCATCAAGAATGTCCCTCTGCAGCCTGCAACTATTAATTAATAATGTAATTGAAGATATGTAGAGGGTATCAGCAAAGAATACCAATTACACTCTACAGTCCATAAAACCCACTGGCATAATTCAGCACTCCTGTAGTCATCAGATGTGGCTAATATGAGGAAATGCACATGTGGAGGATTTATCAACTCGTTCATGGTCGTGTTAGGTAATTATATTGATCAAGTGATGTAGGCACTGCAGAGCAAATCTACATGAAGTTATTTAAATTACCCATGGAAAAAAAAACTAAATGGATCATAACTTTTGACTAAAATCTTCCCATGTTTGCTCTATTGTTCCCTGACACATTAATCAATTTTATACTGAATTGAATTTATCCATCATTTACAGCAAAAGGAAAAAACTAACTCCAAGCTGGAGAAAGGTTACAGTAAGTCTGAGTCAAAGATAATTCAGATGTTAGGTTTTATTTTATTTTTTTATGTCTACCTACATGGTAAGATCTAGAAATGAAAATATATTGGTCAGGTTTGTGATATCATCATACCCCGTTTTGGCGAAGTTTGTCCAGTAAGTCATGACCACGGCACTGAGCATCACATCGTTCTTGGAGAAGTTGCAGGGAAACAGCTCCGTGGGTCCGATCATGGGCAGCCCGAACACGTATGGGATCTCATCCCCGTGTGCTGCATCTGCCCACGGTGGTACCTAACAGGAAGCAAATTAATCACATCAGTATTATATTATTTATGTAAAAGATGCAGAACATCAGTGTTATCTTTCTTCAGCTAATATCGTGATGACACACACTGATGCACGTAATAAAGCGGAAAATATACATTTTTAAGAGGGAAAAGGATAAATAAGTTTCGGTACTCTTGTATGTCTCTGATATGCTGCATCATCTGACATATCAGAGATAAAAGAATAATATAAAAGAATAAAAACAGATGATGGAAGAGTCCTGCCTCACCAGCTGTTGGTGACTGGATGAAAAATAATTGTGTAGAAATATAGAAACAGATTGTTGGGATTTTAATCATCTCTTCTAATCTTCGAAAACTGTGTAATTAGTAAGATATACGAATAAACAAAATGAAAAGATTAAATGAAAAATGCAAAAGGGATAAGTTTATTGTAAGAAAACAGAAAACAAGCTCTCTCCGTCATCTCTCTCTCTTTGGCTGCAAACCTCATCTTAAAGCCTGTTTGTTGAGGTATCCGGCATCTCATTAATGACACTGTTAGTTTGCAGCTTTTAAATGATCCTCTGGGACTGATCTATGCCATTTCTTTGCTAATTTAGAAAAAGTGGGGTCATGCATAAAAGACGTAATTAGAAAAACAGAATATTGGAAAATGGAATAAAGTAAATGCAGATATAACAGCAACCAAATTATATAAAACCTGTGAGCGTAATGACAAGGAAAAGTAAAGCTGGCAGAAGAAACAAAGCTGCACAACTGAGCAGATTTAAAATGATCTGAACTGCGGCTGTGTTGTAGATGTGAGCAGGGGATTGGATGAGAAATGCTTACTTCATGTCTGTAGCTACAGTACATACAAGTATGTGTTCCAGACTTCAGTAAGTTCATTGTTTGTTCAGCCGTTGGTTCACTGAGCATACGTACGCAAGGGTGTTAATAGCATGTTTGTAAGTAGGTTAAGAAATAAATAAATACAAATTTAGAAATTAGCTCAGTGAGGCATCTCTATTGTTGCTAATTAGCCATGTGCTTATTTTCAACAACTAAATGGAGCCTTGTGGAGCTGCAGTCTGCGGTCCTGTGTCTGGTGCTGGAAGGTTTAAAGACTGAACTGGAAATGCCTGATCTGCAGCAGTATTAACATGACTGAACCCGGTGCAAAATACTGATATTATTTCCATTTGTGACCAGGTCACAAATTCTTACAGTTTCTCAACATTGCGTTAATTAATCACACTCTAATCTGAATCAGTAGAGGATTATTGAAACTTTCTCTTTGGGAAGATTTGGGAGAGTCAGTGGTTACAATGTAATCTGGATATTAATGATTCTTGCAAGTGGTTATGTAATCACTGCCAACAATGTGATCATTTCAGCCCTTTTAAATGCAATAAAACCAATAATATGATATAAGTTGTTAGAAATGTAATCAAGTTTTTTTTGCCAGTGACAGTAAAATTTTCCAATAATGTCATGTAATTATCACTGGAGGTTATTTCATTACTGGCCATTTTAAATGTAATAAAGCCAACAATGTAATAACTTGCCAATGATGTAATCATACCTATTGTTTAAGAACTGCTATAAAATGCTGCATTTGAGATAAATCCAGTCTTATTTATGTATTATTACATTATCGGCTGCAGTTATTAAATTTTCAAAGGCTATTTTTCATGCTAGCCCAATAACAGACCAACAGCATTATATTTCAATCATGAGGGTTACATTATCGACTCAAACATATTATTACATTACTGACAACTTACTGACAATTAATGGCTTCATTTCTTTTAAATAACATAATTTTTTGCTATAGCAACCAATACGGCGTGTACAAATAAACAGTACTTACAAAACAGTACAAAATGATACTTAGTTAAAAATACAGTAGAGCTGTACGAAGGCTCAAGAGTGACACCAAAAATGTGTTGACTTTGACTAACTTTTCGTCTTGGTTGCACCGGTGTGCCTAACATTTCTCAGGTCAAGGTGAAGGACATTTATCTCCCAAATGTCTGTCTGCATTTTCAGTGTTCATCAGAATCATTTGTAAAACATGGGATACGGTAGAATTTGCTCATATGTGGTTCTTATCTATTATCCCCCCTTATTTAAGAGAAAAAAATAATTGGATGAGAGTTCATCCTCCCCCAGAAGTTTAAAGGTGGGTAAGACAAAAACAGGAGTTATCAAAAAAAAGAGGAAATTCAACACTACACAGCTCTAGAAGCTCTAGATGTTTCTGGTGAAGCATCAGGATGAGATGAAGAGAGGAGAAAACCAGAGCATTTGCCTCCATGTGCAGCTCAAACACTCGGGTTGAATCTGATGGAGGCTGTCCTGGAGAAGATTCATAGGAAAAAATATGAATCTTGGTTGACAAAATTATGAACAGGAGAGGCTGCCGTATGTTTAAAATGTTCACGGCTGTTTGAACATGTCAAGTCCAAGAATAATTATCATGAAAAAAGATTAAATGTGAATCTGGAGAAGGGAAATTCACCAGAAGGAGCCAAGCCTTGTGATCCATTTCTGAATATAAAATGTTTCCTTTCATTCCAGCAAAGCTTCAACTTTATTTTTTATATTGATATTTTATCCACTCAGCATCTGTGCTTCAAAGAAGATGATTTTCATAAATATCATGTTCACAATAACTTAAATAACAGTTAGATGCACCAGTGTAACCGATGCAGACAGTTAGTCTGGAGCCCTGTGAACCACGTGAATGACTTTATGTTAGCTGTCCCTGGAAAACACATCAGCAGCATTTTGTCATTTTATCACATCGAGATAATCCAGTAGATGTACAGTAAAGTATTTTATCTACAGACTCACCTGCTCTGTCTGACAGTGATGGTAGAAAGCATAGAAGTAGGTCGGTGACCCAAAACTGGAGTGCAGATCAGCTGTGGCAACGGCTGGTGCCACCCACTGGTGATCGGTGAAAAGTGCCAGCAGCGTCTTTCTGCGGGTCTCTGGGTTGTGCCTGTCGGCCCAGTCAGTGTACATGAATTTGATGGTCTCTCGGAGGATGTCTTTTCCCTCTGGGTACCCGTAAAGGTCGTCAACAAAGCTTGACACAGCGTAGTCAAAGTCATTGGCCTGGACGCCGTTGTCATTGTCCACAATAAGCTCCACAAACTTGAGTCCCTCTCCCTGGTTCACTCCCAGCATGATGTCATAGTTGAGGAACTCACCTGATAAAACACACAGCACACAGTTAGAAAACAATTCAGGTCAGAAGCCCAGCTGGAAACTGCAGCACCTGAGTAGACCGGTGATACCTTGTTCCATCAGTATCTGAGGGTCATCAGGTATGACATCACCATCGATAACTGGACCAAAGGCAATGTGGTAGCGGGCTGGTTGGATGTCTTGATCTACAAGCTCCTTGTAATGTTTTCTCTGCAGGCACACCACCAGCTCCACCGTGTCCTCCAGATTACAGCCCACCTTCCGGGCCAGCATGCGGGCGTATTTGGCTGGCTGGAAGCTGACGGCCCAGCTGGACAGAGCTGTGCCGCTCTGGGCGATGGCCCTCTGGAACAGACCTTCAAGACAGAAAAACACAGTAAAGAGAAATGAATTGTGTTATTGTGAATAATTCACAACTATTATCCAACTGGTAAGTGTGATAACAGGTTATCATTTTCATGATCTGATAAAACAGTGAAGGAAGTTTTTATTCCTGCATTTCTCATATACCATTTCACTTCCCCCAATGACCTTGGTGTCTGTACAAATACAATACATTTTATTAACAAAACACTTTTAAATAATAAACTATCAAAACATTAGCTTAGTACATACCTGTAAAAAAAAAAAAAAACTAAACACCACCAACTCGGAGATGTTGGTGAGTTTCCTCACATCATCTGTTCAAATCAGCTCCTTCCACAATACTTCTGTCAGATAAAGGTCAAGGCTTTGACTTGGTCATTCCCAAAATCCTTTAGGATATTTTTTTCAGGGTGTTTATTCTTGCATGATCCACTTCTTCTTGAAATGAAACCAAGGACAAACACTGGGCCTAATCCACCAATATTTTCTATCAGTCTTCTTAAAAATGTCCAATAACTCACATAATACCAAAAAATGAATGAAAACATAAAATGTGCACTGTTTGTCTTCATTTTCAAAGTCATAACTTGGTTATGAATAATTACACAGTGAGATTCAGATCATATAAAAGCAGCTTGATGTACAAACAACTCATTATTTCCTCCTGAACTTGGACGGCAGCCTGCAGTCTGGTCCATGAAGGCATCAGGGTGAACATCCTCTTGGTGTTGTGGCTAAGGAGGAAAGTGGTGCACAGTAGAATACATTTTAATCTCTCTTTACATATTCAACCTCCTACTGTTTGAGAAGCAAATGACCTCCTGCTGTTACATCCTTTTAAGATGCTGTACACCGATGGAGTGAGTGGTGCATCCAGGTGAGTCTGATAGTTGGTGTTAGTAGTGTCTTTAACCAGATGTTCAGCCTATTGCATTGATGGTTTTAGGACCAGTAATAGATATTAAAACCTGGCTCGCTGCAACTTGTTCTTGAATAAATTAAATGAATGAAAAATAGTCTAATTTCCTCCTGAGGGAAATTATAAGATTAGGATACGATCTGCAAAATCCGGCTATTTATTTCAAAGTAACAACATGCTTTGTAAATGACCAAAAGTTATTTTAGAAACAAGACTGTAATTTTATTATTGCATTTTCATGAACTGAACAGCAGAAGAAAGCACAAATGCCGACCTTGTTCAAACATGTTCTCCTGGGTGTTAAGATACAAAGATTTATCATGAATGTCCCAATCTTCTTAAACATTTTAATAAGTTGGATTTAAAAACAAATTTGTTTGAAAGAAAGGTTGGTGAATTTGGCCCAATGTCCAAGCCTTGCCCAGATGATGCTAAATAAGCTCAGATCATGATATGACGACCACCATGTGTCATAGGTGGAATAAAGTGGAACGCAGTTTTCTTTTCTCCATATTCATTCATTCATTTTCTACATCACTTAATCCCATTCAGGGTTGCGGGGGTCTGGAGCCTATCCCAGCAATTATCAGGTGAGAGGCAGGGTACACCCTGAACAGGTCCAGGCCAGTCCATCACAGTCTCCAGACAATATTAATAGTTTATTCCAAAAAGTTCTAGTTTGCTCTCATTAGTCCACAAAGCTCTTTTCCATCAGCCTTCTGGCTTTTTACACATGATCTTTGGCAAACTGCAAGCAGCCAAGACGATGGCAATGTTCTTTTTGGAAAGAGGAGAAAGGAGCCATTATCATCAGGCAATATGGAAGCGAACCATGACATGTCCTACTCTTTTTCCTCATTTCCACCTCTTATCTTCCATTTGTACACCATCTGTCTGACCTGAAATAATAGAGTCCAAAATCTTAACAGATGGTCTTGTAACTGTTTCAGCCTGATGAGCATTAAAACTTCTTTCTTCAAGGTCAGCATCTTCTTTCTTCATGCCAGGATACACTTCTGCAAGTGTGTGTGAAACAAAGCACCCACACACACTTAACAGATATATTAGATCTGAAATTTCATCGTGAATTGTAACACCAGAGGTTCCCATACCTTTGCAACTCATAGATAAGTAATACTGGTTGCTTCCTGGATGAATAAATGGCCAAGTTTAAAAAAGTCTGTCTAATTTTAAGGAAACACATCTGATAATGGAGAAAGTAGAAGTCCTGTGTTGATTAAAAACTTTTACATCAGACCATTAACCCAGTCAACACCAGTCAACAACACCATTAAGTATTTCCACGTCTCTCTACTTTAAGTGGTCACCCGCTGCAGAGGTGTGCATACATGCTTACAACAGTACTAGGGACGGATAGTGTATCTGGAGTTCTGTGACTTGTTGGGTCTACCTTTGGTGGAGTTGCTCCAGCGATTGCCCTCAGAGTAGTGAGATAGTGTGAGAAGATTGACACAGGAAGCTCCGGCACCTGAGCCGAAGACAGTGATGCGTAATGGGTCGCCACCGAAGGCTGCGATGTTCTCACTGGTCCAACGCAGAGCCTGGATTTGGTCCAACAAACCATAATTCCCTTTGGCTGCCTGGTCGCCGGTACTCAGGAACCCTGCACGAGAGAACAGAGAGAAAATGTTCTTTTTAGCTTTTTTTCCTATTATTGTCTGTAGCGAAATGACTAATAAAACTTGCATTTGATATTGGAATTTGATTTCTTGTTTGCATAGAAGAGGACATAGATGTTGTAATCTCTAGAAGCTTGATGTTAAAAAAACAACTTATTACCCAGCAGGATCAGTGAAAATGTGTGTGTGCTAATTATAACGCTGACATCTCATGTTGTGAAGACAATAATGAAATGAAGTCTCCTGGAAACAGCAGCTTGTTTGATCAGAGTAAACTTGATTAAATCCTCTTGTATGTAAATGCTTGAGAAACATATTTTCAAGGTATCAAATAAACATTATTTTTGCCCCCAGTGTAGCTATATGATTAAATAGTGTAAAAAAAACAAAAACAAAACAAGAATGACAATGTTTATTAATTCTGCACATGGGCATTATTCTGACTATTTTAGGAGGTCTGGAGCCACCCTAGAAAATCATATGTTTATTGATTTCATTGACTCTGAAAATAGAGATAGACCAATCATTTTATGGCCATCTTAATTATTATCACTCCATCACTTCTGTCACCTGTATACAGACTGAGACAGGACAGGGACAGAGAGGACTGAGACATCTGCTGAGGAAGCGAGTCTGAAGGATTTAACAGGAAGTCTGACCCTCAGAAATGTGGAGTCCTTCTATTCAAGTAATATAAACAGCTAAAATTATGTTAACCTGTCCATTAGAGAGGACATGGAGATCCAGAAACAGAGAAGGTAAAGCAGATGTTTGGAGAAAGAGAGCAAACAGATCCAGAGACAGAAGAAACAACTCCTTCCAATAG
>JBBBVU010000015.1:29826979-29840419 GCA_037177055.1 Atherinosoma microstoma | reverse complement strand
CTCGTTTTGGAAAACAGTGGCCGGCCGTGAAAGATATGGTGAACGCGAGCTCTGGTATATATATATATATATATATATATATATATATATGTGTGTGTGTGTGATGGAAAATGATGGAACAGACAGATAAGATATATAAAATACTGGTTGAGACTTGCCCCCTCCCTGCTCCTCCGGTCTCTATGTGTCTGCTGAAAACAAATGGTGCAAAAGCTGCTCCAAATATTTACAGAGCATCAGCAGAGCTCCATCTATATCTGCACCACGCGTACCACCACACCGCAGACAACGCCGAGGGCAACCGGCTGGGGAAAATGCTGATGAGGCACACATCGTTTCTCACTGGAAATAATGAATATAGAGCTACAAGATGTTCACTCATTCAGCCTGTGTTTAGACAGCACAAGGGGACAAACAGAGCAAGCTCTCATTTTCAGCCGTGCCCCGTTTGTATGGTGACAGTTTTAAATGTGTGTCAACAGCAAAATGGCTGTCACTGTTCAGTAACTGGGGAAAAAGGCAGAGTGTTTCATCTTATGAAATCTTTTTACACGTGACAATGGACTCATAAAAATATGGAATATTTCAGCGAGACGGTTGCAGATACAGCAGCATTCTGCAACACGACGGAGTAAAAAACCAGCCGGGCTCTGTGTCTTACAAACGGTGCAGTCAACTTTTAACTTCAACCTCATCAATCATGCATTAGTTTTATGACACATTAACACGCATCTCGGCTTTAGAGGTCACACAAATGACACCGCCAAAACAATAATGTTGCTCTAAGTACAATAATATTAAATGGGATGTATGTAATAAGGAGAAACAATGCTTTACAACTTAATTAAGCATCAGAGGTCACATTATGTAGCGCTTACGCATTTGAATATGTTTGTAAGCAGTTCACGTAACTTCATAAATAAATTAGCTTATATATATATATATATATATATAGGGAGTGGCAGGTGACAGAGACTGTCACAGCTGCAGCTCGTCTGTAATTACTGTCTGTCTTTATCTCCAGTACTGTGCTGAGGCCCAGGAGAAGGGAGGACAGAGACAGGAGCGGACAGCCAGGGCTGGTTGTTGCTCTGTGCAACATATTGCATAATAACATCGTCAAAATGTTACGGTGAGTGCTGCTGTTGACGCCGTGGAGTACCCTGAGGGTGGCTACATTGCTGCAGCTCCTCTATCCTATGCAGCTGATATTAAAAGAGGGATAAAATCATGGTTGAATGGTGGTTCTGAAACTGTGGGGTATTTTGACCCAAGCATATCTCAATAATTTTCTTAAGAGTTCAGGAAAATGTTTGAGCTCAGGGAAAATGGGAATAACATGTCTCTTAAAAAAAACAACAGTTTTTAAGCAGCATGAATACAAGATGCTAAAAAAAAAGAACACGTTAACATTATGTTAGAGAAAAAAAGATGCTACCCAGCACGTTCAGTGTATTCTTAACAGACAGCAACTTTCATCCTCATGAACTCTTCCTGCCCTCCTCAGCAGTGTCCCCTGCTGAAAGCTGCTGTTCTCAGTCAACAAGCTCCTTCAAAGCCATTGCATTCTAGCGACAGTACATCAATGAGCATACTGACAAAATAATCAGGAAGAGAAGAACCATTAAACCTTCGTCATGAGTTTGTTGCCCCCCTTAAGGCTATCCTACTCTGTATCTGACATAAACTGTATGAAAGTTATTGCTTATTTGCCCCTTAATGCCTCACCCAAGAAAAGTCTGTTGTTTTTTTTAACCTAAAGTCTTTATTTGGCTTTTTCATAAAATCTTAAAAATAAAAATAATGATAACAATGATTAGCATGTATGTTATTTTTATTACCGTGTGATATATCTTGTGAGATCTTGTGTGATCTTGCAGTATCATGAGACCCTCATGACCAAAGTCTGTCATGTTATCTGAATCTAACTTGCAAATCGTACATGTTTTAACTGTGTTCCCTTTGGAAATATAAAAGTATGTCATTTAAATGACATTTAACATTCTTGTTAAAATAAAAAAACTGATTGTTCTTCTTGTGTTTTATAAAGGGTTGCAACCAGTGTCAGTAGGCCACATACCGTCGGCCCAGTAGCTGCTTTCTGGTGCCTTTTGAACAGATTTAACTTTCCATGGTGAACAAACTCATTAAATCACTTCTAATTTCCAATCCAGACATTTTCAGTCTGCACAATAAAGACTAGCATGTCCAGAATTCTTTCTAAACATGTGCAATCTACTTGATTTGTGCATGATCACAGAAGAAATGTGAGCCAGATGTGTGGGATAGACTAAATTTGTTATAGTAAATTAAAAGGTTTTATTTTTCCATTTTTACGGTTTTAAAGGATTAGAGACGATTTCAAATGAAAAAAAGAATATTATTTACTTCTAAACTAGGTCAGATTTATAGACATCAACTATGTTTACAAGTAAGAACTGAACTCAAAAGGAGAAAAAACTGTAAATATTTAATGGTTAACCCCCCCTTTCATCATCCAATCATCCCTTCCCAATAATGTTAATCTACTATCTCTGTTTCATGTCTATAAAACTCTCCCATTTCCTCCCTGCTTTCCTGCCCCACTCCGTGCACAAATCAAATTACGGTGTCAACCTCAAAAATGAAACGAGCTGCTGTTCATACGTCTTGTTTTGCACAAACAAAAACATGTGTTAATTTGTGTTGCTGCCCTAGCAGATTTGCCTGCAGGACAAGCTGGTATGGATTACCTCCTTCTGCCGGGTTGAAGGCAATGAGGGAGAGGGGAGGATTTCTCTGTGTGGGTGTGAATGTGATTAAACTGTTACTCAAGCTATTCTAGCTTTGTGGAGTGAATACATAATAGCCTGTAATTAGGAAAATGTAAAAAATGATTAGACCTTGACTGCAGCTACATTACCAAGCGTTCTGCCACAGAATGCATGGGAGATGACACTGGAATGTCATCAATGGGAAACTAAAGCGTGAACAGAAACAAAACAATCAGAGTACCTGACAGACAACCTAATGACTTTACAATTAAGAGCAGAAAGTGAGGTAGGCTCTGCTTTGTTTAAAATGATGTTGACATAGAACAGGAGGATGTTGTGTTATGGGTGTAACGGGAGCACATCAGACTGGTGAAAGGCCGTCTAATTCTGTCTCTTCTAGCGAAGTCAAGCAAGAAATAAAACATTACAGGTCGTGGGTGAAAAATAAGAAATAATATTCAAACAGCAGCACAGCTTCTTTTGTTTGTCAAGATCCCCTGGCATCAGAGTATCCGTTAGGATCAGTTCTCAGTGTAACTGTGTATGCGTGAGTCAGTCTCCACATGTTTAAAATCCAACCTTGATCTTTTACTAAATTCAACAAAGTAGTTCTGGTCATAGTCTTGATAATTCAGAGGCACACATTACTGGAACAAAATAACTGTAACCGTCAGGGAAATTAATAATTATTCATTATTTAAAAACAGTCTAAAGCAATGGTTAAAACACACCAGCAATTTTTCCACCACATACTGATGGTTGTTATATTTGAAATTTCTAGATACTTTCTTAACTATATCTTTAATCTGCAACCTTTTGATGTAAATCTTGTCAATGTTTTATGTTCTGTTCCTATATTGTCTTATTATATGTTGCTACATATTATTATTGCTTCAAGTCTACCTACCTGCCTGTACCTATACCTAAAGATGAAAATTAGTCATTGGCTATCTTGAATATTTACATGAAAATGTACATTAATATGCCTAGTCCCTATCTATAGATAGATAAATGAACATTTAAATGACTGCCAGATTTTATTTGCAGGGTTTTCCATCAGTCAGTTGGGAGGCTGCAGCCAAACTGCTGCAGTCAGTTTTCCTGCAAACACAAGAATATGTAAACATTTTACAGCAGGACTCAGGTCATATCATCACTTCCATGTATGATAAGTAATCTTATAAAGCACTGTTTGGTTAGGAGCCTTCAGTGCATGTTTCTTAGATCATCTGTTGCAGGTAAAGTAGCTGTACTCAGGATGCTTTCTTTCTCTGCAGGTATCCCTGGCTAACAGTCGACCCCTCGTCCTGTCCTCTCCACCCCAACTGGTCAAGGAAGATGATTTCATGCAAGCTGTTGGTGTGCTTTTTTTAATGAATTGGTTTATATGAACATTTATTATAAACTGGACTAATGAGGATCATATATCGGATGTTTTAACTGGATTATGACTGGACTACAATGAATTAGAATGAATGAAACTGTGTCTGTAAAAGTGCCTTCAGATGACTTTGCTGCAAATCATCGCTGAAAAAAATAAAACTAAAGTCTGGTCTGTTTAATGCAAAGTGGATCCATTCTTTAATGATTCACGTCCTGCTTTTTTTCTGTTTTATTTATACCTTCATGTCAATGTCACCTAAGCCTAAAATGTTCTCATAGCAAAGGCTTTTGTCCTTGAGTTCATGTTCAGTGGTGTACCCTACACTAAAGTAGATGAAGAACAGCATGTTTCCTACTTAATATGCCATTACCAAAGATAAAAAATAGGTTTATATTTTGATACCTGACACACAGTGTCATGAATGATTAGACCACCCTTGTTTTCTTCAATTTCATGTTCATTTTAAATACCTGGTACAACTAAAGGTACATGTGTTTGGACAAACATAATGATGACAACAAATATAGCTCATAAGAGTTTAATCTAAGAGCTTATATCTGGACATTTTTCAAGGTTTTCTTGATAATAACCTAATCATTGAAGTTTAGCTATGATAGCATTGTACTGCCAAAAACAGCTTTTACATATTCAGTGTTTTCTTTTCTGTTTTAGTCACACAATACACACAGGAGTTACTGGACAAAATGAACAAGAAATCGAAGACAACAAGGTGGTCTAGTCATTTTTCCGTGACTGTATTTTAAAGTTCCAAGTTATAGCTTTTGTTTAAGCAGTGCTTCATAGCTTGTTTTAGATATATAAACTGAAGAAGGTAGCACTTGTTTAGTATTTGAACAGCTTTTTGAAAATCCAAATTAGTGGTAAAAAAATACTGTGGTGTCTGTATAAAGCTAATCAGTTGAAACCCTGATACTCCCCCATTTGTCAGGCACGGAAAGAAAATAGAGCAACCTACAGGATGCTAGCACTGCTAGTGATTTTTATTACTCCGAAACTCAATGAAATAACAACTTATGGCTGCCAAAATATGGGAGGTGTAAAGAATGTGCAATGCAAATAAAGGTCAATATGAAAATCTCATACATTAGCACTGAACAGTGCTATTTTGCTATGAATAAATAGATAGCAGGCGTTTGTCATGTACATCAGATTTCCCGCTGCTTTCAAATTCTGGAGGGAAACAGAAGCCCCTGGTTCGGAGTGCAAAACAAAATATGGGCATTATAATTTCCCTGATAAAATTGCTGACAATAGTGTTTAAAATATGAAAGATATCAGGTGAATAGGTGAAAATATTAAAAACCCTGTGATGTATTACTTCGCACATAATGCATATGTGCAAGCATTTAGCAAAAGAAATAGACTCAGCAATTTGTTTGCAAGAGGTGTGGACACACATAAAGCAAACAATATCTGAAAAATACTGACTATTAAGCAGGAAGTCTGCTTTAAAGAACTTTTTTTTTTTTTAAATTAAGCAATACAGAAATATAATGGTGTGATTTAGCATCGCTAAATGATAGCATAAGACTAAAACGAGTGAGGAAAAAAACACAATAAAAAACCTGTTTGCTAAGTTTTACTTCTGTTCTTAATAATAGCAGCTAGTAAACAAAAAAACGGTGTACTAGAGAGACAAAGGAGCTAAATCTCAGCAGGATGAGAGGACGTGAAGCTGTTTTTGGTGGGATACACAATGGCAGAAAAGGAAAAAAGAGCATTCTGTGTGTGTGTTTATGCATAGATGCATGTGTTGAGTCCTGATGTGAATGGGTAAGCAGCTTCTGTTTTTAGCGCAGGAACACTATTAACATACAGGGAGAAGTGCACCCCAGAGAGTCAGAGATGAAACAGAGTGGCAAAAACACCAAGTAGACCGAAAAGCAAGGCATTTTAGTGAGAGAGCTCGAGAAAAGAGAAGAAGTGATAGGTGGATGACAATGTGAGAAGAGAATGTGGAAGGTGCTGAAACAGGAGAAAACAAAAAAAGGAGAGAAAAAAGGGAAATGGGGAGGAACGGAGCACTCAGAAAGAGAGGAGGCATTTCGGAAAAACATAAAGCGTGCATGTGAAATCAGAGCTAGCTCAGACACACGGTCCTGGAGATGGATGATGAAATAAAGATGGAGGTCCAAAAATGGGTAGGAGGGATGAAAAAGTAATGCAGTCACACAGGGTGAAAGGAAACCTTGGCTGGAGAAAAAATAGAGAGCTGAAGGGTTGCATGCACTACATCTGTGGTTAGATAATATCTGTACATCTCAGTCTAAGTCCAGAGTGGACGTAGGACTACCGGAACACATCTGGCCTATTATTGTCAAAACACTTTTTCATTTTTTCCATCTTTGCTGTGAGTCACAGTTAGTAAAGCTTAGGGATATGAAAATCACATAGTTGGGTCTAGATGGGAATAAAATATGGTTACACATTCCCTGAATCAAACATGTACGTAGAATGGAGATGCTGCACCTAAAGTATTATACACTTCCTTGGGACACTGGGCTGATGTGCACTTCTTGGTAATAATATCAAACTGTAAGCTCCCAACCGGTCCAGGCAGATGGCTTCCTTTCCTGGTTCTGATGGAGGTTTTCCTCTCCACAGTTTCCTCATGCAGATCAGGATGTTGGATTGAATCAAAGAGAGATTTTATGCAGTCAGTAGGTCTTTATTTTTATGAACTGGTTCTTATAAACTGGACTAATGTGGTTCATATCATAGGTTTGCTTTAAATGGATTATAACTGGACTACAATGAATTGGATTGAACTGGTCTGTCTTTAAAAGCGCCTTGACATGACTCTCTCATGAACTGGCTAAATAGCTTATTGTTGTCTCCATTCTAATGAGTGTTTTTGAGGACTAGCCTTCAGACGCATGTAAGTCAGCCTCCAACAGCCGCTTGTTAAGACGTAGAGACATGGTGGCTTTTAGATATACATGTCTTATAAAGCAGTAAAAGCCTGTAAGTGTTTTAATAAGGCACTCAGGTGGTTTCATACTGTTCGACCGGCCCTGCTGCTCCACCACATCCCAGGGAGAAGAGACAGAACATGCCGTCTTTATATGAGCTGAGACTGAGATTTGCCTCTGCTGATTCTCTGCTCCCAAACCTACACATGTCACTGCGGCTCATTTGCATCAATGCCGTTGGAAAACCTGCTGAAAATCTTTGTGAAAACTCAGAGAGAGTGATATGCAGTCAGAAAACTAAGTGTATCGAGTGTTTTATTGGAGCTCCTGGACAGGCCATGTATGTTATTAAAAGAAACAGCTGCAGCCATGTTTTTAAGCTCAATAGCATCATGTCTCTTTGTTAAAAGGATGCTATTCACTCTCTATCTATTCTCTCTTAACAAAGTTTTCATCAGGAAAATTAACTTTTCTGTTGGGCTCACCAAAGCAACAAAGCCCCCTCCACCCATACTGAATCCCCCCATTCTGTTTCTCTCTGTCTGTCAGTGTTCCCACCATAATGAGGCCCCGGCCATCCAGGAGGTGATGTCGCCGTGTTGCTGTCTGTTGCCTCCAGTCATAAACAGGCTGGCTGTAAATGTCAGCACACCTCCTGCACTATCTCAGCCCCCCCCCACACACACGCACACACACACACACACGCACACATGTAGCTCTCTGCTCTAAAGGTAGATCCACACATATTGCCTTGCATAACGCTGAAAGATCACAACTTCCTTTTTTTCAACCTATAATCACCACACATTCAAACACACGCACACACACAACACATACACAGATGTCCAGCATTTACTGTCTCTGGAAACACTCACAACAAGTACCTGCTGCACACGGCCACACTCACATCACTCTATATGGCAACTGATTGGTGGCTGGAGAAAAGGTTGCTCATCCAGATGGAGAACTTTGCTCTTTCCCTCTCCTCCTTTTTTCATTTTATTTTTTATTTTTTGTCCATTTGGATGAGGCTGAGTAAAGGTTAGCAATGCCAGGGCACCACTGTAGCTGTTTTGTCATTCTTTGGCCTTTACTACTTCTAACTTCGCTGAAGGCTCTCCAAACCTGTTCTCAATCACAGGTCATCTCAGACTGACGTGTCAAAGACCGTTTCTCTGAGATGTGTTCGAAGGCCATGACGAGCCAGCTGAGACGGAGTTAGACAGCGACAGCAAGTAAAGTCAATGTTGTCGTCTGTTTACCTGGAATACAGTCGTCATAAGGCAGGTTGAGGAGGAAAATACGATGAGAGGAGCTGATAGTCATCATTTTTGAAAATGAGAAAATATAATTTAGACTCAGAATATTCAGTGTTTTCTTTCTGCTCCAAATTCTAAATCTACTTTTAGAAATTTTTCAAATACTTTATTTGTTAAAAATCTTGTCTATTAACATATATCTACCATTTAACCTGAGTCATTAACCTGTCTGTTACCATAACAAGCAGTTTGATATGCTGGAAGAGGTTTGGATAAAACAGTATTTAGCTGGTTGCTTCAGGGAGGCAGCAAAGGAATGAGTAACATAATCCTACTGGACTGCCTTGTCAGCTGCAATAAAAATGGATTTAGAATATGTTTAAATTCAGATTAGAGGATCAAAATTATATAAACTTGATATATTACCAAGTAAGTGTTCTTGATGATGTAGTAATGTGATATAACATTAACATTAGAGCTAATAAACTAAATTAAACTTTGCATAATGGTTCTTTTTACCTTTAATAAAAAAAGCTGTGTAACATCTTTTGTTTGCTGGTATACAGTTATTAGAGACAGTAGCTTCAAAGAGTTGTGTTCATTATGCTTTACTGATGATGAGCAATCAATAAATAAATGAATAAAATCTTGCACTAGTGAAAATGAAAAGTTTGACTATCACAATAATCTAAGGAGACACATTTAGAGTCATAAACTCTGTTTTAATCTGATTTAAGGGGGAAGCTTTAACAGATATCACCTGTGCTAACATGTTTACATAACTTTTAAATATATTATCCATCATATAAAAATCTGATTCAGCTGAATAAAATCTCTTGTTGCCTATAGATTTATAATTATTATGAGACACAGGAAAGTTAAAATGACAAGGCTTCTAGTCTGTTCCTTAGGCTAGTAAGGATTAGAGCAATATTTAAGCAGGAAACACCTCTTTTTTATAGAGATTTCATGGATCTGCTTTGTGGTTTATATTTAACACGTGTGAAATATTTGCCAAGAAAAAAATAATATATTATTATTGTTTGTTAGAATTTTCCCTTCGACCTCTAACGTGTAAAAGCCAGTTGGTCCAGGAGGATGGTGATCAGAAATGTGATTCTGTAATCTAGCCAGTATTTGGTAGATTATTGGATTTTCCCAGCCTAATGCTGTTGATCCCACGTCAGATTTGATTTGGACGAAATATCCTCTGCTTGATCCATTATTCATTGTGTGAACATAACACTAATGCTCATATACTAGGACAAAAACCTGTACTTTAGTTAAACTGATGCGTCATGCTTTGACAGAAAACAATACAGTTGACTATCATTTGAAGAAACCGTACAGGCAGAAAAAAAAGCTTATAAACCCTTAACTTTCCATGTGATGAACTTGGGTTAAATACTTCCAAGGATTTATGGACTGCTTGGAAAGTGGGAAGTCTCTGTATTCCGAAGATTTGACTTGTGTGAAAAATGGCATATGTGAAGGAGCTGTAACATGTAGATCTGTGTTGTTTTCATCCATGTATTATGCAGTAACTCATAAGCTTCCATTAAAGGTCACCATTAAGCTGCTTCACAGATTTAAGATTTTGGCTCAATTGATTCAGTTAAGTGAGTTTGCTGTAGAAATGTACTGATTTGTGTAGAATATATCTTTTTAAACCAAAAAAGGACCAGATATAAATGCAAAAACCATGAGGGTTCAAAGAAAATCTGAAAATCTGAAACAACAAAAGAGTAAAACCCACAAAACAAACACAAAAAAGTAGGAAAAAAACCCTAAAACCATGGATTTCCTATTTAGACTTTGATGGCAAGAAATAGAATAAGACAAAACAAAAAGACAACAAAGAGAAACAAACAAACAAAAGAAAAGGAACAAAGGTGATCATGAGATTTGGAGACACAAAGAAAGAATCTCAGACAGCCGACAGTTCCAGAAGAAGGGATGAAGAGAAGGCCGCCTGCTGCTGCCAGCTTCCTCACACATTCTGTTCTCAGTCGCCATGTCCAGCAAAGACTTTCCACTCTCTCCTTTCCTCAGCTTCTCATGCTATCTGAAGCTTTCATATCAAGCTGCCTGACGTACACCAACTCTAAACACACATACACACACAATCCTACCAGGAGAAAATCAAAGCTAAAATCAAGCCATCATAAACAGATTCATACAGGAATGACTTTCAGTTTGAGATGAAGAAGCCTCTGGCTGAGTACGTCTGATGTTTGATCAGGATGTTGAGTAGAGGGTTTGCAGTGTTGAGCTACAACATTTTTCTTTTCACTGTCAGCTCGAGGGGCTCCACAGGAGTCCCGATGACAGAACCGGCTTTCTTCTCAGTTTGGAGTGACTGGTTCTGATGCTGCTGCACCAGTAAAAAGTTCTCCAGGACTGACTTAGAGAATAACATTGCACTGGAAACCAGGACCAAATTGCTTGATTATAAATTCACTATGGTCCTATTAGAGAGACGTGAGAAATAAAACATCTTAACATGAATAATCTGGATCACCAAAAAGTTCAGAAAGATCCATAGAGAGGCAAGTTGGTTGTTTCGGGTGCAGTAGTGGAGCTGGTTGTGGTAGTAGGGATCAGTTCTGGTTACTGTCTGCTGGTGGTGGTAGACTGGATCCTTGAGTGGCTAGCTCCCTGTTGGGCTACTGATGGGGTTCAGATCTGTCTCTGCCTGATCCGTGTCCTTCCTCTTTAATAAAAAATCAAACATATCTCCCTTCTCTTCATTCTTATATCTTCCTCTACAGAACCAGACTGCTTCCAGACTGCTTCCAGGATCTATTTCTCCATATTTTCATGCTGTAGCTACTTTAAGACAAGCTAGCAGCCTTGCTAGCCTCCTGTTTAAATGAAACTGGATCATGTAGCGCTAGTATAATAATATTCAAACTGCAGTGAGGCCTGAAAGATGCGTACAAAACTTCCACAAACAAAACCAGAAAACAGCAGTACGGCTAAATTAGCAAAAATAAACCAATAAAAGACAAAAATTAAAAAACAAACGTCAGACATCATCTTATGAACTGCAGGATTATTTTGGGATGAGTAGAATGAGGCGAGGAAGGCTATGTTTCATAAGTTTGACTCGCCAGGTCCACACTGTCTCAGTGGGCGTCTCCTGGGCTCCTCTGATTAAAAACATCATCTTGGTAGATTTGATGTTGAAAGAGAAAGTTCTGCCACAATTTACATCTCTGTCTGTTTGCCTTAAACTCTTCATCTTCAAGCTGTCTCTTCACATTTTCATCCTCCTTTAAGCAAGAGCCTCTTTAAAGGTAAGGGACACACAAATGCTACAGTATGAGAGTAAATATTAAAAGTTTAATGTGGTGCCAGCTGGATTTTGTCAAAGGGTTAAAAGAAAAGTATTGCCATGTTTCTATTACTTTAGGTCTTTGCCAGCTTTCTTCCATCTCCTTTCCTGCCTCCGACACATCTTTACTCTTACATGTCATTCTGTGGCCATACCACTATTCTCACTCCCTCTCTCTGCTGTACGCTTACTCATATCTACTGTAGTCATTGATCTTTTCCTCCTCATCACACTGGGTGACTCATAATCCACTTCATTATTCCACCTACCACATGCACACTCCTGCAGACAGATGCACCAACATTGAGGTGAACAAACATGGGAGGTGGGGGGCGCAGCCAAACAGAAGCAGTAGTTTATTTTTTTCAATTACATCTAAAACTTCTAGAAGCTACCCACCATGCACTGCAGCTGCCTGATGGGGGCCACTTTTATCAAAGCAGGCATGGTGCGAGTTTAAAAAATACACAAAAGCTCCACAGTCAGTACCAACAACAAAGTCACCACACACACACATCCGTATGCAGAGGTGGAAAGTAATGAATTACATTTACTCAAGTTACTGTAATTAAGTAGTTTTTATGAGTAATTTATAATTTTGTAAGTAGTTTTTGAAAATTGTAATTTTACTTTTACTCAAGTACATTTTGACCCAAGTAATTTTACTTCATTATATAACTGAGTAAAAAATTAAATGCAGGGAGGGGAAAGCCTGAACGGCATTATTCCCAACGCCACAGATCTCCGCTGCCAATCTGCTTCAGCTTTTTTCTGTGTGTCCCAAACATTATATTCATTGTTTAGTTAAAAACCATCCTCATTAAGCAAAATATGCCATCATGATATCAATAATGAAAGTATTACATTTTAAACCAAGTACTTTTTTACTTTTACTCAAGTAGATTTTTAGATGGGTACTTTTACTTTTACTTGAGTAGAATTTAAGTAAAGTAAAAATACTTTTACTTGATTACAATTTTTCAGTACTTTTCCACCTCTGCCCGTATGCAGTGAACTCTGACCTGTCTCAGCACAAGCATGTTAACATTCTTGTTTGTAGACCAGCTCAAAGGGAAAACATAGCAGCTCCACACAGACAATGAGCAGCTGGTTGTAACTAAACCACAAAATAAACGTCTTACTTGTGCTGAAAAGAGACAGAGATGTCTTTGAAATGTCACATGATGAACTGATGATAACAGAATTCCTCATCCTTCTGTTGTACTGCAGCTGTGGGGAGTCGAAGGGCAAATATGCCTCCAGGTAAAGAAAAGACTTGTGGGAGGATGTCTGCAACTCTCTGAGATAACTAAAGGACAGACCTTCTACAATCAACCTGAAAAACTAAACTCAGAGTGAACATCTGCAGAGTTGGATGGTTTTTGTTATAAATTGTTGCTCAGTGAATGATAGAATATTGAAAGAAGCGGTTTTCCCCAAAAACTAACAATTCATTGACAAATAAGGCAGTAGAGTACGGCACTAACTATATGTATATATAGGACTTTAAAAAAAAAAATGTTTTACTATCACTGTTGTTAAATCTGGTTGGATCTGGATTGCAGGTATGTTCTAAAAGCAAACATATCAAACATCACAGGTACTAACCTTCACACTGAATAGAGCCAAAACATCATTGCTTGTCAACATAAATATCTAACCAGCCAATCACATGGCAGCATCTAGTCATGTAGACATGATGAAGTTCAATCTGAGCATCAGAATGAGGAAGAAAGGAGATTTATGGTTGTTGGTCTGATTATTTACTGGGATT
>JBBBVU010000015.1:29799319-29811771 GCA_037177055.1 Atherinosoma microstoma | reverse complement strand
TTATTATTATTATCAGTCCTAGTATGTTTTATTAAACCCCTCAAGGTTTGTAATTAAACCCACTGCCCATATGAAACCGGTGGGGTTTCACACAGGAATGTTGGTGTTCTAATGACTGTGAAGGAAATACATGCAGAGAAAATGATGTTTAAAATGTTGGGACACTTCACAATGCACCAAGAACTAAGTGAACTTTAAACATGAAGACATAACAGGAAATAGATTAACCCTCAACCACATGTTCAAAATAATTCTGTTCAGGACCTTTCAGCACAAAAAATGTGCTCGTAAAAAACAAGCTGTGAAAAATAAATGTTTAGTTGTCCTTATCCTACATATCAAATGTTAATGCTTTTCAACAGAGTTTTAGTCATGATCCATTTTATGGTCTAAAATATACAATCAATGTTTTATTTTCAATATTCTTCAAGCAAACTGGATTATTTGTGGTTTGATTATTGCAGTCTGGTTTATGTTGAAGAGTAGCAGCAACACTAATTTATGTGCTTTTTATTTTAGCTCAATATCAAATGTTCCTGTTAAGCGTCGGTCTGCACAAAAATATAAAAATAAAAAACAAGCAAGCAAAATCTTATGAAGGTTCTGTAATAGTTTGTGACTGTTTGAACTTGTGCCCATCTTTACTGCTGAGAGACTTGGCCTCTCATCCATGTTGCAGACCTGTTGTCAGTGAACTTAATTAATAACAAGTTCTTCCAGGTGTTTTTCTTTTTAAATACTTTTGCTGCAACCTTTGCAGATTTTCGAAGACATGTTGTTTCCATCAAATTCAAAATGAGCTTTTGTCCCATTTTTAATATTTGGTATGTTTTCTACGTTCAATTGTTGATAAAATATCATTTCATGTAAGTCGTTGCGTCCTACTTTTAGTTATTTTTTGGGAAAAGGGTTAGTCTGTAATTCATTTTTGATCGACTTTCTGAGCAAGCGTGAAACTATTTGAGAAACCACGAGTGAAAGAGCAATGTTAAAAGCTTTCTGATGGGTGTGTGCATACAAGAGAAAACCCATAGGTCATCTTCTGCTCAAACTATCATCAAATATAAACCTATCTCACACACACACACACACACACACACTCACACTTCCAGCTTCTGGCTGAGAGTTGTCATGTGGAAATCCTTTCAGGTCACTGACTTCAAATCTATTAAAACACACTTTTGTTGATGTTGTCCTGTTTTCACCTTTGACTTCTTCTATTTTTTTGTTCCATTCCTTTTTTGCCCACCAGCACCACTTTCTAAGAGGTGGCTATATATTTTATTTTATTTTCTATTTTTGTTTCCATGAATTGAACACCTCCAACTGAGGCTGAGGTAGATAAATTATTATCAGAAGTTTAAAAAGTTAACTTGAGTTTGATGCTGTTTGATTTCCCTGCTTAAGGACATTTATTCAAAAAAAAAAAAAATTGTAACCGAGACGCAACCTCCCTCTATGACTGTTCACCTTCTTGTCTTTACTTATTAATCCTGATATCGTTCTGCTCCGTTTAGAGGAACCAAAGGCACGTCACCTGGCCACACCACAGCTGTTGTGACAACTCAGCATCACGGCGGTCAGCAGCCGACAGTGGAGGAAACGGGAGGTGGTGGAGGGAGGGATTGATTGGGAGAAACACACAGAAAGAAATGTCAGCTCACTCTAGTTGCATTATTATGTTTTATGTGTATTCTGCCACATTTTATTACAGTGCTCGTCTGCTGTGAGCAGCCGAAGTCAGAACTGCTCCACTGCCAACTCTGTTTAAAAAACACCACTTAATGTAATTGCTTCATCAACATTATCTTGAGAGAAAAAACAAATTGAGGTTTTTAGTAAATTCTTTTTTCTTTTGGGGTGTCAAATCCTTTTAAACAGCTACTCAATTCACTTCAATTCAGCTTTATTTGTATGGCGCCAATTCACGACAATCTCATCTCAGGGCGCTTCACAGACAAGCAGTTTGAGCCAATCTGATTGTCATTCATTGATGCTGGTGGTAAAACTCCAAAATTCCCAGAAAACAACATTGATAATAATATTCCTGTGTGAGATGAACATGGAAATGAACCCACGGACAACAACATGTAGTGGAACAACAGATCATGGTACATGTGCAGACACAGAGCAGATGATCCAGTCTGAGGGGAGCTGCTATCTTTCCTCTTTACTGATTTCTCTGTATGACATTGATGATTTTGCTTAATGAAGCTACAGCGACCCTGATATTGAGCGTCTGTTTATTTACACCAATTATGATGATCTTTGAATATGAACTCTGCAGAGGCTCATTTTTGATCATTAAAATGTTTTCTCTGACTGTCACTTTGGATTGCTGTAAGGGGTTGGAAATGTCACGCGTACACTTGGGCTTTATAAAAACACACACTTGGTGGGAAAATCTCATTTTCACACACAACATTATCACGCTGCAATTAGAAATTCCAGGGAATTATTTCTCATCGTTTAGATGATGTCAGTATGTTATTGAGTTATATAAAAGATCCAGAAGCAAATCATCACTTGGACTTGAACATAAACTTCATGCAACTATATAATGACTGCATCTATTTTCCACTCATCTCACTTCCTAATGAGGATTATTAGCAGAGATCCTTTTTCTCTAGTTTTATCTTCTCTTTTTTATCGGTTCTTGTTAAATCCCGAACAGAATCTAAAACTCTTCTCACGTATAAAACTCTCCATGACCAAGCTCCATGGTATCTTCAAGATCTCATTGTTCCATATTTTCCCCACAAAGCACTTCACTCTCAGACTGCAGGTTTACTGGTGGTCTTTAGTCTGTAAAAGTAGAGAATTGTACCTGTCTGTATAAGTGACTTGAAATGATTTTGATGTATACTGAATTAAACTGAATATTTGGAATCAAGTTCCAGGAATAAAATTTATATTTTAAACAAGTTGAAATACAACATTCATCCTGACCTGCAAGCAGAGTAGTGAAAACACAAGTTGCATTGGTCAGACACACTATGCCAAGTACAATCAAGAAAGGTTTGATGTCCTTGAGTCTGATAAGTCGTTTGAACGCAGCATTTTTGCATTTTAATCCCATAAATCAGGATATTCTGTTAAGTATAATAATCATTCATTGCCATAAAATTGAGCAGAGACACAGAAATATATAACACAGTCATCCAGCAGGTGCATGAATACAATGACAGGTGGGTGCAGCGTTCTAGCAGTCGTGTGTTTCAGAAAAAGTTCAAATCAAATAAAAAAATTCAGCCACTTGACCCAGCTGTTATTTGTCTAGAGATCTTATCCAGCCAAGAGGTTACGCTGAATAACATTCATTTATACAAAACATTTAGTCAAAAATAAGACAAATTTACATCTGTCTCTAAAACAAAACTCTTCATCACTCTGACAAGTTTCTGAAGGTGCTGTCTGAAGTGTTCTGACATATTTATCTTTATCCATCCGGTGATAACATACATACTACTCATAATAATCTCCCAGGCTTCCCTCAGACTTAAGTTGTCAGATGTTGTGCTGAGAAGGCCCTGAAACATTACCCAGATCACACACATGCTAACGCTCATGCAATGCAAACACAGTCTGCTGAAGGGTCACATGCTAATGATAGCTAACAGGCCTTTCTTAAAGATGTTTTCTTTAAGTGTTAGTTTGTATTTCATCAAAGAAACAATTCATGGCTAATGAATTCATTCATGAAATGATATTGAAATAACTATTATCATCACTGTTCCACAGAGCCAAAACAGAACATGTCTTATCATACTGATGAGCAGGTCCATCAGTCACCAAAGGCAAGACACTTAGTCTCCGTTTGACTTCACAAACAGCCGCTGCTAAGCCTTAAGAGAAGACATGCTTTCTAGATAGCTGCTAGACCAAAGGAATATGGTACACAAACACAAACCCAGAGATGTCTTGTTAAGGCCATCCGTGGCAAGCCATCGCCTCTGGGAGGTGTTTCTTTGTGAGCATAGATTATTTGGAGTTCAAGGAGGAGGAAGCACAGGGAGGAGGAAGTGGAAAGAAGAACTGATACGGGGGCAGAATAAAGACGACAGAGGGAAAGAGCATTCAGGAAAGAGTGCAGGGAGGAGGAAGAGGAAGAGCAGAAAAGAGATGCAGGCATCCCAGAAAAAGAGGCTTAATTGACTGTCACAGAGCCTTGTGGTTGTGCTGCAGCTACTAATAGCCAGCTAGAGGCTGCTGAGGCTAGCGGACACACAGCGACTGGACTTTCCTCTCATTATCGCTGCTACCCTCAAGCTTCCACTCTAGTTTCCTCTGTCTCCTACACAGTCTGGGTTTCAGCTACATTTTGGTTTAGTCAATTCAACTCACTGGGCTTTATTGCTACAGATGTTTTAATAACTCCAATTTCCAAAGAAAACTGTGTCAACATCTCCATTTTTGTAGAATTGACTGAAGTGAATGTTACATAAAGTGTCAAAGCATCAAACTGCAAATAAATGAAACTAAATGAGATATTAATGAGCAACTGAACATCTGTGATTTTTCTGAGGGTTCATTCACACCAGCACCTTCTTAATCAAACCCTAACCAGGTAGCAGACATGTTTGGGCCGGATCTGGGCTACTTCAGGCCCTTATGGCTCAGTTATGTTACTGGCAAGTGTTGTGTGGGCTATAAGTGGACCAGAGAGGAGCTGTCCTGGACATAGATTCCTTTTGGGCCTTATGTGGTGGTCATGTGGCTCACACAGAGTCAATGCTGTTAGTGGAGGCCACACATGGACCAAACAAAACTGCAGATGTGGGCCGTATTTGGGCCAAACATTTTTTACTATCTTGGTAGTTTGTTTGCTTGGAGGGTCTGGTGTGTTTGAGGCGGTGTGAATGTATACATAAGTGAGCTATCTGTTGCTTTTTCTTTCTTGTTGTACATTTTTTTGTGTTGTTTAAGTGTTTTAAGTCCTAAGAGCTAGAATTGAAGACAACCAAACTTATTTTTTGTCTCTTAGAAACACTACACCTCTCATCCAAAAGGCTCCTTCAGTTCTAAGCTGACTGGTGAGGAGTTCAAGGCTTATCACCTGGAGATTGACCATTCACGCTGGAGGACTGTGTCTTTGACCCATCCAACCGTCCTGTGGGTCATTAGCCTTGTTGTCTCCTATTTGCTGCTTACCTGCCTGACCAACATGTGACGTGTTTTGGTTACAAGTCAGCATGTTGCACAAAATCCTGCAGCTGATTTTACCGTCAGTTTTGTTTTAAGTAAAAGCTTTAGAGAAGAAAAAAAGGTTCTTCTCCCTTCCCTCATACCTCCTCCCAATCCTGACTCTCCCCTTTCACCTCATTGCCCCCCTTTTCCGCCTCTCTTCATGTCCCTCCTGCCCTGTACGCTCTAATAGGCTATTGATTTTCCATCTGCTCGCGAAGCAGCCTCTACCTTTACCGTTCACTCATGATATTAGCTGTCCATTAACAGCAGCGGGCAGCTCTGCCTGCATGTCAGCACCTCGCTACACACATCCCCTCATCTCTGACACACACAAACAGAAAAAGAGAGGTTATCTGTGTTAATCCTCCACCAACATCTCTCCTTCCCTTGCATTTCTTTCTAGTTTTCCTTCCATGAATAAGAGAGATGGAGGGTAAAATAGTGGGGATCAGTTTGAAGTATCAATTTGGTCATTAATGAGTGGGATATTAACCATTGCTTTATCGGGAACAGATGAGATGTAATTTGATTTAATTTGATACATTTGATCATCTGAAACATCAACATGAGCATGTATGAAAAAAACCTTCCAGTTTTAATCTCAATTCAAAATAATTTTTGATTAATAAGCAGGAGAAAACAATATTTAGGCTTCTTCTCTATCAGAGTGTGTCAAAACACTGACTCATATCCTCTGCCTGCTGAGCTGTAAATAAAACATTACTGACATTTAAGCTAACTGGTCTTGATGAGAGAATTTCACTAACAGAAAAAAATATGAATAAATGAAAGATTATGAGAAAACACAATATTTTATTTGTTGTCTTTCTTTAAACCTTTGTGATTTAAATCAGGTTAATTGATTCCTCCAGCTGGATGTCCAAAGTATTAATTAGGAAGCTGGTGAGCCACTCAGGGGAAATTTAAGGCATGGCCTTAAATGGGCACAACCCTGTCGTCCTTGATGCGAGTTGGTGCCAGGGAACTTTGTCAACCCAATCTCCTGGTAAATTGTGAAACTGGCACTAAATGAAAATGTTTGTATTTGTGCTGACAGACACAAAATTGTGCACACCCAGCACAACCTTTTCTTTTGTTCCTGCACCATGTTTGTGCATTTTGCCAATTTGCTCTTATATTGATGCTTAGTCAGGAGGCAATGCCAAGTAAAGTGTTATATGTCCTGATTTTGATTAATTGCTTTTTAATGCCTAAAATGAAACTTTAACTTTAAATTTCTAATCTTAATCAAATACTTTTAATCCATAACAGAGTAAATGAAAGAAAATTCTAATAAATTCCCATGTGGCTTTTCTCTGTGAGTCCAAAACTGACAGTTTAGTGTTTTTAAGCAAGTGTCTGTGTTAAACAAGACTTGCTATGCAGGAAAACTCAGGAAAAGAAGAAGAAACAAAAGAGTCTATAGACACTGGAATAGACCTTACAGAAAAACCACATGAATTTTACATGTGATTGACATGTGAATCATGTGTCAACCACATGTGATGCACAATTTCTTCACATGTAAACCACAATTTGTCACCCACATGGAATTCATATATTCTTCAAACCATGTATGATTCACGTGTGATTCACATGTGGACCCGATGAAAACATTCCAAAACTACGTTTGCACATGTGGTTCACATCATGTGATTCACATTTGTAAACCACGTTTGAAGCAAATGTTCTTCACATGAAAACGTTCCAAACCCAGATGTTTGCACATGTGCTCCCCGTGGGTTCCACATGTGGTATTTCTGTAAAGGAGGGTCTAGTTTAAGACAGGCCATGATGTTTTTCCTAATCTTCATTCATATGAGTTAACGGTTCCATCTCCTGGTAATGTAGCGGCAGTGTGATCCTGCATTTTACGTCATTTACCATCAATCTTCTCTTCAGGCCATTTATTTGGTTTATGGTTGCGGCTCTATGGATGTGCTGACAAATACAGCCATTAACTATCCAGTTTAGCCATTTGTTTTGTTTTAAATCACACATAAAATGACATTAAACGACAGTGAATTGTAAGACTGTTATATATCTGATGCCTGCATCTATTGTATTCAGTATTTGGATCTGAAATCATCATTTTAATACAAGACAGAAGATGGAGAGTATGTATGGAGAATGTAGAGCAGACTGAACAGATTGCTACGTTATGATCAAATATATGATTTCTGCAAAAATATGGGATGTTAAAACTCACACCAGTAAAGCTGTCACCGTGGAAAGGTATTGTGGCAGGGGTAGTTAGTCCCTATGGAAGGCAGCAAAGACTGAGGTTGAGTCAATGACAGTGGGATGTCTGAGGAAGGTTAATGATGTTTTATGTCA
This sequence comes from Atherinosoma microstoma, assembly GCA_037177055.1. NCBI lineage: Eukaryota > Metazoa > Chordata > Actinopteri > Atheriniformes > Atherinidae > Atherinosoma > Atherinosoma microstoma. The sequence continues at coordinate 29,804,247 of JBBBVU010000015.1, read as the reverse complement.
TTGGTTTCACAGTCAGAGGTGGTCGGGCTGTCTGTCAGTCTGTTTCTGCTGCCAGTTGTCATTATCACTAGAGGGTTGTTCATCCTGACACTTCCTGCTGTGGGAATCTGCGCTTAGCTACAAAGCAACTCATTCAATATGTAATTCATTTAAACATATGGTACAATTCTGTCTTTTTACTTTGATTTGTTTCTTTCATTTCCTGTTTCCTTACAACTCAGAGTTTCGCTTTAATTTCCATTTACTTTGTACTGTAACAATTGTTTTAAATTCTCTGCTCTTTTTGTTTTTCTACTCCAAAGGGTAAAGCCCTTTTTTTTAAAGCTTGAGATGGAGGCTGTAGATGCAAATGTGTCACGCATACTACAACAATTTGTCATGAACCAGGGAAAACTGAGACAAGGAGTTAGACCTAAATTGGACAATGAAACATATGAGACAAAACAAGCCTGCAGAGACAAACAGCACTGGGTTACATGACAGTGCGGGAGACTCAAAAGAGAGATTTAACTAAAAACCAAAGATAAAACACTTGAAACAAGTAATATACCAAAAGGGAACAAAAACATTATTTCATGTTTTTGGTCCTTGTTTATTTATTTGTCACATCTGTTTCAACTACTAACTACAGCAACCAGTACTGCAGGGTGTAAAGTGGATCATGTTTATTATCTAAACCTGTGTGTCTCATTTTGCTTGAATGTGTCTCTGTTTCTTAAACCAATTCAAACACAGAGAAGTCGGTTTTAATGAATTTTTTGCTGTTTAACAGTTTTTTTTATTGGTTTTCTGCTCACTAACCTTTGAGCACGTCAACAAGGAGAGATCCATGACAATGGGGATTGTTTATGAGGTGAGCTAAAGCAACTCTGCCCCCATCACTGGGACTTAAAAGGATGCTTTAGCCGAGCGACTCATCATGCTAACTGCTAACCGTTCATCATGGAAGTGTATATTCAGAATTTTGAGGAAATAAATCTGAATCATCTTTGTGATGAGTGAAGCTGAAATGCAGGATCACAGCAGACCTAACAATGCGGTGGGTGTGTGTGTGTATGATTGTGTGTGAAAGAGAATATAATGAGTGAGTTTTTAATTACAATTATATCTTTTGTTGTATGAAGGCTTGTTTTATCTTATATGCATTTTATTGTGTAAATCACTTTGTGTTGCCCCTGGCATGAAAAAAGCGCTTTATAAATAAAATTTGATTTGATTTGATTTGATTTAACAATTTTTGTGGCTGAGTGTACGGCTGGATGGAGACTGAAGTATTTTACATCTGCATCTCAGGCTCTTGCTCCATTTTTATCCTGCAGATGTGATGCCCCCATATTCCTCAGTCAGCATCATCTCACTGTTCTGAACTGGAACTAGCTGATGATTCCACCACACACACACCAGATCTGGACTACAGGCGCTGGAACCATTGCAGATTTTGACCGCTTCCATCATGCTGTAGAACGGTCTGCAAGCTGCAGGTTGTCCTCCCCGCTGACGGCACAACATGGCGGAGGGTTTTAGCTGCTGGTGCAGCGCTCTGTTCAAAGATGAATATTCGCGTGAAAACAAACCTGTTTGACTTATAATTGCACAGAACTACCTATTTTGTCATAAAGTATTATTATATTACAAAATTACATGAAATCATAATCGTGCCGCCCTCCCTTTATGTCAGCTCCTGTATTTCATTTGAGCTGATCTGAGATCTTTCAATCTGGTGGTGTTCAGAAACACCTCCAGCATCTGAGAGTGCTGTGATTCAAACTTAATTTTATTTTTTTGATGAATGTTTGTAGCTATTAATGTTTGGCATTCATCTATAATGAGAAAATCTAAGAATGTAATATGATTTCAGTTTTATTCAGACTTTAAATCACTACATAACTTTCCAACCTTAAAATTATGCTTCTGGCTCGTTTTGATGACATGTTGACATCATTATCATTATGTACATAACTGGAAGAATATTGCAGCATCCTGAGGATAAAAAAACTGAACTTCACAACTTTGTTTTTTCCCCAGCCTGGAGCATCATGTGACAGCTGTGTTTTGCTTTACAGCACAGAGTCACACACCAGCACAGGTTGCAAGACTGATGCTGAATTAGCCTTGAGAAAAGGCTGATTCATTTATATATTTCATATATATATATATATATTATTGCATAGCTCCTTGTATTTTCATTAGTCTTTATGCACAATTACTAAAACAAAATCAAGAAATATCAGAAAGAATTCAGTTTTTCTTTCATTGTATCAGAATAAAGAAGAGTTTTAAATAGATGGATCATTCAAAATGTTCTGAAGTAATTCATAGTTACTTTTGTCTCCTTTTCAGTCCTTCACTCGGTCTCATTTCTTTTCATGCATGTGTCAAATTCACCTCCCTTCCCTGCAGAGGCTTTCATAGTGATAATGATCCCTGTAATCTGATTTTCCCGAAATAGGAGATTTGTTCAATTTCCTGTCTTGTCACTCTGGAAAACTGACTTCTTTGTCTTAATCCTTGTTGTTTCATCTCCCTTTGCTCTGTTATTACCTGCCAGATGCCTCTACGCACAATTAAATTCACACAATTCGAACACAGAAGAGCAGTTCTTGTGCTGCTCCTCAGCTTTACAGGCTTTCAAATGTTCCCAGTGTGCATAAAGAAAACGCCTCAAAGTCTTGTGATTGTTGGCTGTCTGATCCCACAGATTACTCAAAGAAATCAGATGTTTGAAAGCTACCTGTTATATAAATTGTACGTTTCTACAGGAAAAAAGGATTTCTATGTGTAACTTTATTTCTCTTATTATAGGTGCTTCTGGTTTATGAGTTAATATGATCAGAAACTTCATCCTCCATCCATCTTTGGTCAGCTGCCTCCTTTTGAGGAGCCAGATGCAGCAGTTTAATCATTTACTTTACCATCAATACGCACCTCAAATCATTCCAGCAACTCAAAGGCAAACCGTTTTCAGAGGGAAAGCCATTGTGTAGAAACTAGCACGCTCAGGCTGAAGTTTAGAATTAGGATTTGGCTTTTTACTGCAGACTTGGGAAGGAATCTAATCAGTGTAAGGTCTTAACAAGTAGCGCGCCACAAGAGTGTATGAAAATGTGTGAGTGTGAATATGTGTGCAAGATGAAATTGCGTTGGCCTTTACGGATCCGAGTTAATTGTCTGATTGGGTGGTTCGGCTCCCTCCTGGACCACTGCAATTTACGGATCCCCCGGCATATGTGAGGCTGGCACAACACATACTTGACCTTCTCAAATAACGGTGCCGGATAGAGAGAAAGGCAGAAAGAGAGAGAGAAAGAGAGAGAGATGTCTGTGTGAGCATGCACACACATGTCTGTGTGTGTGCTGACAATTTGTTTAAAGCTGAAGTGGACAGCTGGGCCGACAGCTCTCTCTTTGGAGAGCTAAAAGCCTCTTTAATTTAGAGCGTTGGGGCGAGGGAGGAAGAGTCAGGCAAACAGAGAATGAGTGAGGGCATAAAAAAGTGCAGCGGGGAAGGAAATGAAATAAGGCAGATGTTGGTTTCCACTCCAAAGTCCAAATAAATAAATAGAAAAATGACACATTTGAAACAGATTAAGACAGAATCCAACTCTGCATCATATGGTCGGTCATTAAAACCAAAAACAGCCTTTTTTAAAAAAACATTTCCCAATTAATAATCTGTGTGTGTGTTCAGAAGCATGCGTGCGTTCATGATCTGTATCTGTATCGTTTCATCCTCCAGTGGCTTGCTGAGCTGAGAGCAGTCTGACAACACCTGCCCTGACATCACCTGAGCCTGGAGCTGTACGTGTTCATGTCTGGGTGTCTGTGTGCAAGTTGAAATATTGAACATCACTGCGCAATTTCTCCAGCGTGAGGGCTATGTAGGACATCTTCCTCACTTCCACTGCATCTGATCTGCCTGTAAATGCAGATGCCCCATGTTGTGGATGTGAAATGTAAAAACTGGACTAAAAAAGCAGGAGAAAATAAAAAGTTGGATGGTTTCAGCTCTTGGGGAAATTGTCTTGGGGAAATCATCAGCCAAGCCAGCTTGGCTGATGTGTGACCGGATCCACTTACATCACTTCAACCCCTCCCCTTTAGCAAACCAAACTGGTATAAATTAATTAGTGGAGCTGATGACAGCTGAGCTAAATGCATTACATCAAAACAACATAAAACACATGACAAGATAAAAACCGGAGTCCAGTTTAAGAGATCTAAAGAGGCCCACTTCTGTGTGAACATTTTTCTTTTCTTTTTTAATCATGTTAATTAAAGTTCTGTTGTTACTCTGCCAATAACCCAGAATTAATTTATATAATTAAACTCAGATGATAGTCAACATTCCTGCACATTAAAAAAGCTAACCGGGACGTCAACGTGTAGCTTCTATTAATTAAATAAATTAGTGCTGTCAGTCAATCAAATATTTTAATCGCGATCAATCGTATGAGTGTCCTGAGTTAACTCGCAATTAATCGCATAATTAATCGCATAATTATAAGAATCTTTTTTTTGGTTATTTTATTTTATTTAGTTTATTGCCATTTTAACAGAATATTTATCATTATAATAATGATACAATAATTATATATTATTACTTATTTAAGCTGTTAGGAAGCCCACATAGACTAAACAGATCATTAATCCTGATTTGTTTATTTCTTAACATTGTAGTTGTTTTTTTGTGTAAGATAGACTGCTCGATGTTGGATTTCCAAGCTACCTTGAATGCATCACAAATGTGCTTGGGAGCTGCCTGTTTCCATTTAGGTTTCATTTTCTATTCCTCCCTGCCATCTGTTTGAGTCGCCTTCTCCTGCATTATTTGGAGAACTGAGTTGATAAAATACCTCAGTCTTGTCCAGAAAACCATCTTTAAAGCTAAACTTTCTGTGTAAAAGATCTATTCTGTGTCCTCATAACTG
>JBBBVU010000015.1:29788990-29799219 GCA_037177055.1 Atherinosoma microstoma | reverse complement strand
TTAAGCGCCCTGAGATGACATTGTCGTGAATTGGCGCTATACAAATAAAGATGAATTGAATTGAATTGAATTGAAAAATTGAAAGACTAAAATTAAAATTATACAGGCTTTATGCATCACTGGAAGAATGAAGACGGAGTCCTGTCTGGTTTAAGGGTGCAACAGTAACATTATCACAGTGTCCTCAGAGCTTCACCATTGGCCGGTTTGTCCTTGTCTCAGTAGCATAACTTAATCCTGTCTGGAAAATATAGTATGATGTAAGGTAACTCTCATGTTATAATGTGACAAGATCGGGTGACAGCTCTACGCGTCCGTACAGTTTCCTCTGGGATTAATAGATAATTTTACATTTCTTTTTTTTATTTCCTTTCATAATGTTAGTTCATTGTTCATTGTTTCACTGTCTGAGTGTTTAAGTTTGGATGTTGCAGACTAATGTTTTAAAAACCACTTGAGCTTTTCTGTCTTCTCAGAAACCAGTCTTTAAAAAGAAAGAAGATAAAAAGGTTGCAAGGTTTCTACCAGGATGAAGTTTTGAAGCTGTTTCCACAGAAACATGTGAAGTCAGAGTTTCCCTTTCTGCTTAAAAGTAAACTTTTATTCCTACAAATCCAGTTTGCTCTGTTTTTATTTTCCAAACGTGACAGCACCTGTGGTAAACATGTGTTCATATTGCATTTCTGATGAATATACTAAATTTTGTTTAGTTGAATCAGCACAATTAATTCATGTACTTGTGCTGTTTTAGGTTGTAACTATGAAATGAAGTAGCTCATCCTCCCATCATACAAGTTTAAATGGAAGAGGAGAATCCAGTCAGATCCTGGTTAATATGTTATATTATCCTGTATAAATGAACCAGGGGAATTAACCCAAATAAAACAAGTTGATCCAGAATATTTACATTTAGTTCAGTCAACTAAATTATTTCTCACCAAACTAAAGCTTTTTATTCAGGTGGAAATTATTTCCAACGAATTTAATGAGGCATGGATAGCTGTGTCATTACTTTCATGGGTATAGAAATTAAATGAATTATATAAAGGACATTAAAATAATAAACTGGGAGTGAAGTTAAGGACATGATTCTGTTAATGGTTGTAAGAAAGCATCCACTGATTTGGTAAAGGACACTAGCAATCCAGCACTTTGTTGATCCCATTTAATCCCCTAATCCCATTTCCAGATTTGCACATCCATGATTCCTTTTCCTGCCCAGCACAGATGTGAGCACAGGAAGCAAAAATGAACCCAAGGAAAGAGAAGACAAAGAGACATCCTTTTTTCAGAGCATCATTTTCAACTAATGTCCGATAAATATGACACGTGACAGCTGCATCATCAACGTTTGCCTTCATCCTTCTGCATTCTGTGTTTTATTATTCATGTCAGAGAATTAAAGGTGTTGGGAATAAAGTATTTATTTAATCTGAATTCAATTTATAATCTAGGATGAAGGCATCATGTGGCATTTTTGTTCTGGCCATCATTCTGCAACTCAAAGGCTGAAGCTGCATCACCAGTTAAAGAAAGATAGAAACAGATTGGTAACATGCATTAAATGTTAATATGCACATCAACTCACAGACATGTTATGCGGAGTAAGATATTTTCCTCAAAACTATCTGAGCATCTGTTTTTATTTTCCTTTCTGTTATCTTTCCCTCTATATTACACTCACATTCTCCTCTTCCATCTGCCAACTTAAACACCATCAAATATTTCTTTGAAGAAAAGTTGTGTCAAATAACTTCTCGGAGTTTTCATTCAGAGGAGCGACTTGTGAAATTTCACAGCCTCAGACTTCAGTGGGTGGCCATTACAGCGTGCAGCTCTGGCTCTGATATGCTACATTTTATGCATATCTGGCCACGATGTATTCAGAACATGCCAACATGTGTGGAACTTTATATTTATGCATGTGCATATTGTTGTGACTGGCTGCTTTTGTGTGTGTGGACATGCATATGTGCGCCCGCTTGTTGGAGCAATGGCTGCAGCGTGAACTTCAAAATTATTCATCGCATCCCTGTGAAGATACCACAGGGAACCCAAAATAAGACTATTTATACTACTGAGCCGTGCACGCTGTCACCCCTCTGCATTTTAAAGTGATGTGGACTGAACAGAAAATGATTCACACTGTAAAAATACAATAAAGATACTGTTTCCACCTTTTTTTCATACTAGCTTTAAAGATAGAAGACATAACCGCTCTGTGCGTTGATACTATCTTTAGTGGTAGAAGCTTTCCATCTTGCATCAAAGCTGCTGCGCTAACTCAGGGATTTTTGCTGTCTTTGCTACCAACATGAAATTAATTAAATGAAAGATAAAATTACATATGCCTGCAAATGCAAAACTAAATAATTTCAGTTTGTAATTATTTAACTTTTATTGGAGATGCAACAGCAGCTTGCTCAGCTGTGAAAATTGAACTGGACTTTTACCGTCCATAGGAATCTACAGTTGCATCCTGCACAAGATATGATAAAAAAACTCCAGATTCATTCATTCAGTCTTTTCTTTCTGCCTCTGTACTTTACATCAACCCTTCCTCAGGAGAAGGGGGACAGGGGCCTCAGTTCAATCATCCTAAATTTTGATGACCATGGCTTGCCAGTAGGCACTTGACCTCTCATGTAGCAAATGTTGTGACACAGATGAGCTGGATGCGCTGAAACGAGCACAATTCCTCAAAGACTGAAATGGTGTTAGCTTGAAAGCTCACTCTGCACCAGTTTGTTGTTTCTAAATTTAATGAAGGGTAAAAGGCCAGAACGATTCTGCTATCTATTTATTTATTCTTTATAAAATGAAATGAAAATGGCTTTATTTATCCAAGAGGGAAATTTCAATATACGTGTAATTAGTTCAATAATGAGACAAAAAATGAGATTATTAAAAAATGTGCTGTCTGCTCAGTCATTTACTCTGCACATGCTCAGTATGGTTCACAGCTTTGAATCTTAGCTGAGGTCTTTCTGAGAAGCTTGCATGTTGTCACCTGGTTCTCCAGCTTACTCACACAGCCCAGAAATAGGCAGGTTTGCCTAAACTGACTCTATAAGTGAGTGTGGGTGTGCATGGTGATAACCTCAGAAGCATGGATAGGGCTGTAGAGAATGAGTCTGGTGGATTCATGAGACAGCCATAAGATTTCAACAAACTGAGAGAAAGTCATCTGGAAGCCATATGAATGTGTAGAATAACCATGAGAAGGCTGTATGACATCATGGCAGAAATAATACAATTAGGAAATAAGTAGAAGGACAAGTAAAACATAAAAGAAGGCAGAGAACAGTGAATGCTGAAAAGTGTCCAAAATGTATCTTGTATGGGTTTTATGCTACTTCATCTCCCTCTAACATGCATGTTAGCCTGAACTGACTCTACAAGTGAATGTAAGTGTGCATGCTTGTTGGTCCTGTGATGGACAAGCGACCTGTCCAGGGTGTACCCCACATTTAATTTAATTTAACCTTTTCATTCTATTTCTCTTTGAGTTTTCATTTCATTATTAATGTGAAACTATAGTTTGGTCCTTTACATAGTATCCAGAGTTCCCAAAGAGTCTTTGTGAAGAGTCATTTTTACATATTTAAGTAAAACATACATAATAAACTGGCTAGAAGACGGTTCACAGATGTGCCCCTCCATGTTGGGAAACCAACAGCTGTTTTGGCAACACATGTCCAGCATCACTTTCTCATCCTGAACATTCCTTTTTGCCAACAGCACTAATCCACTGTATGAGGCCAAAAGAAGTCAGTTTCTGCAACCAGCAGTGCATCTAAATTTCCCAGCTGGTCGTAGCTTCCGCCTAGCGGTGGCTGACTGATATCTGCTGGCAGGATCCGGTTGTGTAACCCTTCCAGCTATCTGTGTGCTACCTTGTTTATGCTGGCTTCACGGCCGGCTCTTACAGGACTTCTTTCAGCCTTGCTAATCCTTCACTTTTTGGGCTAATCCCACTTGTCCGCGCAGCTCCAGCTCTCTGCGAGTTGTCTCCCTCTGCACAGCTTGTTTATTCAATCTGACTGTTTTTCCTTCTTCTCCAGTACTCATCTAGGTTTCTTTTGACTGTGTGACTTCCTCTCACCTCACTGATTCATACTTTATTTATGGTGAACTTTTACCTGAACTCCAGCAGAAATCCAGTTCTAATTTAAATCCTTTTAAGAAGTAATATGTGGTTTTGCTTTTCTTCTGCAGTGAAATGAGGATGAAAAGATAGTTGTAATGTGCGTAGGTATAGCATGCTGATGTGCTTTACCCAGGTGTTTTTATGACTGTTTTACTGTACAGATGTTGACTATTTTTTATTGATTTATGAACATGACTGGTGGTACTCTCCAATTAAAAAATGCATTGCTCTTTCTTTTGTTGCATACTCACATTCTGTGTGAAGGGCCATGTTTAAATGAGAGTTTTAATTCCCCTTTAATTCGGAATAACCGTGGCCACTGACATTAAATTTTATCTAAATATCCATGCTAACCGGCTAATACCTAATACCTAAACTACACTAAACTAATGACTGATTTAATTATGAATACTTTGCTTTACACATACTGGTAAACTACAGACTTGGAAGAGATGTTAGCTATGTGGTTGTCCTAAAGACCACTAGCTTATTAATACACATGACTTTAAACTGGAGAGTTTTAAAGTTTTGTTTTGATGAAACCACTTCTTCCTGCTTTTTCCCTTTTTTTCTCCCTTTGGCTTTACTGTCTGCAGTGGATATTGGAGATCATTTGTGGAAGGCCAGGGGAGGTTATTGCTTTTTCGGGCCTGTGATGTTACTTCAGTCCTTCTGTGGCATGTAAGGGAGGGCAGAGGAGCTATTAGACAGGCAGCCCACCCATGTCTGGTCTAAAAATCCACTCAAATGGCTGTCTGAGGCTAAGGGCTGCATGTTGATGCACTCTGCTAACAGTTACTCTGCTGGGTGAGTTGACACAGTAAGTGGAAGTGGTTACAGGGGAAGCAGTACCTGTCACTGCACGGAAAACCTAATCTACAGATAAAAAAATGGTGTCTATTTTTTCTTTTTTGCTGTTTACTCTGTGTGAGCTGGAGTACAGCTGCAGATCTAGCAGCAATTTCATCATGTTGAAATTTTATTGCTGTGAAAATGACTATTAGTGTGTGTGAGTGGGCTTGTATGAACCATGGGATTTCTTTGTATTACCACCACTGAAATTGCAATTTCTTTCTATTACACCCCTCCAAATATTAATTTTCAGCTCGGTGAGCATCACCACCAAAACAATCAATTCATTGTACAGAACCAAAACCACAACACTTCAGGTTTGCATTCTCTCTCTCCCCCCCCCCTTCCTCAGCCTCTCTCACTCACACACACAAAGTAAAAAAGAAAAAAAAAAGCTTGACATTTGAAATTGTTGAAATATTTTGCTAAAACAGAACCTCCTGCTGGTCTGATGGCCAAACACTTGGGACCATTTGTTCCCATCATCTTTTCTTTATTTATTTTTGTTTCCTAAAAGTTGGTTGCTTGGTGTTCATTATCATTAACTTACAGCGGTTAATTCATGTCTGAATGTTTTTACCAATCTTTTCTCACTCCAACGGCATTGTAATCTGCTGTTTTTATTTTCCAGACTGCCTGAAGGAAGCCATCAGAGTCACAAGAGGTAGCTTTCAACCAGCTGGCCTTCAGCGTCAATAACCAAAGTACTGGATTAACATGATGAAGAATGTATTTGAACCCCAAATGTGATCCCTGCTAGACCCTAACCAAGCAGCAAGAAAATGAAAACAAAGAAGCAAATCCTGTTTCCTTCAGGTTTGAGTCTGTTTGTGGGTCCTGGTATTACATCAGAGCACAGACATCGAAGGACACCTTGCGTGTGTCCGGGATGCCAGAGGCTCTGGCAGAACACGGAACAGCACAATTTGATGGCCTGGAAATTTGACTGAGCTGTTTTGCACACAAGCTTGGTCTTAACCAGTTCACATAATCCACAAAGAAAAGTTGCATTTTCAAAGATCACCGTGTAGTTTTGACCCAATCAAAACACTCCAATAATAGATCTAAAAAAATGTAACCTGTTCCCGAATGTCTCAAGCTAAGATTAACTAGATAGATGTGAAAATCTAGGAAATGATACTGATGAATTCATCAGACAATGAGAGAAATTTGTCATAGAAGCTGAAGGTGGGCCCACCAAACCATATGAATGGGTGCGAGTAACCATGAGAATGGTGTCTGACATCATAAGGCAATAAAATAAAACCACATTACAAAAAGAAAATAAGCAGAAGGACAAGTAGCAGATACACTCCTGAACAATATCTCAAGACTGGGGGGGGGGGCAGTCATAGGTGGGTCATAAGCCGTTCGCAGGTAGAGCTTTGAAATGCCAAAAGAAGAAACAGGAGCATTAGACCAACAGAGAGTTATTTAATCCCAAACAGGCCGTTCATCAGCTGATCAAAAGTTTAATACCACCACTTTGAAAAGTCATAATCTGATATTTTTTCAGCCTTTCACACTGACATGGCTCCTCATGGCAAAGGCAAAAAGGCTTTCTGTCTTTGATCTTGGCAGGATTGTCTGAGCTTCATTAGGAAAGCCTCATCACTGCCGATGCAGGAAGAAAGTCATCTTAAATTTCTTAAAAGATCCGGTGAGTTACCGGAGGGGCCAAAAAGTCAAGTGGGAGACTCAAAATATTCAACCTGCTCTGAGACAATGGATCTGATGGGCTATATGTGAAAACTGACAGGATTTTATTTAAAGATTTTTCTTAAATCTTCTAAAAAATTTGTTACAAAATTGATTTCGATGTATTGTTAGTAATCAGTCATTGTAAGCTTTTTCTTCAGTGTCAGATTTATAATTTACTATGCTTTCAGGTTATTAGAGCAGAAAAAAACATAATCTCCCTAAAACTGCTATAAACCGTTGCAGACTATCTTTTTTTTCCCAATGTGTAATTATTCAAATAGTTTCAAATCTTTAGATGCTAATTTAATTACATGATGTCACCATTTTTATGAAAATCAAATAAACAAGCAAACAAAAAAAAAACCCCATCAATTTACATTAAACATGTGTTTGAGAGCTGGGGATTTTTTTTAAACAAGTCTCAAATGTATTCAAAATTGGTACAAACATTAATTTTGTATGTGTTTGTATATGTATTATTTAGAAAATAACTCATTTTCTGTGCATTTAATTTCATACCCTTACAGAAAAACCATGTGTGAACCACATGAAAAACATGTGAACTATACAGGAGACACAGGTAATTCACATTTGTGAAACACCTGTGATTCACATGTTTTTCTCATGAATATTTTACAGAACCATATGTTTGCACATTTGGACCACATGTTTTACATGTGCATGAAAATATGCCTCAGGTGTGGTCCACCAACATTTGATTCACATATGTTGGTCCACATGATCCACATGAAAACATTCAAAAACCACATGTGGTTTTTCTGTAAGGGTAAAAACGGTGATTCCATGTGAACTAAATGGTAAAAAGTAAATGCAAAAAGGACATATTTGAATTTTTTTCACTAAAGTTAATTTAGACATTTGATGTTTTTGTTGAGTCTTGGGGAGAAGACTTTAAAGACAACTTTAATGAAATAAAAAGGTAGACTAATCTCTGCTGTTCTGCTGATCTTTAAGAAAAAAAGTAACTGGAACTTCAAAGCTCTTCAAGAAAAACTCTTTATTACAAAAGCACCATCTCATATCAGAATGAGGCCAAAAATGGAAGAAAAAATGACTTGAAAGGACAAAAAAGCCCCTAATGATCTACAGGGGTTAAGACTTTGTTCAGCAGTGTAAAAGAAGCCAGAAAACAGTCAGCGAACACTGGGAAGTGTTGAAAATTCATCTTGCTCCTGCTCAACATGACACAAAGTGTGCAGTATGGGGACATTTGGATTGATGAATGGCCGTCATCTGCCATCTGTAAGTGCTAGTTCAAGACATAATGGTGGATGGGTTGCTCGATGCTGTGGTGATATCAACACAGGCTTGCAGGGTGGGGCATGTGCAGCAGACTGGCAGGAACAAGCCTTGTCAGTTCTGTGATTCGCTGTATCTCTGTGTGCATTCATGAAATTAAAGTTAAGCTCTGCCAAAAAGCGACTGTCAAAGCTGGAGCTGTTTGTGTGTGCCGCCGTATAGCATGATGATTTCACTGCAGACAGCTCTGGGCAGCAGTCAGATATGTTCCTTCCTCAAGTCATCTTCAGGAAATCAATTCACCTTTCACCTCATAAACACACACATTGACACATACACAATGGAGAAGAACACACAGATTTTAACGCACAAACACAAAGAGGGAGAAAAGCTCACATCTGGTGCCTTGGCAGAGCCACTTTCATGAGAAGTTGGAGTGACATCAATTGCACTCAGATAAAAATGGATTTGGCCCCGGCTGTTGGCTCAGTAATACATTCTGATGCTGCAGCAGAGGGAGATTTATCAGGAGTCAAATCAGACGCTTCACTTTCACACCCAAACACATATCACATACAGTGAGGCGGCAAACGGAACTCATGCATAGAATTACACCATGCTCACCTATGCCTTCCTTTCATTCCGCTCTCTTCAAAGCACCTCATTACTTCTGCATGGTTTGAGGGGATTAGGAAATAAAGGTGAGCTGGGCTTGTTTAGTTGAGGGGATAATGTCCCGAGCAACTTTCTTTGGGCCCAAATGCAAATCCAAATGCCAGCCCTGTTCCTTCACTTTTTTGCATTTCTGTAAACTCAAGTTACAGTATGATTACAGAATGACAACTCAGACCTCCACCAAATCACAGAAGCATGTTTCTTACAGCTCACAAAGCCTTCCGCTCCATAATCTTGTCACACTTCAATGCTTTGTTATATTTAAGGAACCTGATTCCTCACCTCAGAGGACTTACTTCAATATACACATTCAAGTTCAGAATGATGCAGCAGTCAACACTTCACCACCACAGCAGCAGGTTAAAGAAGTACAGTCTATCCAGTAGCAGTAGGAAAACTACCTCCCTTTACGCTTCTCTCTTCCCAGACTTGATAATGAACTGTCTCAAGTGAACACTAGAGTCGGCTTAGTTAGGCCTCATGATCACCCTGAAGTCTCCTCTCTAACGGCCCTATTGTGAATGCAGAGCTCCATTAGTCTGAAGAGAACGGTGGGGTTGAGTTGGCGGAGGATCAGGACAGTTCATCGTCCAGATATCCAGCTGATGGTCTGTTATCTGAACAGTGTGTCTGGCATCCATTTTATGCTCCAGTGGACCCGTTGTTGGGCACCGATTCAGACACTGCCTCGTCCTGCTGTGGAACAACTTACAACTTTGATCCTTAATTGACACAAAATCCTTTCTAGCAGGATAGAGAGGAGAACACAGGGAAGAAGATGGGAAGGGTGGGTGTTCCCAGGTGCTTTGGGATTAAAGCCCAGCAAAATACAGAGAGAGGCAAAATGGTTCTACAGTAAAGTGGCACAAAGATGTCCAAAACATGCTGTTACCTTGAATTGAATAATAAGATCCATGTCCAATTATTACAAAAAAAAGAGAGAAATAACAGCAACAAATACACAAATAAAGAATTTGTTTTATTCTCCTAAAAATGTTCCCTGTTGGGCTTCAATGAATATGTTTAGTACCAGAAATAACGTTTCTTTTGGGTGATACATTTGGGGTTTGTAAATTAAAGTGGTGGATTATTCATGGTTTGTAAAACTGTGGTCATATAGCTCACATAAATAACATAAATACAAAGCTATAGAAGCATGACTTAACCCCTTAAAGCTTGAACTAATTTATAATTATATAAAAACAAAATGAATATGGTAAAATATAAGGAAAAGAAAAAAGAAAAAGAAAAAAAGGAATAAAATAAATGAATAAGAATAAATAAATACAAGTAAATAATTAAAAACAAATACATAAGTAGAAGTGAATAAAATAAATAAATTAGATAAAAATGAATTAAATAAAAAGGAAAGTTTACATCAAATTTCCACAATAGGCATCAAGAAGTTAAACACTAAATGAATAAACAAATACTGTGGAGGTCCTTTAAGTAGTAATACAAATATTTTTTTTTATTGCTTTATTAAATAATTTATTTATGTATTAATGAACATATTTATTAATCCATTAGAATTTTTTCTAATTTATTAGTCCAATTTATTTGTTATATTATATTATATTATATTATATTA